>JAGDYQ010000021.1:742617-887617 GCA_021962125.1 Bulinus truncatus
TAAAATTTATGAATCAGTTTTGTTAGAATATTGGGGTAGGCACTTAATAAAAAACAAATCTACTTTTCAAGCAAAGTATACATTAAAAAATATTACATACATGTATTGTGTTATATGTTAGTACTTTCTGAATGTTAAAAATGTTGAGATGAGTTATTTTTAGTTTTTGTTTTTGTTTTAACTCACATTTTAAAGAAGAATTGTTGGTTTTTATCTTTTTTAAAAGATTCCATGATTCTTCTGGGCTCGATACAACGTTTTGAGTTGGAGAGAATGCTTCTTATTAAGCTCAGTCAGGATCAGCAGATTTTATGGAGTATGGATTACCGTGTTGAACAGAACCAGCCAAATTTAAAAATACCGGTTGTCACTGTTACCTCTGAAGAGGATGCTAACCCAGTTGCCCAGACTGAACCAGTTACTACCAAAAGATTTCAGGTCACAAAAGTTGCTGAAAATGGCAGTGGTGATGCCAGAAATAAGGGAGACAAAAAGAATGTGGAAAATATTCCGATGCAGGTGTTGGCTGTAAGATTCATTTACTTCTTTTCTTTCCTTTTCTTGGCATCAAGCCTTCACAAATGTACAGACATAAATTCTACTCTTTAGAAAAGACATGAGATCTGGTCTCAGCAAATTTACAGACATAAAATTTAGTCTCCAGAATCGGCATAAGATTGTCTTCACAAATACACTTATTTTAGATTAGCCATTATGTCAGAGTCTTATAGTATTATAACTAAGATTCGTTTATCTTCCTTAATACAGTATTTCTAGTTAGATAAGTTATTTGAACTTTTCATAATAAAGTCATGTATTTTACCAATTAGTCTTAAGAATTTTTTTGGAACTAGATTTAATAGGTTGATCTTAGGGAAAAAAACCCAGTATTTCTGTGACATGAGTGAGATTTTCAGTATTTAAGCAGGTATACATTTTTGTCTTTACTGCATCAAATTAATTTTTGTGTGGATTACAGCCGCCAAAAGATTATCATGGAACCAAAGACAGTCAAAATAACTATCACACAGTTCATGCTCCGTTGAGATCAATACTGAAAAAATCATCCTCTGGTTCTTCTTTAACAAGAGCTCAGAGCACAGGGGATCTAAGAGGTAATGTAGATTAGGACTTAATGGGGATTGTTTAGGCAGGGGAAGGGGGGGCACTGAGAGATACTTGGTTAGGGACCTCTTCCTGCAAAGTGGGATCATATTTATTAGTATACTTCATTTAATTTATACATGCTTTCATATAGCTTTTATAGATTTTTACTGAAAGCCTCAATGGGCCAGCCCTATAGAGGAAGATGAAATAAACCACATATGCCCAATTTATGGATGCTTTGTTTACTTGATTACTTGGGACTATTCACATATAAACCCACCGTAACCAAATACAGTTTTCTGAGCCACATTTTCTCATATAGGTCTTATCAAGCTATCTTTTTAATAAAATTGACCATATAGGTCTTATCAAGCTATCTTTTTAATAAAATTGACCATATTTTTTTTTTATTTGTGTAAAACGGTGTGGCTTTGTATAATGTAACAAAAAGCAAAAAACAACTAGCGTAAAGTTTGTTATTGACTTCATGTTTGCTATCATCTGCTTTATGTTCTAAAAAAAAATAGAAGATCACAATTTTTAGAGCATTTTCGAAAAAAAAATGCTCTATTGTCCCCATTTTGTCTGTCTGTCTGTCTGTCATCACCCTAGATCTCAACAACCATAAGTCCTAGACCCATGATGTATATATCATTTTGTAGGTCTTGGCCTGCCATGTGTGCAGCAAAAGTCCATTTCGCGATCTGACCTCTGAGGGCCGAAAAAAGGGGTGTATTAAGTTCCGTTTTTTACTATATAAGCTATATTAACAGAGGCGCCCTATATCTAAGCAACCATAAGTCCTGGACCCATGATGTATATATCATTTTGTAGGTCTTGGCCTGCCAAGTGTACATCAAAAGTCCATTTCGCAATCTGACCTCTCAGGGCCGAATAGTTTTTAAGTACCGTTTTTGCTTATATTTTAAATATAAATAATAAAAGCTAATCAAAGGGGCGTAATCATTATTTATTTTTGTAACAGTTATTCAGCATGATTACTTCCCTCTCTATTTATCAAAACCCATACGGGTGGAGCACAATCTATGGCTGTAATCCGGAAAAAAAATACGGATTTCATCCGGCGTAACCGTAGCCACTGCGTACACGAAAATGCTCTAAAATGTCCTTTGTCTGAAACGGAAAAGACTTAAATTGCTTGTTTTTTAGTATTGAGACTTCTAGCTTTGATAAGTAGCTTTCCTAAGACTTCAGTTTATTGCTCAATTGTAATATAACTTATGTTTTAATAAATACTGCTTCAGATATAAAAAGATTATCCTTGTCATTATATGCATATGGCTTGTAGATTGGATTGTGCGATTATGACAAATTATGTGCTAAGTGTGGGACAGATGGCCGAGTGCTGTAGATACTCGACTGTCAACCTGAGAGTCCTGGGTTCAATTTTCGGTGAGAACCATGGGAATTTTTCCAGGTGAAATGTGTTTCAAAGTCGTCCCACAAGTCCACCCAGCTTTAAATGGGTACATGACTTTAAGTTGGGGAAGTAAAGGCAGCTGGGCGTTGTGCTAACCACACAATCCCTTCATATGCCGAGGTTATAGAAACAGATGAATTCTACACTTCATCTGCCCCGATGGTCCTTTAGGGTTAAGGGAACTTTACTTACTACTTATGTGCTAAATGTGGGTTTTTAATTTTTTAAATCTGAAAATAATCTTTGAAATATAATTCCTAGATCTCATTTATAACTTGCTGGTGATAAAATAAAACCAATTTTAATTAGCATTGTATTAATCTATGTTTGAAAGAAAATAACAATAACTTACAATGAGACTCTTATTCAGACAAGAAACATTTCTGCTTCACAAAAGGATTATAAAATCATTGTCACTTGAAAGTTGTTTTTTTTCCAATGGAATTTTTCAGAGGAAATGACAAATTTTTATCGCAAATTACAGCAGCAAAGAAAAGAAAGTATATTGGAAGACAGACCTTTCACAATAGATGTGAGTGTTAGAAAAATGTATATAATGAGCTGGAAATTTCTGCATTGGTTTTAGTTTAGCCTATGTAATTTTCATGAAGAAATAAAATTTCACAAGTAGGGTAAGCTAAGCTTGTTTTCATCAAATGGAATACATGTACAAGCCAGATATGAAGTGAGAAATAAAAAAAAAAACTCAAATACTAATCATTCTGGGTTGACAGAGTTTAAACTCAATTTGTCTCTTTAACACTTTTGTGGACCCTCACCCACTTTCAACTTTTTTACACATTTACTTAAATTTAAAGTTATTGAGACATTCATGACCTTTTCATGCTTTAAGAGTAATCCTAAATGACTGACCTCCCCTTCTACATTTTAAAGCCAGTCGCTCTGTGAGACATTTTTTTTAGGATGCACAGTTGAGAACTCTTAATGGATAAGTAATACATGTACAATGTAGTTATTTCCTGTTCATTAGATAAGAGCATCAATAAGAGTATATCCTTTTTTTAAAGAAAATTATTCATGTAATTTTTTTTATATGTTGGCTTGTTATTAATAATTAAAAATTTCCTTGTGGATTGACTTTGACCTCTTTTTAAGTCAGTTAGCTTATTTTAAAATGCTTTAATACTAAAGTTGATTTTTTCTTGTATCTTTTAAATTCTTAATGAAATCCATTCTATCTACAGAAAGGAAGTATACAGAATCTTTACAAGAAAGTCAAGGTGGTAAGTTTAAATAGTATTCTCTTTCACACCCACAGTTTAAATTTTAAAAAGCCTCTTACTTTATTTTTTGAGATCTACTTTTTCTGTCATGTAGATACAAATTTTTTAATTTTTTTTTTTGAGAATATTATAGTAAAAGTGAATGTATAATAACTTAAGTTTTAAATATGAAATAATTTCCGTTTAATTTAAAACATTTTTTTTCTCAGTTATCTCAGCCAAGACCCACCAAGATTAAAAATTTACCAGTTGAAGATGTATGTATTATTGATCTGTCCTATGGTCTTTTCTCACTGCGTGTTGCCTTATATAAATGGGTACCTGACATAGATTGAGGCTTCGAATCGTGCTAGCCACACATATCCTAGTATGCTTTGAATGAACTCAATTCTCCATCTACCCCAATAAGCATTTTGGGCTTTAAAGAAATTCTTCTTCTAAGGTTCTTAAAATATTGTTCTGATACCTCCTTATTCCTGGCCCATCTCAGTGTGTTCACAATTCTCAACTGAAATGAAAAAAAAGAAAAATCTAAAACAATAACGTTCATTCAACTTTTTTTGTTATTAGTTTGGAATGAGTCATTAGATCTGAGGCAAACTAAATTTGATTTTAAAAAAATACCTGATAACTTCACTTCAAATTAGCCGTTGAAGAAAATTGATTCCATGACTGAACTTTTTTTTAAAATTTGAAGCAAGTGCGGTAACCTAAGTCAGTGTCACAGATTTTTTAAAAACACCAAATATAATAACATTCATTGTTTAGCTTAAAATGTTTTCTCATTTCGCATGCAGCAATTAGCCTGGGAAAATGAGCAGCTTCAACAACCCATAGACTGGGAAGGTGTCCAGATTGATCCAGCCCCATTCCAGTTAGTGGAGAGGACATCATTACATAAAGTTTGTATATTTTTATAACTTTAATTAATTGGCCGGCATCCAATCCAGTCCAATTTATTCTCATTTTCAAAATTACTTAAACAGAATGAATTATATTTCAAGATTTTTTTTATTTCTTGATAAAAAAAAAAATATTCAACATTTAGATTATTTAGTTCAGAAAAATAAATTTGTCTTCAGTTGACCGTGTATAAAACAGTTTGATAATTTATAATTAACCCCTTTAAAAGGATGATTTGGTCAAACTTGTACAATCATTTTCCTTCATATTCTGTATTTCAGGTGCATTCATTGTTTTCACTGCTTGGTTTGAGTCACGCATTTGTGACCAGCACGGGAAGGCTTGTAGGTGTTGTGGGCCTCAAGGAGGTAATTTGACCTACCTATGCTAAATCTTTTTAGTTAGAGGTTATAGGTTTATTTCTTGTCATCAAATTGGACTATCAATAGCGACCCTTATCACACTGAATCAACAATTAAATGGCTTTTCCAAAAATAGTCTAATAAAAATGGATCACTTTCATTTTGACAGCTGTATTCACATGATATGGTCATGACTTTTTTTTGTCTGCCAACAGCTGCGAATAGCCATACAAGGCCAGATAGAGCTGCAGCATGATGGTAAAAAGAAAGTCAGTGACCCAAAAGAAGAGGCAGAGCAGGCTATGAGCCGAGATGAGGAGGCAGCCCCTATCGATGAGGCCAATATTGAGGTAGTTAATGAACCTACCAGCGTACTTTACAGGTTGCGGAGCACAAAAAACAAAGACACAGAGGCTTAAACTTTTTTTTCATTTTGTGGAATACTGTAAAAATTAAGATTAATGAAATGTATTTATTTGTACTGTTTTTTTTTTCACTCAATCTCTGAATCTCATAATTTTTTATGGGGATTTTTTTTACAGAAGAAACAGTGAGTACTAAAAATTATCTTAAATATTTTCTTCAATTGAGCTAATTCTATATTGTTCTTACTCACGTTATTCTTTTTTTTTACTGAAACACTTATTTAACAAAAGCGCATTGTGGATTAACAATATTAGATTTATTAAAAAGTTACCTTAAATTGCTGACATATTTTTGAGAAACTAAAGCGTTGTTATCTAAAGTTTTGATAAAAAGAAATACTTTCAGCATAAAAGTATGTTTTTTTTTTTTTTTTAATTAATATTTACATCCGAAATTGTTGACAACTTCAAACATTGCAGCTTCCAGGTTTTTTTTTTAACCTCAATATACAGTGCATTGTTTCTTTCCTTGAAACTGTTGTTTTATTAAAGTATTTATTCTATGCAGTGTCCTAAACTTTTTTATTTTGTTTATGTAAATATGCTTTTTTTTGTTAAAAAAACACTTTTGAGTGCGGCAATCTTTTTCAATGGCCATGAAATAAATATTTAGAAAATGAAATGGCAAAGCCTAGTGAATCATCCTTGATAAATGTATGAGTACCAATTTGAGTACCAATTTGACTGAAAGCTTACGTGTTAGAAATGTGCAGTATTTTGCCATAAAAACATGCAATTAGACAAAAAATATTGTTAAGAGATACAGCCGGGTTAAAACATAGTCATTTTAATATATTTTTTTGATGTAGTCATTTTCAACTAGTGGACATTATATCTTGATTTTTATATGTTTTTTAACATTGACATAAAAGTTTTTACTTAAAATTGCCAGTATTCATATTTAAATTTTGTTTATTTCAAATGACACTTAAGATAAATGAACCAGTTTTTAGTAGGCATATTATGATGTTATTGGACATAATTTGTTAATTAATTTTTACTAATTACTTTTATTAACTATTTAAATCTTATAAAGTTATTTTTTTTTACTGTTGTCATCTTTAAATATCAAATTTGTGAAGAACTGAAACATTTTCACAAATAAGAAACAATAATTTAGAAAAGTAACGCTTTAAAGAAGGACAGAAGATGTATTATAGGTTACAAGTAAATTACTTTTATCGTTATAATATATATGTTTTGTTTCTTCTAACTTCTTTTGTTGTAATGATACAACTGGATTTGTGCCTATATTTAATATTTATAAAGGAGATATTTTTTGTAAACAGCATTTTAAATGTTTTTTTTTTTTTTGGCTACATTTTAAAGATCGTTGGAAATTTTTATGTACAGATATGATGTTTTCATGCACATACTTCTGTGTTTTTTTTGGGTTATTTTTTTGTATGCATATGTATGTATAAGTTTATTTTTAGACTTTCATTGTTATTGAGATGTAAAAACACAAAACAACAATAACACAAAACAACAATATCATATTGTTCATGTTAAACTAAACACTTTTTTTTTTTTTTTTTACAGTCCTACTATTGTTTATGCTGCATATATTCCACGTTTTAATTTATCTCTACATGTTGAACTCTGTAATGTAACTAGATTTTGGTTAGCCAATTATTGAAATGTTTATAAAACTTATGAAATGAGATTATGATAATTATTTTTATGAATCCCTTATGCAGATTTAAACTTAAATTTGGTGTTCACTATAAGGATGCTTACTTATGTACATTATTTGTCATAACAGTATTAAGTAATGGTCACTAACTCTTATCAAAATTTTCATCGCAGAAATTTACTTGTTGGTGCTTATATTCTCGTAATGATTTATTATCTCAGTCACTTTATTGAATGATGCATCTCCATTACAGAAAAATTATTCCAATTAAAAGAAAAAATAACTTTATTAGTAAATTGGTCATATTTTTGTAACGGTTTCTGTTATCAAATTTGAGTTTCACTGAAATTTAGATTAAAAACTGTACAAAGCAATACAGATTAATTTTTTTTATCTTGTCATTCCTCCATTGTAAAGATGAAATATTTTATCACTACATACGATTTATAAATAGTTTAAAATCTCAATGCAACTGAAAATGTTGATGGTGTTTTTGTTTGAAAGATTGTATTCTTAGTCACTTGGCTGTCACTAGTAGGTTAAGTTTTTTAAACTCAAATATAGTTTCAGTTACACTATAATAAATAATTTCTGACATTATATTAATCTATTTTATGAAATTTAACATGACATGTTTTGTAATTAAAACATTAAAAAAGAAATTATGGGTCTGTTAGGGTGAAAGCTTATTAAAGCTTCACTCAATTATGAATAGGAATGAATACATTGAGTGTGTAGAATTCAAATGTAGTTTATTTTACATTGCCACACAATTTAGCTGATGGGGATCTAATAATGTCATTTGATTTAATGCAATCAACTTTTAAAAAACTTTCAAGGGCATGAAATCATACTCATACTGAGATTGAATAACATTAAAAGCTTATTATATATATACTAGCTGTACCCTTGCAAAACCTTTGCATAGAGTTATATCCCCTTAGGCTTGATCAGTAGGCTAGGTTATTTTTGGTTTCGGGCAGATCCAATTTTTTCATGATTGTATTTTAAACTGGAATGCTGTTGTATTAATTATTTACTTTCGATTGAACACGCAGAGCCCAAATCGCTATTATATATATATATTTTTATAAATCACTAATGGAATGGTTTTTACAGTGCCTACTTTCATTGCCACCACAGCTGATACTGCAATGACCGTGGAGGCACCAGGGGAGACATATATAGGAAATCAGGACTCACGGGAGTCGAACCCGTTAAGACACTGCATGCAGGTCATACGGCAGCATGAAGGTCTGTTTCGCTACCAAAGCGCCATTTATTTTAACCTTAGCAGTATCCCTTTGCAGTCAAACTGATTAGAAGTTCGCCACATTGCTGAGAAAGCTCGTTATATGCCAAACCAACCCAAATGATTTTGAGAAAACAAATTTGATTGTATTGCGAGAATACATCGTAGACACTGCATGTGTATATAAACATTAGTGATGCACTGATATGTGTTATGACCTGTTCAAATTATGAAACCTGAAATGAATAATTTAATACTTGCATGTCTCTGTCATTTTATTTTTATGTTATTTTATTTCATTGTCATGCGTAAAGTTTTGAGTCATTATTCATCTAGTCAACTTATGGTCCACTTGTTTTTTTTTTGTCATTGATTGCTGTCATTAATATAATTTTTTTTTTTTCCCGCTGTATACTTTAGTGACCCATTGAATAATGGATCACCCGTAATTGTAATCAGTAGCATCTCTAATAACTTGTGGCCCTCTTCAAAAAAATAATGCATGATGGTTTTTTCCCCCCTGTTTCACACATGTCTCAGCACCCTTCCATCCATGACACACAGACACTCTATTTTGACACCACTATTTGTAGTCCTATTTAATAAGTCATCTCTTCCGTAGCACCTAGAAGCTTCACAATTTTACTGCTTTCCCCATAGGGATCTGGTCAGACTCTTTATAGTTTAAAGAGAGAGGGTTTGTTTTTTATTTAATTGGGATCCGGGCGTTGTTACCAAAATCGATTTGAAGTGAGATATCTGACATTAAATCTGAAAGTTTTTTTTATATTATTATTTATTTCTGAGTCTCTTTAAGTACATATTTTTTTTTTCTGGCCTTGTGACAGTTTCTTTTGGTAATGTGAAGAAATCGGATCGTTCGCCTGTTTCTTATTCAGGTTAATGATGTTTTGACTTTTGTTAATCTTTTGTTGACTGAGAATGTTTTCCTTCATCATTGTTGCTGCTGAACCATTTCAAGTATTTGAAACATTCCACCTGTAAAATAGAAAGGTTCTATTGGCACTGTCACGGCATGTTGTTGAGCTGCAAGCTTTTAATTGTTCTCCTTTATATTAAATATCACACGCATGTTCTCCTATTTCCAGTAATGTTTGAAATGATTAAAAAAAATATTCTACTTTGAAGGTTTAAGTTTTGACAACACATTTATCTTAAACTCTTATTAAGCTAAGAGAAATGTTCTAAACTATGGATCAGGTTACAAGATGACACTCATTAAAATAGTCCTTTTTCATTTGCTGCTGCACAGTCTTTTAACACAGATTATTAAAAATGGTAGATCCTAACCTTAACCCTTGATATGCTTATGTCTTCCACATGCATTGAAGTGCCTTAGAAAAATAATATTTACCATTGTATTATTTATCAGATGGTTTAATACAACATAATATTGTTTCTGATACTTTGTAATATCATGCATTTATGGCTATATTGTACTTTTTTTTTACATGTTATACTGGTGATAAAACATAACATTATATTCTAAAATTTCTGTTATATATTTATTAGCATGGTACAATAGAATGGATCATATTTAGCAAATATACATTTATATATATTTTTATGCTTTATAAGTCAAAATGTTTTAGGTTTTTTTTCTCTATGGTATCATAAATTGTATTCGACTTGTTGAAATGCTCCTGTCAATCAATGAGCTGTTAACATGTTAAAGAGCTCTCTACGCTATTAATGTTTTTGATTTTTTTGTAAAAATCTATACTTGTACATATATTAAAGGCCTTGATAAAAGTCATCATGTAGATTTTTTATATATATATATATTTGTTGGATTCAAAATGAACTAGATAATGAAAATAATTAGGGTGCAACATTTTATTAGTCAATTTGAATGTGAACACAAGTGCCTTAGAATTAAAAAAAAAAATATATAGAATTGATGTAATGTAATAATAAAAAGTATTTTATTTTGTAATGTTTTTTTTTTGTTGTCATTTATAGAAATATAGACCAAAAAAAAGTATTGATGTTGAGACAATTTAACTACCACTTGACTGAAATCAATGACATTTGAAGAATATCACACCCACAAGTTGAACTAAAGATTCTTTTATTCACTCCATAATCACATTTGGTTAGGAAATATTTTTTTTTTAAATATTCTTCAAGAAACTTCATTTGAATAGCCTCAGTGTTATGCTGAGATTCTTGTGCACACTGATGTTCTTACGTTTTTTTTTTGGGTGCCCTAGGCAGAGACTTCCAGAGATATTTTGGGGGGAGGGGGCTCCAAGCTTAACTCTTAATTGACGGCAGGTTTTTGGCATTTTTTTTATTACCAAACAGGTGTCCTTACATTTTGGACTATATTGTCTGTTTCCTTTATAGCCCATATATGTGTGATATATCATTTTTTTTCTTCTTTGAATAGGCTTTAAAACTGTGCAGCTTTTTTTTTGTGAAAATGAATTTTGATAATATTTAAAAAAAAAAGAATTTAACAAAACAAAATTATTTTTTTTTTAAAGTGTACAAACAGCAATAAGACAAAAAACAAGTATTAAAAACAAAAACATTTTTTCAGACATTTTATTAATCTACATATATTTCTGAAATGAAACATTCAGTTATCAATCAATTTCTTCAAAAAAAAAAATGTTTGGTGACTTTTTTAAATATGCATATTTTCCTTTAATTATTCACATAAAAAAATTTAATTTTAAGAAAAACGCAAAAAATGTAGAAAAAAAAGTTTTTTTTTATTAAAAAAGACATAATGCACATTGTGTTTTTTGCACCGCCCCTCACTTTTTTGACAAAATGTCAAAAAAGTGAGGGGTTTGGCCTTATGCGCGCCTGTGTCGTGAGGCTACCTTGTGTTTTTTCTTGAAAAAGTTGAAAAAAAATGTTTTTTGGTCAGTTTTGAATGTTTTTATATTTTTTTTTGATTTAGCGAGTGTTAGTTTCATTTTTGTCACTAGATTTAAGTTCTTTTTCCACTAAATAATGAGAATCTGAGTCCATTTTAATGTAGTCAAAGTGACTGACAAAACGTAAACAAATCAAAATGGCGTTCGGTGCCGGTCAACTGATAGTGTTATTTTATTTGCGAGAAATTGTAGTTAAATAAAAAATAAATAAATATTTTTTATTAGAAAGTATTATGCATGCATTTTTTTAATAAAAATATTACATTTGTAATAAAAAAATATTTAAAAAAATAATATTTTTCATGGTTTGACTTTATGGATCACCAGAGTCACATTTTATTGTATGCCGTTTGTTGGGAGTTAAGATTTAATAAAAATTAATGCTTGAACCGGGCCCTTTGGGAGTGGGGCCTTGGGGGCTGTCCATTAATTACGTCAACAAAATAGGGGGGAGGGGGGGGTCAGAAAATTTTTGACAATGGGGAGGGGGGGAGGTCAAGAAAAGTTGACGTCAACAATGTTACTTTTTTAAATTTAATATAATTACTTAATAAAGGACAATTAAGCAGCGTTTGTAGTCCTGTGTTACACACTCGCTTAACATACAGTATTTTAATTAAACTAGCTATATTGCTACTAATTTTGCCACATAAACATTTTGGAAGCCACCTTTTTTAGGGGGGGGGTAATCAAATGTTGACGTAATTTTATAGGGGGGGGGGGTCTCTGGAAGTTTGACAAGTTGTTGACAAGGGGAGGGGGGAGGTAAAAATCGCCAAAAATTTGTTGACATAAATAATGGACAGCCCCTTGAGGCACTCACATAACCAGGCCCACCGACAGAAATTTCGGGCCCCTCGTGCTGAAAAAAATATTTTCAAAATTTGATTGGCCAGCTCAGTCCGGCCCCTAAAACTCGCCGGGCCTCTGGGCATTTGCCCCCCCCCTCTCGGCGGCACTGCACATAACTCAGGCTGAATATATTTTGTCTCTTTTTTTTTTAAACAGCATTCGCCAAAAAGCCTCTCTTTCCCTCTAATTGTTTCTTTCATTAAAAAAAAAAACAACAAACAATTTTTTTCTAGTGCGCGACCTTTTACCAGGACACCGATACAACACACATTCAATTATCATAAATAATGAGTGTACACGAATGGAGGGGAGGGGGGCGTGAATCAAACCATAAATCAATGACGCAATTCATCTAACAAAAAGAAAGAAAATACAGTTTATGTTTCTTGTCGTGTCAACCATTATGTATTGGCACTTTACGCGTGTACACACAGTGTTTTGTTTTGTTCCCATTTTTTTTTTTTAAATTCGATTCCTTGTTTTATATTTAATGTGGACAGTTTTGTTTCGCTGCTTGTTTGTGTGTGTGATTGTGTGTTTTATGATCTTTTTTCTGGCAATGATGTATCGTTTATTAGAAATGGTTTGAATAAACTTCATCTGAAATAATTATTAAGTAGGCTAGTGATAGCTGGTACATATATAATAGAAATTTAATTAAAAGAGACCTATTCCTACAATACTAAACCGGATATTAGGAGCCCTAGGCCAACACAAATTTGAGACACCATATTTGTATTCTACTCAACGTTTTGGTCCCCCCCCCCCCATATCGCGGATCCCAAGCCCACGGCTTAGTTGGCCTATCCGTAAATCCGACCCTAGCATATCATCTTCATCAAAGAGCCCGAACTCAGCCGATGCCAGGTCTCGAGCCCCGGAATAGTAAGGAGGTGGAGGGTGATGCGTAGGGCTAGTAGCCCATCTATTAAAAACAACTAACCGTTACGAAAACAATAAACATAGATAAATCTCCATGCCGAAATCAGGAAGATACATCGTCAGAGACCCCCCCCCCCCCCCCAATACGCACTAGCTGGGTGGGTTTGTGAGTGGGTGTGGGTGGGGGGTATAGTCGTCATATTTTGCCAATGCCTCTGAACGGTCTTTATCCGATAGTCATTAAGACATACATCGATAATCTGTTTACTGGTGATCGTTGCCATATTTACTTTAAATACTTTGACCTACATAACGGAAACGTTTCTGCCCCTGTTTTAAAATGAATCATTTGCGAGAAACAATTTGAAATTGAAATGAAGCGCCCAACTAAAATAACTAAGACTACTTGTTGAAAATCATTTCCTTGCAATTCTTTCTTTCTATTGTTTACAAACGGTCTTGGGACTAAAGATTCATTAGAAACTTGTGTATTGTTTTTTTTCACGGAGGATTGCATTGAAACCCTTGACAAACTAATGCATGACAAAATTGTTTATGTCTTAGAACCAAATGTCTGTCTGCTGCTTTTCTGTCTCCTTTCTCACCCCCTTCCCTCACTCAACCCCTCACTCTCTTAGGTTAAGCAGGACTTAATCTTATGGATAGGCAGGCCCGTAGCGTGCGTTTTGTCTGCCCCCCTCTGCTTATTTGCTCTACTTAGTAAAATGTATTACCGCCCCCCCCCCCGCTATTGGTCTGGCCCCTGCTGTAGAATGCCTGGCCCCTGCTGTAGAATTTTCACGCTGGCTGTGGATATGCAAACTATACATCAACCAAAGGCCCTCGTTCCAGAGCCGTAGCTAGCTATAGTGGCGCCCTGTGCGAGCTACATTTTTGGCGCCTTTTGTTAGTTCAGCGCCCTTAGAGGCAGCACAATCCCGCTGCACCCTTCCTAAGCTACTGCCTCCTAGTACTAATTGATATCATATCTGATGAGATAGCCCACCAACCAAGCAGGTAGGCCTAATACAGTCTCTGCTCTTAAAATTTGTAGAACATATAAGACCACAGTGCGTGTCTATGCGAATGTTTATTTTGATACTCATCTCTCACTGCCGCTTCAAGCCTGTGTTTATGTTTTATTTTTTTCAAACTTTTAACACTATTGTTGTCCATTTTCATTCCTACATTTATGTACTAGTCCAAGAAATTGTTTTTTATCTCTTCTTGGAGTTGATTTACACTTTTTTAAAAAACAAAAGATAAAACAAACGAAAAGTACCAAATGTATTTCAGAAGAATTCTGTGTCTCCGACTCCTTAGCAGTATATTGTGCGTAGAGCTTTCCATATGGATAAGGTAAACTAATCGACTGAATAGGGACTATCCATTGCTAACGGGGCCACCATCGAATATTGATATATATGAAAACTGATGATAAGAGGTCCCCGATCGGTACTCTCAGGTACAACCCCCCACCCCATTTCCGAAAACACCACTGGAAGTGTCTGCCTAGGGGGGCCCTCAATACATCTAGAAACGGCCCTTACAGTAAACATTCTGTTGCTTCTGGCCATCAATTCTATTGATATTTACGTCGGTGATATACTATTGACAGCTTTGACTCACCTTCGTCCCGATTTACTATCACCAAATAATGGGGCATACACCAGAACTATGTGACTCTAATAATTTGTAATGACATATGACCCCCCCCTCCCTCACCTCCTCCCCCCCCCCCCACATACCTTAACGGCAACACATGCGAGCGTCACATTGAAAAAAATCACCGAGCAATAAGGAATAATTCGCCCCCCCCCCCTCAATCCCCACCCCATCCCAACTACCTTCTCAAATACTACCTGAATAATCGATGAAATTGAAAGTTTATCGCAACCTGTTTGAAACACAAACACACTGCAAGACGCACACTGCCACTCTCCCCCACCACCTTTCTCTGCCACCACCCCCAGTTTCATGCCACTTTAGTAGATCGTTCCCCCTCCCCCCCTTCCAACATACTAGTATGTAGGTCATCGGGTATATTAAGCTCTTAGCGAGATTACAAGAACCCAAAAAAAAAACAACTTTGTAAAACGGCTCAGAGTTGACAACTTGTTTAATCAGTCTAGAATCTGAAACTACACTTGACAGACGATTGTGTAAAGTTGGCAAGTCCATTAGTTGAATAAGTCGTTTGCAGTAATGGACAATCTCTGGTCATGGCTACACTAGAGACGATCGCTTACACCACTCTGTAATATGTATCGATGGGCTAATAGGCGTTAATTAATTAGCGAGGATCGATGGAGTGGCCATTGTTTTGGTGCGCACAATGGGGCATTATGATATACAAATTGTTCGCGTGACGTGAAAACGGTGACGTATCAGTGGGTGGAAACAGTGGTGTATTAATGGGGGTAGGGGAAGGAAAGTTGCGTATAAATGGCAAGACAGTGGTGTATCAATGGGTGAAAACAGTGGCGTATAAATGGCAATACAGTGGCGTATAAATGGCAAGACACTGGTGTATCAATGTGTGAAAACAGTGGCGTATAAATGGCAAGACAGTGGTGTATCAATGTGTGAAAACAGTAGCGTATAAATGGCAAGACAGTGGTGTATCAATGCGTGAAAATTGTGGCGTATAAATGGCAAGACAGTGGTGTATCAATGCGTGAAAACAGTGGCGTTTAAATGGCAAGACAGTGGTGTATCAATGCGTGAAAACAGTGGCGTATAAATGCTTGAAATTGGGGAAAGGATGGAAAGCAGAGCTAGATCTTACACAATTTAATTAAATCACGATAGCATCGACACATGCATAGATGTATCAGTGCATTGGGTGTCTCCTTAACCATGGTGGGGGAAAAGAAGGATTGAACATCGCTGTAGATTGGCAGGGGAAGCAGAGAGATTCCGAGCCCCAAAGCAGTGAAGACGTGTGTGGTCCTATAATGTATTTATGAAATATTTAATGTCCCAATACCATTCATAGATCAACACCTGCCGACTTGCAGGGGTTGTTTAACTCCCTTCATCAACTTAGGACCTGGTGCTTCCCCCTCCCCTCCCCCCCGGGCCAACATCCACAGATTTGGAGTAACTACGCAGACATGTCGTAATAATACGATGCAAATTGTATCCTTGCCACGAATCTTATAACATTTCCAAGCTAAGAGACTATTTTTTTTAAGATTTGGGCCCCTTTCATTTATAGCAGGTTTACTGTACGTCTCACAGCTGATCTTGGCATTGTATGTCCCACCGACTGTGGGTTTCCTCTGAGAATACACTCTCAACTATGGCTAAATCTTTTCATAGAGCGTACTGTAACCCACTTGAGTCATGAGCCTCTTATATGTTTTCGGCGGCCCAGAGGGTCATCACAACCCTCCATTGAAACGTCCAGCTCATAAGCTCCGAGTTCGAAAAGGTGTGCTTGCCATGCGAATTTCGCACAGAAAGATATTTTCGCTCAGCGATATTGAAGTATTTAACAGCCATTAAAACCATGATACAATTCTGCCACCGGTAATTAGCTAAAGTTTCGCAATATATAATGCTAGCATAGGGAATACATGTTTTATTGCTAATTAGAAAAAAAACCATTGATAAGCGGTGAAAAACCGATAACATTTTTTAATTTCAATCATTGAAAAGAAATAAAAAAATCAACAATCACAGATCGATTTACGTATTGAAACCTGGAATTTTCAAGTAAAGTACTGTCGCTGTTAAAGAATGTAAGTATTAATGAAATATAACACATGTCTAATAATACAAAATAATCGTATGGCTAATAAGAAACGCAATTTATATGGCGATGATAAACCGATACAAAAATCATACCGATTATTGAACACAAATCAATAATTTTCCAACTTGATTAGATAAATAAAAAAATAAAAATTAGTTTTATTTTATATTTTTAAGATCCTAACTGGTATATAAATTCTAATTTTTCGAATGCACGAAAATAAATGTGTTCAATACAATTTTATAGATTATGAAACGGGCAAGACATTCGAGGAAAAAAAAACAAACAACAAAGGGTTAAAATAAAGCCCACACAAAATAAACATTGGCATTTGTTCACAGCAATAACCAGAGACACGGCGGTGATACCGTACCGCTGTACACTGTTAAAATTTTACATACAAATGAAGGGTGACGTGTATTTACCATGGAGTGTCAACAACAAAGCCCCTCCCCCTCACCCCCGACACACACAACCTCATTCTCTCGTGGGCCTATTCTAAAACTGCCAGGTCCTTACCGTCCGTCTTTCTCTCTCTTCTCTCTCTCTCCCTTATCAATACTTTCTAGTCAAATGACTTCCCACTCTTGTGTAATGAAGTTTATTGGAGACTCCTTTTCTTTATACTTTACGAAAAAAAAAAGAGTAAAAGGGGGAAGGGGGCGAGGCGGTCATATGATCGGGTTGTCAGTTGGATCAATGAACAAATTTTTTTTTTCTATATTGAATTTTATATTGAAAGTTCTTTAAGGGATCACTTGGCCAAAAAAAAAATTACTTGTGGGGGTTTTATCTGCTGAATGCTGTGTCGGTTTCTTTAAAAAAAAAAAAAACTGCCATCGGCATTTTTTTTGTTTAAAGAGATACACACACACACACACACGCGCGTCATTCAAGTAAGGATACTTACATTGGTCCTGAGATTTTAAAGGATACAACGAAAGGTTCATTACTGGGAGTAATCGTTGTGAGTACTTTTTGGTAAGAGGAAATATTAAGCTAAATTATGTGAACAATTTAAAAAAAAAACATTTTTCTTGAAATAATTATAGAAAAAGTGTTCATTTTTTTTGTTGTTGACAGAACGCTGCCATCATGCTCATTAGATCGCACATTTGTTGACAGAACGCTGCCCTCATACTCATTTGATCGCACATTTGTTGACAGAACGCTGCCCTCCTACTCATTAGATCGTAAATTTGTTACAGAACGCTGCCCTCCAACTCATTAGTTCGTAAATTTGTTACAGAACACTGCCCTTCAACTCATTAGTTCGTAAATTTGTTACAGAACGCTGCCCTCCTACTCATTAGTTCGTAAATTTGTTGACAGAACGCTTCCCTCCTACTCATTAGATCGTAAATTTGTTGACAGAAAGGTGCCCTCATACTCATTAGATCGTAAATTTGTTGACAGAACGCTGCCCTCCTACTCATTAGATCGTAAATTTGTTGACAGAACGCTGCCCTCCTACTCATTAGATCGTAAATTTGTTGACAGAACGGTGCCCTCATACTCATTAGATCTTAATTTTCTGACAGAACGCTGCCCTCCTACTCATTAGATCGTAAATTTGTTGACAGGACACTGCCCTCCTACTCATTAGATCGTAAATTTGTTGACAGAACGCTGCCCTCATACTCATTAGATCGTAAATTTGTTGACAAAACGGTGCCCTCCTACTCTTTAGATCGTAAATTTGTTGACAGGACACTGCCCTCATACTCATTAGATCGTAAATTTGTCGACAAAACGGTGCCCTCCTACTCTTTAGATCGTAAATTTGTTGACAGGACACTGCCCTCCTACTCATTAGATCGTAAATTTGTTGACAGAACGCTGCCCTCCTACTCATTAAATCGTAAATTTGTTGACAGGACTCTGCCATCTTACTCTTTAGATCGTAAATTTGATGACAGGAAGCTGCCCTCCTACTCATTAGATCGTAAATTTGTTGACAGAACGGTGCCCTCCTACTCATTAGATCTTAATTTTCTGACAGAACGCTGCCCTCCTACTCATTAGATCGTAAATTTGTTGACAGGACACTGCCCTCCTACTCATTAGATCGTAAATTTGTTGACAGAACGCTGCCCTCATACTCATTAGATCGTAAATTTGTTGACAAAACGGTGCCCTCCTACTCTTTAGATCGTAAATTTGTTGACAGGACACTGCCCTCATACTCATTAGATCGTAAATTTGTTGAGAAAACGGTGCCCTCCTACTCTTTAGATCGTAAATTTGTTGACAGGACACTGCCCTCCTACTCATTAGATCGTAAATTTGTTGACAGGACTCTGCCATCTTACTCTTTAGATCGTAAATTTGATGACAGGAAGCTGCCCTCCTACTCATTAGATCGTAAATTTGTTGACAGAACGCTGCCCTCCTACTCATGAGATCGTAAATTTGATGACAGGAAGCTGCCATTCTACTCATTAGATCGTAAATTTATTGACAGAACGCTGCCCTCCTACTCATTAGATCGTAAATTTGTTGACAGAACGCTGCCCTTCAACTCATTAGATCGTAAATTTGCTGACAGAACGCTGCCCTCCTACTCATTAGATCGTAAATTTGTTGACAAAACGGTGCCCTCCTACTCTTTAGATCGTAAATTTGTTGACAGGACACTGCCCTCATACTCATTAGATCGTAAATTTGTTGACAAAACGGTGCCCTCCTACTCTTTAGATCGTAAATTTGTTGACAGGACACTGCCCTCCTACTCATTAGATCGTAAATTTGTTGACAGAACGCTGCCCTCCTACTCATTAGATCGTAAATTTGTTGACAGGACTCTGCCATCTTACTCTTTAGATCGTAAATTTGATGACAGGAAGCTGCCCTCCTTCTCATTAGATCGTAAATTTGTTGACAGAACGCTGCCCTCCTACTCATGAGATCGTAAATTTGATGACAGGAAGCTGCCCTTCTACTCATTAGATCGTGAATTTATTGACAGAACGCTGCCCTCCTACTCATTAGATCGTAAATTTGTTGACAGAACGCTGCCCTTCAACTCATTAGATCGTAAATTTGCTGACAGAACGCTGCCCTCCTACTCATTAGATCGTAAATTTGTTGACAAAACGGTGCCCTCCTACTCTTTAGATCGTAAATTTGTTGACAGGACACTGCCCTCATACTCATTAGATCGTAAATTTGTTGACAAAACGGTGCCCTCCTACTCTTTAGATCGTAAATTTGTTGACAGGACACTGCCCTCCTACTCATTAGATCGTAAATTTGTTGACAGAACGCTGCCCTCCTACTCATTAGATCGTAAATTTGTTGACAGAACGCTGCCCTCCTACTCATGAGATCGTAAATTTGATGACAGGAAGCTGCCCTTCTACTCATTAGATCGTAAATTTATTGACAGAACGCTGCCCTCCTACTCATTAGATCGTAAATTTGTTGACAGAACGCTGCCCTTCAACTCATTAGATCGTAAATTTGCTGACAGAACGCTGCCCTCCTACTCATTAGATCGTAAATTTGTTGACAAAACGGTGCCCTCCTACTCTTTAGATCGTAAATTTGTTGACAGGACACTGCCCTCATACTCATTAGATCGTAAATTTGTTGACAAAACGGTGCCCTCCTACTCTTTAGATCGTAAATTTGTTGACAGGACACTGCCCTCCTACTCATTAGATCGTAAATTTGTTGACAGAACGCTGCCCTCCTACTCATTAGATCGTAAATTTGTTGACAGGACTCTGCCATCTTACTCTTTAGATCGTAAATTTGATGACAGGAAGCTGCCCTCCTACTCATTAGATCGTAAATTTGTTGACAGAACGCTGCCCTCCTACTCATGAGATCGTAAATTTGTTGACAGAACGCTGCCCTCCTACTCATTAGATCGTAAATTTGTTACAGAACGGTGCCCTCCTACTCATTAGATCGAAAATTTGTTTCTTTTGCCTTTTTTTATTGTGCTATATTTTGTATCGATTACTTTGTTAATAAATACAATGTTATCTAAAAAAAAAAGTAAATACTGTTTTCCAGTATTCGATTACGCGTGGACGGCAAGCTTATCACAACAATCAGTGGTCACGTTGTTGATATTCCTATTAACCGTATAATCAATTGTTATCGTAATAATTTTGTATAAACAAATACAATCTAAATCATATATCCGCATTTTAAATAAACAATTATTGATTTAATTGATCAGACATGCAAGTTTTCTTTTTAATGTTTTTTTATAAACATATTCTGATTTTAACACACGCCAATGTAAACCTCTTTCTCATATATTTTCATATTTATTTCATTTAACATGGCTGCCTCCTGCTTATTTTGGACTTTTAAACTCTCTCGTACTTCTAAAGTTGATCGGAGATTTATATTTTACACCATTCTGCTCAATTTGTATGTGCAATCCTTTTATCTGTCACACTTTGAGAGTATAATCATATTGTTGACCAACAACGTATTGATCAAATGTTAAAGATACATTTTTATAAAACGCATTATGTTTAATAATTTTTATCGCTTAAGACGAGAACCATCTGAAAATTCACCCAGTTAAAAAAAAAAAGTATTTTATCTTGATAAGGCAAACATCAATCAATCAACTAACCATTCAGCAGATCAATCTACCAATCATTCAAACAACAAATCGATCAACAACTCAATCGTTACATCTTTACTCATGTCTATCTTTACATCGAAGCAATATGTTTATATTCTCTGTCTATTTTTCCTTAGAAAAGACACGCGGATTTATTGATTGATTTTCAAAGTATTATGTTTAGACTAAAGTGGAAACATAAATTAGTTTAATACGTCCCTTTAATTATATTAATCTACCCACTTACCTATATTTTTCTGCAGCTGTTCTGTTTCTTTTATCTTTTTTTTTATTTCATTTTTTTATTTATATTTTCTTCCTATATACCCCATGCTGGCATTCCTAAATTATTAAACAAGACATTGCCAGAAGTCGAGACTATGTATTATGGATTGATTCATTATTGTAAATTCACTGGTTTTTTAATCAACGATCACAATATTGAAAAGGAGAGATAAGAATCAAAATAACAAGTCTATTCAACATAATGAAAGCACTTACAAGCAACAGGCATTGCTGAACACGATCAAACAGCTGGAACACGCTGCGCACGGATAGACTTTATGTTGACTGAGGGCTAGAATGGCGTAGCTGGTGGATGGTGGGAGCAAGAGCTATTGCATATAATATTACTAAGAAGTCACACCCCCAAAAGGTACTAGGAGGATAGGCCTTGGTCAGAATGTATATATCAGTCGCAACCTCTTAACTGGTCTGGACCAGTGCTCGATTTAAGAAAAAACCAGTGCCGGGGATAAAAAAATTTTGTAGAGCCGGGGATAAATGTTTTTGGTTTCATCCCCGGCAGGGATATATTACCTAAAGCAGAACCGGGGATGACAGGTCCCAGTGCGGGGATATCCCGGTAAATCAAGCCCTGGTCTGGACCTTTTACCATCTCCGTGATTACAGCAACTGGGCACGAAGATTAAACATCCGACTGACGTGGTGCAGGTGAAAGGTTCGAATCTTTTTGCGCTAAAAGTCTATCTATCTATCTATCTATCTATCTATCTATCTATCTATCTATCTATCTATCTATCTATCTATCTATCTATCTATCTATCTATCTATCTATCTATCTATCTATCTATCTATCTATCTATCTATCTATCTATCTATCTATCTATCTATCTATCTATCTATCTATCTATCTATCTATCTATCTATCTATCTATCTATCTATCTATCTATCTATCTATCTATCTATCGTTTTCTATCTATCTATCGTTTTCTATCTATCTATCTATATATCTATCTCTCAGTCTATCTGTCTGTCTATCTTTCTATCTCAATGTTGACCATGTTTATGATGGGCCAAATAGAAAAAAAACTTTATGTAAGAAGTCAGAGTTCGCATCCCATAAAACATAATTAACTATAAATGTATACATCAATTGTTTTATAACATGCTTGAGCTTTAAGTTATTTTCACTATTTAAATCAGAGGAAAAATCAGATCAGTGTATTCATTGTTTCATCAGTCAATCTGCATCTTTCAACTCTTAACACACAGGTAACTGCAGTAAACCTTCTTACAGACCTTAGAAAATGATTCATTACTCTTCACGATCGGTTCGGCGTATTAAGGGAAAGAAAAACGGCCACTTTTGTCTATGATATCTTGACATAATTTATGGTTGATATTTGATCTAGCTCTATGTTTAAAAAATGAATAATCCTCAATAGATGTAACAAAATTATTTACGATTTACTGGAAGTAGAATAGATTTAGGTCTACAAAGGGGGTGGGGGTCGTTGAATTATTATATGAGGGGGGGGGGGGAAGGGTTACTGAAAAGTGACTAAATGGTTAATTTTTTTAGCTCAATATTTTAGTTAGTGACTTAAAAAAAAATACACTAAATATTTATTACTGGGTTGAATTTTGATTGTTACTAAAAAAAGATAACTAAATTTTTCGTTAGTAACCTTTTCAGTTAACCTTTGACCCCCATTGTATATACTGACAAGCATTTCTGGCTTGTAGACTTGTTAAGCCCGGTGGAGGAATGCGTTTGGCTTGTTCGAGCGAGTAATGTGCGTTTTAAAAGAAAAAGTTGAACCTGTTTCGATTTTCTTTCATTGTTGATTGAGTTTCTTTGTTGTCTTGGGATTTCCGCTGGCTGTTTCAAACAATGTCCACTTCAACAGCAGCAGGTCAGCCGAAATTATACAATGATGCATTATCTCATTTACCACTCCCCTCCCCACTCCCACTTTTGTGAGTAGTTTTCGAGGAATATTTCAGAATGGGTTTAGTTCATTGGGCGACACTTTCTGTAACATTAACAAGAGAGTTGGCCTAAACATGTAACATTTAAATCTTAAGAATAATTTATGAAATGGATTTTTTATGAAGTTTTTATTTGTGTTTGAATTTTTTAAAGAATTCCTCTTTATCCAAGGATCTTTCAATATTTTCTTCACACTCTAGAAACCTTAATTAAAATGTTTTATCTCTAACATCCGTGACTGTCACAGTGCACGCATATTATCTATCTATCTATCTATCTATCTATCTATCTATCTATCTATCTATCTATCTATCTATCTATCTATCTATCTATCTATCTATCTATCTATCTATCTATCTATCTATCTATCTATCTATCTATCTATCTATCTATCTATCTATCTATCTATCTATCTATCTATCTATCTATCTATCTATCTATCTATCTATCTATCTATCTATCTATCTATCTATCTATCTATCTATCTATCTGTCTATCTATCTATCTATCTATCTATCTATCTATCTATCTATCTATCTATCTATCTATCTATCTATCTATCTATCTATCTATCTATCTATCTGTTGGACTGTTTGTCCTGCCTATTTATCTGCTTAACTGGCGAATTTTTCGGTCTTTCTTTCCAACTTACAGTCTTTTTTCCTTAGTTTCTTTTCTTTTTCCATGAGTATATAGAAAAGATGCCACACTGCTGCAAGCAGAGCAGCTCTTCACTACTAACACTGTTAACGAGATCATGTGTTGTCTCGTACATATAGAATGTAAAACATTCAGTCAATTAGCAGACCCTTTATTAAATAATGTCTTAATTCAACGGAGAAATGAATAGTAATTAGAAAAATGAAAAAAAAAGATGTTTTACAATAGCGGATTAAAGTCTTGGGAGTGGGTGGAGCTGCAAAAAACATACACGTTTTAAATTAGGGTTTTGCGGATTTTTTTTTCTAATCGTGACCCACCGTTAAATCCGTCTTTGATGTTTTTTGAGTTATCAAGTATTCATAACCAGTACCACCTGAATAATCAAAATACCTTATGTATACTTTCATATGTTGGACCAAATAAGTTTATGTGACCGAAAAACTCTGGAACATTTGACTTACATTCACTATAAGAGTTCTAAATTAAAAAAAAAATCTTATTCCGTACTTGTTTTCTTCAAGAAGTGAATTAATAAATAAATAAAAAAAAATCTATTGGGATTGAGTCGGATTATAAAAATGAAGCAGCTGTCATCTCAAAGTAATCCAGCTACTTGGACAACAATTACGTTTATCTAGTCACAGATAAGAGACAGGTTTTACACTCGTTAATATATACATGATGTAGTCGCTGCATGGTTATTAATAATTCAGAAATTTACACTCAAATTGTTTTACGTATTTATTTTTTGGTGATTGTAAGTAGTTTGTTTGTTAGTTGTCTTAGAACAAAAAAAAAAATTCCCTTTTTCTATTTTTAGACCTGCTGTTTTCAGCCTTTTTTTTTTTTGCAGCTTTACCCTACTGGGTGCAAAAGTCCGCCGATACCCCTCACAGGTAAGTTATTCAAGCTATTGGTTGTTTTACAAGAAGGTTATATATGACCTCTGCGTACCCCCCATCATGACCTTTGTCGACCCTCTTAGGGTACGCGTAGCGCCGGTTGAGAACCTCGGCCTTAGACTTCGGCAACTTTGGACCTTATATTATACGTAGTCATGGACGTCGCTAGGAATTTTTCCAGGGGGGGGGCAAAAAATTTTTGGGGGGGGGGGGCAAATAACAACTTTATGACATTTTTTTTAAATGTAAGTGGGGGAAGCAAATGCCCCCCTCTTATATGACATTTTTTTCAAAATGTAGGGGGGGGGGCAAAAGCCCCCCCCCCTTGCCCCCCCATGAATACGCCCATGTACGTAGTACACATTTATATCGAAACATAACACGTGGTTATCGCTGTGACCGAAACAATACTCTGATGCTGCTAACGATTGGGTCGCTCGCTCTGTCCAGTCAACCATTCACTTTCCATTTTCCAGGCAGAACCGATGTTTTTTTTTTTTCATCTACACATTCTTGTTTAGGTTGTCTTTAGCCGAATCATTAACCAGACATGGATATCGATCTCTGGGTTCAACGTCCCGATGTTTGATCAGGGTTTGATCACCTGAACCTTGTTCATAGCACGAGCTTAATTGTCAACTTATTTGTGTACAATGTGTATAAAAACTGCAACCAAGTAACGACACATGTTCAGACAATGACATCACTTTATTAAACTATTTGAATCCAGAATTTCTTCATTTAAATAAAAGTGACAGGTTCTTTGAAAAATATGAGTATCAATTATTTTTCTGTCCATATAATATTGGCCTTTTTACAAAATTTAATTATAAGTACACATTTTGTTAACTGGTTGACTGCCACCGGAAAAAATGCGTTTTTGCCAGTGGTAAAACCTAGGAGCTTTAAGAAACGTCTATTTTATTCTGACAATAGGCCAACAATTACTAGTGGTCTTGAGCAGGGCCGGATCCACAGATAGGCCGGCTAGGCCGTGGCCAAGGGCCCCCACGAAATAAGGCCTCCAAAACGTTGAAAAGAATACATACATTTAAAAAAAAAGCAACTTAGCAATATTTTTTTATTTTTCAAAATGTGGGCCTCAAATTTTTGTTGGCTTAGGGCCCATAAAACTGTAAATCCGGCTCTGGTCTTGAGTTACTGAGCCAGAGGTGTCAAATAATTAGAGAATTGCATTCCGGTTTTTTTTATATGGTAAATATACTTTAAATAGCTACCCCATGGTCAATGGATGAAGATTTATTGAACGAGACTCATCATATATAATAATACTCATTTCCAGTGTGCGTTAAATCGAAAGTAAAGAATTAATACAACAGTACTCCAGTTTAAAATACAACCATGAAAAAAATCGGATATGCCCGAAACCAAAAAATAACCTAGCCTAGCGATCAAGCGTAAGGGGATATAACTCTATGCAAAGGTTTTGCAGGGTACAGCTAGTAACTAAATATTAGAAAACCAACTGGCTCATAGGGAACCACACAAAACCCTTCTTAGAGCCGCTTGCAGCCCTAAAAGCCGCATTCGGCCACCATTAAATTATTCTATTGCTTTCATCTCAGTATTAATAATAATTTTCCCGGGATTACTACCGAGCTCTTTGGTTTTTTTTAATTAAAAAATTCAGGGCAGTTATCCGGGTATGAAAGAAAATTTATTTGACAGTCCAGGTCAGCCCTTTCTAATCTAGCAAGTAGCAACTTCATGTTTTTTAATATACTCAATAGTTGACAAATTGTATTCAGTAATCTGCGAGAAGTGGCAATAAATAATGCCAATCAATTACACAATTTACACACAAGTCGATTGAACTGAGAGGTAAGATAAATACATTTATTTACAAGATGTGGAGAGTATGGTAGAAGACTTGTGATGCATCCGTTGCTATGGCAATAATGCTTCAATCTTTTCTTTTCTTTTCTTTAATACTTTCAGTTCAAAATCGATTGAAACAAACTCACCAAAATTATGAATTGTGACGTTTTCTTTTCAAGAATGAAACAATGTTAAATGTGTTGTATGTGTATTTCAGTTTGTGGTAAATTTGATTCTATAACGTAATTGACATAATCTTCTCTGAAACAGACATTGTATATAAAGTCTGACAACAAATCCAAATTAACCGTTGTTAAAAAAATGGGAAAGCACGAGGTTATATTGGATGCCCCAAGAAAAATCGTTTTCAAAGCCGCTACTTTCAAATATCGGGCTTTAAATAATCTGTGAACATTGGGCCCATTCCAAGACTCATGTTACGCCATTAAGCCTAGGGCCAGTGGCGCAACCAGGGGGGGGGACAAGGGGCGGGCTTGAGCCCCCCCCCCAGACCAAATCATCAATACATATTTTACTACATAAAGTTAATAAAAAGACTGTCAAACTGTCTTTTATCAATATGTGAGCCCTCCCCCCTTCCTAGCATTTTTTGCTGGTTGCGCCACTGCCCAGGGCCACTGACAAGTGTTTAGATTACCATTCATTGTGGTTGGCAAAATAAAAGTCTCATCAAGGAGGGGGCCCAACGCAGATGGGCCGGTCAACATTCGCCTAGTTCACCCACCCATAAGAAAGGTTCTGACCAATAGTTGCCAGTGTCAGACATCTCATAGAATTTACTGAACTGCAGTTAATCAGCAGTTTAACAGGTGAAATATATTTCCTGTAAATCTTGATTTTCAAACCTTTGAAAATTAATGATTTTGTTTTTGTTAGCACTGTGTTATAAGAGTGTTCTGAATTATTTCAACATGACGGCTTTGAAAAGGAATTGTTTATATTTTTTTTTATTTCTATGATCAAGAGATTTTTTAATTGGTTTCTAAGCATATATTTTCCTATACATTTTTATTAAATTATTAAATTTTTCTAACATTTTTATTTACACAGATCAAAAGTTAAGTTTAACTCAACATCTGACGTAAGTGTCGTCAACTAAAACCTGAGGGACATCACTTTCATGACTGTCACATTTGCGAAACTCAAGAATGATAATTCTTGACAAATATCAACCAACCACTGTTAAAATTACCTCCCCCTCCAGAAAGCAACAGTGTGTCACACTATAGTTTAGAAAAGACCGGTTATGTGTTGATATATACGTGATTTGTTGATGTGTTAAGCGACGAAAGCCAATGATTGGGTCAAATCCAAAATGGACGACAAACAGTTGGAAGAGCTCATGGTCCAGAGTTTCATTAAGATAATGATGGAGACGGAGAAATCAGCCGAAGGCAAAACAGAAAATGTAAGTTTCCATTTTATTTCTATGTCGCTTTTAAAACTTTCGGTTTTAATAATATTTTGTTCTCCCTTTTTATGTGCATCTCCATTACAACATAAACAAACATGTTGGTGAGAGAGTTTCTTAAGGACTGTTGACCACTGGTCAACGTCCGCCTTAGGTGCTAAAAATAACAACATAAAACAGCTAGGTACGTGTTAAAATGGATGACTTCCTTAAAACCATTTTGTAAAGCTACTGTAACAAAATTATCTATTTGCCATATAGAATATGCTCATGTGTTGCTTTCACCTTATCAACTTTTTTTACAGCTGGAAGTAAATGCATAAAAAAGTTATTCAATATTTTCATATTTCTGCAAATAAACAACAACAAAACACGGCAACTTTATGCCATTTTCTACAGCTCACTGTACATACAAACAAAAAACAAACATAAAAATACTGAATGTCAGGCCAATAGTTTATAAATCACTGCTAGTGTCTGGTCAATAGTTTATAAATCAATGCTAGTGTCTGGTCAATAGTTTATAAATCACTGCTAGTGTCTTGTCAATAGTTTATAAATCGCTGCTAGTGTCTGGTCAATAGTTTATAAATCACTGCTAGTGTCTGGTCAATAGTTTATAAATCACTGCTTAGTGTCTTGTCAATAGTTTATAAATCGCTGCTAGTGTCTGGTCAATAGTTTATAAATCACTGCTAGTGTCTGGTCACTATTTTATAAATCACTGCTTAGTGTCTTGTCAATAGTTTATAAATCACTGCTAGTGTCTGGTCAATATTTTATAAATCACTACTTAGTGTCTTGTCAATAGTTTATAAATCACTGCTAATGATAAGTCACACTGTTTTTTTCTGACGCAAAAAAAAAACACAAAAGAGCTGTCGATACAATCAATCATTCGATACAATACAATCAATCGTCTTAGGGTGTGGGGAGTCGAGAATCAGGAAGGAGAAAAATATAAATTTGACATGTCTGACACCTTAATCAAAATGTAAGGTCCCAATACGACAGTAAAGCAATGGCCGCGGCAAGAGGGTGGGGGGGGGCGCAACCCAAATTCCTGTCAGAGCCCCCCAGCCATATAGCCCCTCCCCCCCCGGTTGCTTTTTTATGCAGAATTGGGGCTAAGGGGGGATCATAAGGGCCACACATGTCATGGTTTGTTCCTGTCTATATCTTGAAGCATTTCTTGCCGCTGCCACGATCCAAGACGCAATATCTTGGGGGCAACTGGGAATCGGTTTCGCTGATAGCCGACCGGACCAGTATAAAACTTGGCCTCTTAAGCATCAAGTCGGTCGTCACAATATCCACTGCTTTCTACTACTCTTTTTTTTTTTATTTTCATAGTTTCTTGCAAAAAAATAATACAATAAAATAACACATCCTTCCCCCCAATGTTTGTTTTGTTGTTTAATCTCTCTAGCGCACTCTTAACTTGCTTTCCATTCCTATTTTTTTTAAAAAATCTTGTTACCTACCACGTCTTTGTTTATTATTTTTTTTTTTTTGCTTTACAACCTTCTTATGTACTCCAGTTGACGCTAAACCCCTTCAGTACATGGAAGATCAGATTTATGATACACTCTGTTCCTATTTGTGTAGAGTTTTCATATTAGTTTAAAAAAAAAAAACATTGTAAAAGCTGTGACAAACAATGCATAATTTCTGATCAATACTGAGATAGATTAAATTTTCTAGCTCGCAACTGTTGCGCAATTATTCGCTTAACATGTCGATGTTATTATTTTATACAATAAATCTCACAGACTTAGGAGAATTCTAATTATGCCGGAACGGTTCCAGCTCACAAACTGATACCCTTTTATAGGCTTAACGTTTCGACGAATAATGTCTTACAGATTTTTATGAACATTCTAATTATGCCGAAACGGTTCAAGTTTTAGAGCTAACGGCTTTTAGTGATCGTCAGAACGGTCAACTTGTGACCAAGGTAAGGCCAGGACTTTTTGGAAGTGTACTATAGACTTTCTAAATTGTTTAGCGCCTGCTATAACACAATGTTGAGAAATCGACGTATCAACATGTAGGTATTCTAAGCTTAACCTATATTTTATAATCAAAGGTCATTGCCATTTAAAGATAATAGTGATTTAGTAATTCCTCATCTTGAAATTTAAAAGTGCCTGTCACTAAGTCCACCGTTGTTTTAGTGGAACCGCAAAAAAAAAAAAAAATTAGCTCAATGAAGTCTAAATAATGACTTAGTTAAAAGGAAAAAAAAATCGACTTAATGCTATAATTTTCTTTTCTTTTGTTAGGTACACAAACCCATTGAATTAGTATTACTCATACACACAAAAAAAAATTAAATGAAATTGGAACATAATTTTTAAAAAAAAGTCAAGGGCAATGAAATCATTCAAATGGTCTCCCCTGAATGATGACATACTTTTAAAAAAAAAAAATACATAAACGTGTTTCGCAGCTCGAAGAAAAAAAAAAGAAAGAACTCGTGCCGAGCGAGTCAATTAGAAATGTCATCAATCCAAAAGAAAGGTCAATTAAAAATGTCCTGAAATCACAGGACACCGGTTTTTAATTGCATGACGCTCATGATACCTCCCCCCCCTCAATTTATGTGTGAATGGAGTCACCTAGGGTCGATCTAAATTTAGGCTCATGACCTCGTTTCTTTTGTTTTCTTCTTTCTCTCTCTCTCTCTCTCTCTCTCTCTCTCACTTCACATGTCCTCTAAGACTTGAAAATCAATTTGAAGTGTTTAGTCAAACTATTGAACTCTGAATACATTTGTCATAAAATGATGGGAAGGGGGGGTGGGGGTGTGGAGAAATCGATGATTGAACTGTTTGTTTTCTCATTTGCTTGAATTAATTTTTATTTTATTTATCTCGTACCCGAGAAGTGAATGAGTAAACCAAATATTTAACTTTGAGCACTCTGAACCCCCCCTCCACCACAACACACACAATATCATTCTTTGGTAATCACAAGCCAGAACAGGACGTGAATATTTTAACCTGATTAAGTTGCTAAGGAAGGTTAAAGGACTTGTGGACTCGAACGCTGAGATCTTTTTATTTTTTTTTTCATTGGACTTAATCATTTGTTTGAATGATAATCTTGGGCCCACGGACGATTTCCACCAACAAGGGAGCCCTTCTGATCATACACACCCTTCAATGCTTTAATCATGTTGTAGTAGATTATTGTTACCATTATAATCTCTATATTTAGAATTCAAATGAATCATGCTTTTTTTTTGGGGCCACTCTCTGATTAAGGGGGCCCTGGCAAAAGGTAGATAAACAGCTCTAATAGCGTCTTAAATAAACATTTCACTAATGATTAATGAAGATGTAAACAATAAACTAATGTTTAATCCGAAATGAAAGAAAGTTCATGGGGAAATTACATTTATTAGTTATGTGGTGGAGGGATAGGCGTCTTTCGAGTGCTGATCTGAATGAAGATCGCGGGTTCGATCCCTGTAAGATATTTCAGGATTATTCTGGTATTTGTGAAATCCCCCCCCCCCCCCAATCAAGTTAAATTCGTACTTGTGACTGACGATTCAGGTCTCACGCGGTGGTTACTTGACCATTGCACCCTGAACAATTTTGGTGATGAAAAAGAAAGTCACACATGACACCGCCCCATTTGAAGTGTCTATGAAATAAACATGACATCCTTACAGGGACATTTACACTGACTAAATGTGGGATAGATTTAAATGCCGAGGAATTAGATGAAATTAAATATAAAATGTCAGTAAGCATGGAAAAATACACGGATTGGTATGGCTATGACGATAGTGAATTATTTAAAAAAATAAACAAGAGTTTGAATGTTTCAATAAAACAACATCGTCAAATCATCGTACCGATCAAATAGATGAAAATCAAATGTTCTACATCTGTAGATTTTTTTTTATTAAAGAACACTTGTGGCTTTTTACGTTGAGTCAGAAAAAGTCATAAATAAAAAGTTGATCTTAATCAAGAAAGAAACAGCATTGGTTATAGTGGAAGTTTTCGCAAGCAAATATATTACCTTTCCGAAAGAAATCACACTTGCGCACATTGAACAAATTAACTGTTAGATGATATATTATGTTAGCTATCTCGAAGTTCCAACACAACATCTTCATTGTCACAGCCATCATTTCATTAGTGCCTCTCTCGCTGCTCTTAAGAGACCTTACATATAATAATGTAAATATCTACTAGTTCCTATAAATCATTAAACCCATTATTTATTAATCCTGTCTCTCTCTCCCCCCCCCTCTCTCTCTCTCTCTCTCACTCCCCCTCTCTCTCCCTCCCTCCGTCCCTCTCTCTCTCTATCTCTCTCGATAGAGAACTACCATAACATTACATATTGTGTTTAGGTCTAATTGTTCTTACAACTTTCCGTAGTGTCATTCACCAATCTCCAAGTAGTTCCATTATGTATCCCCCACTCTCTGATAGTTAAAAAAAAAGGGGGGGGGGAGGGGAAACCATTAATATAGTTCTCACGTCCTGACCGCTGTGTTTGACCAGGAAGTAGTCATGAGCGGTCCCACCAGTTCTCTCGACCTTATGTCAACCTGAGCTATTTATAACACGCAGTGGTAATCTCAAAAAGAGAAGGAAAAAAAAAGAAACGCGGAGCATCGCGCGCAGTCGAGTGTCATTTCCGTTTTTCTTTCTGCCGCTCACGCTCTGTTAAGCGTCCAAAGCTTTACATGCAGTTAGTGTATAGACGTACTACGTTTGTTTTCGGTAAACTCTCTGGCACAAACTGCCAGACATTACTACGTTTGTTTTCGGTAAACTCTCTGGCACAAACTGCCGGACATTACTACGTTTGTTTTCAATTAACGCAACGGTCCGAAACTACTCGTTGAAAAAAAAAAACAACAAAACAAAACAAAACAATACTTGTTCTATTTTTCTGATCAATGATGGTAAAATTGGTTCGGATTTATCTGATTGATCGACAGGTGTGTTGTCGTACAGCTATTGCCTTAAGGTCACGATAACTAACATATGTATACAGTATACCTAATACCCACAGGATGGATGTAATATTTTCAATCACCCGAATCTGTAAGTGGGTTTACTCTTAGTGGAATGTCTTTTTTTATTTATGAAATAAGCTTTTAATTAACTTTACTCTCCGCTTTTGTTGTGTGTGTGTGTCAGCAAATCTTTTAAACTCAATTTCGGACCTGTTCTTATTTCGTGAGAAAGCTTAAATTTGGGCAAGCGTGTATATTTTGCATGATAATACAATATTTAAAAAAAATTAACACCTTGTAGAATTAGAAAGTAATTACTTTTAACGAATGGTTAAACATGTAATGAACAAAAGAAAAGGATGGAGATAGGTATTTCTAAAAAAAACGAGGATGTATAGCACCGTTTACAAAAAAAGTTGAAGCTATTTTTAGTCTTATATAGACTTGTTAATTTTGGCTTATTGTGGAGCATATAATAACAAGTATGATTATTTTAAAACTAAAAAGTTTGAAATAAATAATAAAATTTATATAAAAAACCTTTATTTTGTTTTACTATTTCAACTCCTATCCACACATTTGAAACATTTGACCGGTCCACTGGAAGTGGCGTGTTAACATTTGTTTTTGAGAGCACTGTCGGCACTTCTTAACGGCTCACGAAATTCTGTGGTCAAGGACATAAAATTTCACTCCCGCCATTTATCAACCTGTACCATTTCGTCTTTCATGTAATTATCAAATGTTCAACACCCATGTATGAAGACATACCGGTATTTTATTACTCTTGTAAATGAAATAGTGAAATGATGAACATCCATGTATCATGAAATTTGAATAATTAATGGACACTTTTTTTTTGGGTCGTGTTTATGAAATACAATAAGGGTGGCTTAAACTGCACACTGACCATTGTGTGTTTGGTGTTTGTATTACGGCGAGAGGCATGCCAGTTTTTATTCTGTCTTTATTTCCTCGTCGTTTGCTTCTATCATAAAACGTTCTACTTAGTAAAAAATGTGTTCATCAGAGCATTGGGGTTAACTATGGAAGTGGTGTATCTTAGGCGATGGCCTACTTCGTCTACCAGCGAGCCTAAATATAAACAAAAAATTTGAAGGTTTTCAAAATGTGTAGTGTATTGGTTATACTTGGCAAATCTCTAAAGTTAAACCCATTGAGATTTGCTACTGCCCCCCCCCCGCCGCCGTCCCCTAACATCTCCACTCCCACCTTTTCCTCATCGTAACTGGTTAGGGTTACTCAAAACATAAACTTGAACTGTTATAGTCAGTTATCCAGGGTTTGACCCCCTAACCAACGTCCATAACTAACATTCTGTTGATTTTTTAAAATATAAATCATTGGATGAAAACATCACTCAAAAGCTACATGAATAGTTATAAGTTTTGTTGAATGTCCAACTCTCTTGTTGAATGTCCAACTCTCTTGTTGAATGTCCGACTCTCTTGTTGAATGTCCAACTCTCGTATTGAATGTCCGACTCTCTTGTTGAATGTCCAACTCTCTTGTTGAATGTCCGACTCTCTTGATGAATGTCCGACTCTCTTGATGAATGTCCGACTCTCTTGTTGAATGTCCAACTCTCTTGTTGAATGTCCATCCCTCATGGTGAATGTCCAACTCTCACATTTGGGAACTGGTGGCTGAGCGGAGTATGTGACGCCCCTGTAAGGATGAGATGAAATCTCTTAGATCCTATAAACCACTAATGGAACGGGTTTTATGGTGCCCTTCTTTCATCCCCACCTTAGCAGATAGTGCAATGGCCATGGAGGCACCACGAGAGACATATCGGGTACTTAAGCCATGACCTGAAGTATCCATTGGTCCTCACCGAAGATCGAACCAGTGACCCTCAGGTCGACAGTCGAGCGCTTTACCACACGACCATCCGGTAGAGCGCGCAACTTCCAACCTAAAGGTCCCGAGTTCTTATCCCCCCCCCCTTTTTTTAGAGCTCACTTACACTTGCCATTTTTACAACAACAACAAATCACCGTTTCATATGAACTAACAGATAGGAAATATACAATTCATAAATGGTCTTTACAAATAAAAATCTTAACTCATGTTGCACAGTTACATAGTGTCGGTTACTTTGCATGGTGTCTTTGTTCATTGCACGGTGTTTTTGTTCATTGCACGGTGTCTTTGTAAACTGCATTGCGTCCTTATTTTATTGCACGGTGTGTTTGGATTTAGTTTCCATTGGTACATTTGCTTCACTACCGACCTTACAATCAGTACTACAGATTCACTGTCTGCACTGCAGGTAAATGCCATGAGGAGATAATTATATGGTAGGTAATTCGACTGTTAAAAACTCTCGCGTCATTGTAGTTAAAAATTTTTTATTTTTTATTTTAACGCCGCCATTGTCAGCATGGTAGGGTGTAGTGTGCCTACTACACCAGCATTGTTGGCGGCGCTGATGCACGTCTGCCATGCCTACAGAGCGGCGGGGTGAGTGTACCAGCTATCATCTGCAGGGATGGCAGAAAGATAGGTTTTAATCCTTACCCAAACTGGCCAGACGAGCAGGGTGTGTGTGCTGCCGATCGACCAGAATGGCAAGGAAAGGGGTTTTTCCTGCCACTCGGACAGAGGGGAGGGTGTTGTGTGCATGTACCCTCAGCCCGAAATGGCAGGCTGCGCAGGTGTGCTTGGGTGGGACGGAGTGGAAGGGTGTTGTGTGTCGACCACATCCGTCACCACCGCTAGCTGTGAATACTGCGGTCTCGGATTGTCCTCACTGACCACAGTACCACCACCCTCGCAAGTAATGGGTTTTTTTTCCTGACTAGAGATCCCCTATGATCCATCCCCCATGGATCATGGTATGTCTCTCAGACCAAGAAGGAGAGTTCACAAAATATCATGGCAAAATATTTTGTGATACTCTCCGAAATAGATTCATTGTAGTTATTCGCTTTTGTTTCCATTGACGCTTTCCATTCATAAAAACACACAGACCTAGATCTTAGTTTTTTTTTTTCAAGGCATAAAATATGAATAAAAAAAGCTTTCAGTTTGTTTTATAAATATATAAAAAGCGATGATATATATTTTAATTCATGAGTACATAGGTTTTTAGGAGCTTTATATATATATATATATATATATATATAATAAACAATTATATTAAAAATGAATGCACTGATGAGTGTAAATATCATTAATGGCGACGACGAAGACATTGTTTCAAAACGAGGCTTCCGCAATCTAAATTATATCTAATCTGTGGTATAGACTCACTGTATGCATGATGGTTTTAGTGGATAGTAATAGGTTAAATGGGTTAAATAGATGGGAATTGTATAACAGGCTCAGTAGACAGTGATTGTATAATATTGCATAGTAGACAGTGACTTTACGAATGGGTTAAATAGATGGTAACATGTTTAGTAGAGAGTGATCGTATAATATGTTTAGTAGACGTTGATCGTATAATGGGCCAGAAACTAGTGAGTTTAAAATAAGTTTACTTGACAATAGATCTGATAGAAATTGGTACTTGTTGGCGAGGCACTTATCGGGGGGTCTGGTTAACCTTGTCTTTAAAAAAAAGCTTTGCAACTAGAGATTTTCCTCATACCGTGTTTAGTCATTTTAATTTCCTGGTATGTCATTGATAAACTTGTACTTCGGCCATTTTATTACACAATACAAACGGTTACTTATGAATTGACCAGGCAGCTACGAATCCTTTGCACGATACAGAAGTTCGCTGTGAACTTGCTGCCAAGCCTCCTTCCATTTCCCCCCCCCCCCCCCTTTTGTGTGACTATTTGTACCCTTTGCTGGTATTTAGAAGCTAAAAAAAAACCCTTTTAAACTCTCTTTCAAGTATGTATAAATGACTATACTGCTATCAATGTTTACCGTGTTTTCCTACCGTGATGGTACTAATTATATACACACCGAGTGTACGACTGATAACGCAGAAGGGCCCAACCTGCATTTCTTGTTCACTCTCTTCCAGGTGAAAAAGCCACCCGTTGCTGAGATATATTGCGGGGTGCTATATATCAGATAAAAAATTTTCACTTCGTTGACTGAACGTGTTTATGTCCTTTTCCCCCACCGCCACTGTTCCTAAAATACCCCCTCCCCCGGGCCACACATAAACGCTGTATCGCCCATTCATCAGGTGTAGGGTGAGTCTGTATCGCGTTTCTCTGATTGAGAAGATCGATAAAGAATAACGCGGTCCGATACTACCAATAAACATATCTACTTATCTGAATATCTGTCACAAAACTTCCTCCTATTCTTTTAGTCATGTTTGAGTTTTAAAAAAAAATATTTTATATAAGTTGGAGGGAGGTGTGGGTAAAGTTGGAGGTATCTCATTTTTTTTTTATCTGTGATTGTCTGAGGACTAGTTTTAGTCTCTAAGTAATTTCATTGTTTGGATCTTACAGTTTCTTTTAAAAGATTTGGAGCTATTGCGGAAAGATTTATAGGTAGTCATATATGTTTGCTCATTTGTGATAACTTGGTTCATGGATATTTGTGATAACTTGGTTCATGGATATTTGTGATAACTTGGTTCATGGATATTTGTGATAACTTGGTTCATGGATATTTGTGATAACTTGGTTCATGGATATTTGTGATAACTTGGTTCATGGATATTTGTGATAACTTGGTTCATGGATATTTGTGATACTTGGTTCATGGATATTTGTGATAACTTGGTTCATGGATATTTGTGATAACTTGGTTCATGGATATTTCATTATTTGGAAAAAAAATTGCTTGTGTTCATGTTGTTATAATAGGATTCTAACACACACCATTCTATTAAAACTAGAATCTGTTTTAATATGAAACACAATATCTATCTATCTATCTATCTATCTATCTATCTATCTATCTATCTATCTATCTATCTATCTATCTATCTATCTATCTATCTATCTATCTATCTATCTATCTATCTATCTATCTATCTATCTATCTATCTATCTATCTATCTATCTATCTATCTATCTATCTATCTATCTATCTATCTATCTATCTATCTATCTATCTATCTATCTATCTATCCATCCATCCATCCATCCATCCATCCATCCATCCATCCATCCATCCATCCATCCATCCATCTGTCTGTCTGTCTGTCTGTCTGTCTGTCTGTCCGTCAGTTTATCTGTCCGTCAGTCCGTTTTTCTGTCTGTCTGTTTTTCTGTCTATTTATCTGGACTTACTGATTTGAACAAAACAATGGAAACATTTGGAAGTTTGTTACGTTAATTACGCTATAACATTTACAGCATTGTAAAAATGAAAAAAAAAATTGATATTTGAATCTCCCTGTGAGACGTTCAGGGTCAGATGGTATTATCAGTTGAGCTAATAAAACAACTAGTGATAACGCTCCAAGCTCATTAAAAAATCAAACTCTGCATTTTTTTTGCTCGCACTAAGAAAGTTATGTTTTTTTAATCATTTCCTTTGTTTCGGCCTATCCCAAAGATATTTGTAAAAATATTTTTTTATTCATTTGACTCTCTGTCTGTTGGTTCGTTTGTTGTTGTTATTTTCTTTCATTCTGGTAACTCAGTTTTGTATAAACACAATGATAACTAGCCCATTACAAGACTTGGTTTAGTGTTGAAAGCAATGTACCGCAACAGCTTGTTAACATTTTAAATCTCTAAACACAATCGTACAATTTATTCCACTATGTTTAAAAAAATTATAATTTAAAAAAAACAAAAAGGTGTTAAGACCCATGTATTTGAAAAAAAAAAATAGAATAAAACAACACAGACAAGGTAAACAGACAAATAAGTAAATTCACTCAGGTTGTCTAACCGAGCAGTTTAAAAAAAAAACAACAAAAACTAAAAAAAAAAAACCAACTTCAGTTTTTTGAATTTATTTAAAATTTTTTTTGGGTCATTTCCCGCCAAGGAACCATTTATTAAATGGTTAACACATACAGTAAAATACACTGATCAGCTCTATACGTCAGCTGTTACACATATCAGATGTATGCAGGGGGCGGATCTAGAAACCTTTGATCCCGGGGGGGGGGAGGGAGGGGAGGGGAGGGGGCAAAACTGTTTTCATTGTTGACAATTTGGTCTTAGAACAAAAAAATTTTGATAATTTAATGATGTCTTGCCTAAACTTGCGGTGTAGGGGGATGTATGTATGTATGTGTATACTGTTACAAACTCAAAATATATCAGCTTAGAAAAGTGTTATTCGTGAAAAAAAGCAAAATAAATAAAATCAAATTGTAGCAAAAATAACAATGTCTCATATCGCATGACTTCAAAATAGATTGAGTAGCCATTGCGTTGTACCTACGTGGTTGGGATTCTAACACATCTTCTGTTATGTCAAATGAACTGACAACCTCCCCCGCCACCAGTTGCAACAGGTCAAATTACAGAATAAATCTCGTACACTAAAAAAAATAGAATGAAAATATCTCAGCTTCCATTATTGAATTGATAGAATCGCCCTTCATTCAACCAACGAAGAATTGATTTGGACTCGCTCCCATTGAAGGGAAATAAGAACTCTTTATTTATTGCCACCTCATAATGGAGTTAGCGAACTTTGCAGTTATTTTGATGCGATTCATTTTACGATTCCTGAATACGAGACTGCACGGTAAATACCTGGAGACGTGCGCGGCCGTAAAATAAAAAAAAAGGGAAAGAGAACTGGCCTACATTAAATTCAGACTTGCAATTGTTGGAGATTTATGACGGGACATGTAATTTTTCGAAGGAGATAGTTTTATTTATTTATATTTGTGTAATGTTAACATAACTGTTTTCAGAAGTGCCCAGTTATTTATGTTTTGTTGATTTTTGTGACTATACTCTTGGGCTATAATTTTGGTATCAATTCCATAGCAATACATTTGTTTGGGGTTATATCCTACATGAAACTGTAATATATATATATATATATATATATATATATATATATATATATATATATATATATATATATATATATATATTAGGGCGTCCCAAAAAATGAAGTTTTGAAATGTTGATGTCTCACTCCACATAATATGTCTGTATGGTAACAGTAGTTAACCTGGAAATTTCAGCTCATTTGGACAATGTTTAGATGTCCCCCAAGAGGTTTAAAGTTCCAGATTTTGGTGTAAAATCATTCGCGGTCAAATCTAATACAACGTTAATGTTGCATTATATGCGAAACTGATATATTAAGTAACAAATTGATGCTTAGTATTGTTTATAATATTAAATGAAACAAAATATATAAATCTTGAATGGTTTATATTTTTAAATTTGAAATTTAAGTACAAAAATTATGAAAAACAAAGTTTTATTCATTTTGTCAAGTTAATTCTTGAAAGAATGTCAATCTGCTTGAAAAACAATAATAATAAGCAATGCAAATAAGCATTCCTACTATTTATTTTGTACTTTGTACTGTAGGGTAGACAAAAATTTAAAAAAGTTCTTCAAATTTAAATTTTAGCCAGCTGTTCACGGTTACACTCTGCAAATTTTTCCCGATGTTTTTCAACCGCGTGGAGCAAAAATTGTTTTTGTTCTTCGACCTTGGTGATACTGTCATTGAAATTTTGTATCAATGCTACACCTCGTTCTGCAGAGTCATTGATACAAGCCAGATTCTTTACAAAATCTGCTGCAACTTTAAAAGATGGTGTATCTGACCATGCTTCAACAGGAACATCTAGAATATCTATTTATGAGATGCGGTCCACGTTCTGATTGCATTGTCCGAACAAGGCCAGTTTTTTCTTTGTCCGACAAAAGGGTTGAAAATAACGCAAGCGTCGACAGTTCCGGACTCAAGTACCACGAGTGACGTACCATCATTTTCAATCCAGTCGATCGAAGAACAGCATCATCATATTCGTATAAACGCTTTATCAACAAGATATCATTCACAGGTGCATCTGCGGTGAGCCTGCATGAAAACCATGATTGAAGATAAACACATATGGTAAACCGATTAAAGCGCTGAATACCTTGTAATTCTCGAGCTGTTAACTGAAAGATGGTTTCGTTGCCTGCAAACAATAGTTCGATTTTCAATGCATATATTGCTTTCGCCATCCACTTTGCCCTATGTAGGGCACCAGGTCTGCGAATGCTGACATCAACCTCCAACCCAACCATTTGTGCAGCAAGCAGAAGAAATTCCAAATAATCATCACGTGAATGACTGACCTCAAGTGGACATTTGATAAATTCTTTACTCGAATCAGACACGATTATCAAAGGGGCGGATCTGGCTTTGGGTATGTGGTTTAATTCTGACCATTTTTCTCAAAACCTCTTAAAAAACAAAATCTCTGGTCCAGTGGATGGTCCAAGACAAACATTGAATGCATCGGAAAGGAGTACTTCTAACATGTGATGACGGCATGACATCCATAATAGACTAGATCCCAGTGCTACCTCTAACAGAGTGCAAGCTCCATTGAGTCTTCCAGTATGGTAGAGAATAATTTTATAATTGTTTCTAGCCTGACAATTTAGCATGCTTAGTTTAAAACAATCAAATCTTCAAAAAAATATGCACATTGCACAAGTTTTGCACATTAGGTATTTTATGTTTTCTCGCATTCATAACATTTTCTAATTAAGAATCACACAATTTCAACTCTAGTTAATGATAGCAAGGAGGTAAATATAAGTATATTTAAACTTCATTTTATTCATATATGTCATGCAAAAACTGCAAATTATTTGAACCACGATTTGTCTGGATTTTTATGTTGGTCTAATACTGGAATTTTAAAAGCTCTTGGGGGACCTCCAAATGTTGTTCAAATGAGCTGCAACTTCACCAATTCACTCATTGTACCCAAGAGACACATTTCAGGGGGTGAGACACCAAAGATTAAAAAAAAATAAAAATTTTTCGAGCATTTCTGGGACGCCCTAATATATATATATATATATATATATATATATATATATATATATATATATATATATATATGTGTGTGTGCGTGTTTGTGTGTAATTAACTTAAACGCTAAACAGCTAAGATAGAATGCAACCACGCGTTTAAAAAGTATTAATCCAACCTGGCATACAGTCAATATATATTAAACCCATTTATGCAACCACTGTCTACCAAACCTATTATACACCTTTACTAAATCATTTATACAATCACAATATTTTAAATCCTTGTGTACAATCGCCGCCTAATTAAAAAAATGTTCCCTTAGCCCAGATGAAGTGTAGAATTCATCTGTTTCTATAACCTCGGCATATGAAGGGATTGTATGGTTAGCACAACGCCCAGCCGCCTTTACTTCCCCCACTTATGTCAGGTACCCATTTAAAGCTGGGTGGACTTGTGGGACGACTTTGCACCAAATAGCACCTGGAAAAATTCCATGGTTCTCACCGAGGTTCGAACCCAGGATTCTCTTGTCGACAGTCGAGTATTTAAACCCATTATAAAATCATTGTCTTCTAAAACCATTTGTATCTAAGAAAAAACGTTTATAATAAACTGGAAATTGTTTCTCTATTTTCATTGCATAAAAGCAATATAAAGGCCAAATTTTAATAGCAAAATTGTGCCAGTCTGTTGATACGGTTGAGTGACCTGCAATGTCGTTATGACCACCACATACAAAGAGCTTTCGGGACAGCACACTAACTTGACACGTCCACTTTCTTCAGCTATTCTTGGTGTGTCATGTACACACTCAGATATGTGTGTACACTTTATCCAGTTATGTGTTGTGACTTGTGTTGCCTGCCCTGATTTCCCTCGCATCCCCTACCCCACTCCTTCGCTGCTTTTTTTCTCCTTATGCTATAATAAAACAATACACATAAAAAAAAAGTTCTTTATGTCGATCTCTTCTTTCGGTATTCGGAAAAAGTTTCGCCAATTATTCTTTCAAGGTCAGCGTTGAGGCTAACAGCACCTATCACGCCAATAGTGCATTCATAGTTCAAGGCTTCATGAAACAAGTAATGCACGATAATAGTATCGCACATAAATCTCCGCCCGCATTTTATTGCACTTTCTCCCAATTTCCTGCCTGAAGCCAAACACGCGATATGTTATTTAATTCGAAAAAGTACAGTACGCTGCAAATATTTATCCATCCACCCTTATCCGTTCATCCATCCAGGACTCGATTTACTGCCGGGAGATGCCGGGGATATCCCCGGAACTGAGAACTGTCATCCCCGGCTCTGCATCAGCTAATATATCCGCGCCAGGGATGAAACCATAGACATTTATCCCCCGGCTCTGTAGATTTTTTTTTCATACCCGGCACTGTTTTTTTTTTCTTAAGTCGAGCACTGCATCCATCCAATCTTTCCTTCCATCCAACTATGTGCCCGTCTGTGTTACCCTTTGTGGACTAAAGTTCTTATAGCTTTAAACTAAGATTTCAACTAATTTCTTCGTTCAATAATTTTGTTCTATTAATGGTTGACCGCGGCTCTCAACCGATGGTACGCGTACCCCAAGGGCGTACGGGAAAGCTTAATGCAGGGACACCCAACGACATATCGTTTTAATTAATACAACCGAGAATATTTGAGAAACTAAACTTGTGATGGGGGTACCAGCGGACATACTTTCGCACCCTTTTGGGGGTACAGTCGTGAAAAAGGTTGAGAATATGCGAAGATAAAAGACAAAACTATTGAAATTGGCGTCTTTGCTTCTAATCGGAGTAAAGTGGGCCAGCATAATGATTTTTTAAGTGAAATCCATATATTCACATTTTGTAGCTGAAATTAAACAGTATCTCTGGTGAATATGCTGTATTGTTTTGTACAATACACACTGACTGTTATCAAATACTTCCATTATAATATTATGAATGTGTACCAACCTCGCTGAAGCATAGCAAACATATTGCATTAATGTCTATTGTTGATGCACATTGAATTCTCTGTATACATACATATAAATGTATAAATATTTATACAATATATTATACATATATATAATTTTGGAAATCAAATGTGTATTAAAGTAGACACTAATGCAATCTATATTTATTTATTTACATTAAGACACATGCGCAGACCAGAGCTGACCAGAAGAGCAGTGACCTTAGCATGCAGCCTGATGATGCTGACCCTTACCATTTCAATCACAACTACAGCAATGGGATCTACAACGGGGGTCGGGATGAGAACGAGCTTCCATCATTCCCCAAGTCTTACGAAGGACAGTTCCTTGGACGAAACGGATACCAGAGCCTGCCTGTAGCACAGAAGGATATACTGGACAACAACCCGCTATCATATCAAACAGGGGCTTACCCTGCGAACACGCTGGATTATTTATCCACGCCAGGGGTTTATCCAACTGGATCTGGAGCGTACCCCTCAAGTGCCATTCACGATTCCAACAGTGTTTTCCCCGATTCTTACACTTCTAGTCTTTCATCCTACATAGATCCGCCCCTGCAACAAAATGACTCACGCGCCCAGAGCTACCCTTACGCTGTGGTTCCCTTGTCCGAGCAATACTCCTCTCAGCCGGCCTCCAGCTCGCCGACCCGTCGCCGGAAATTCGGCAGGGACCACACCAACCACAGCCTGCCTCCCAACTTCGACCCTTTTAAGAACAACCTGACGCTCAGCAAAGAGGAGAACGGCAGCCCCACCCACGCTGGGCCCCCGGGGTTACCCATCATTTCCGACGGGCTGGTCGGCGACGGCCGCGACACTGGCCTGAAGCTCGTCGTCGTGGATAGGACGGACGACGAGGACGAGTCGGCGGACCCCTTGCGGCCGATGCACGGCTCTAGGTCCAACTCTGACGTCTTCCCATTGGACAACCAGGCCGTCGAGAGGGACATGTACAAGCAGGAGTACGACCCGACCGTGACCAGCTTCAAGCCCAATCTCAACCCGAGCATCGGCGGTCGGCACACGTCGACTTCGCAGGACCCAGGTTTGGGGTACCCGAACGGCGTCAAATCGAGTCAGGCCTTTTCGTACCAGGTGACGGACTACGATTCCGAATTGGAGGTCGGGACCCAAAGATCGGACACGACCTCGGTAGATTCATCGTACGACACGTCGAAGCTTTTCCAGCCCTCGGCGACGAAGCTGGCTGTTCCTCCCCCAGCCCAACAAGTTTTACAATCACAGACCAACCCGCACACTACTACTTCCAACGGCCACCCTAAGCCCATATTTCGTCGCACCAACCGGACGGCGGCAAATATCGCGGCTCTCGACCTCACGCCGCCTCGCAGATAGACTACGATCGATACACGAACAACTACTCGCAGCTCAGCACGGTGATGGAGGACACGACGGGTCTGGAGACCTATAGGTCCGACGAGGGCGAGGACAATTTGGACTCCTTCAGGGAGGAGAAGAGTAAGACGTTTCTTATTCAGCCTTCCTCCGGTACCTCAGCGCCCTCATCTCGTAAGCCGCGCGGACCCAGGCAGCCGACAGAGATGCAGATCCAAGGGCCGGGGTACAAATTCGAAGTGAATAAGTACAACATGGTGAAACGGGCTTCCATACTTAACAAAGCTGAGAGACTTCTGGATGCTAGGCGGAACCAGTTTAGCGACGGGTGAGTACATTTCTAATTTTTTTTTTAAAAAAATCAAAAAAAATGTTTTAGTTTTTATAATAATCAAAGAAAATTACATTTGTAGGTGTTACACTCCAATAGTTGTTAAAAATTTAGATACATTGGTAAAGCATTTCAAGGGTTTCAAAATTCTATCTGTGAAGGCCCTTTGCATGAATGAGATGTTTTATCTCTTGAATCATATAGATTAGTATGGGGACCAGTGGCGCAACTAGATCAAACTTTCAGGGGGGTGGGGGGAGGGGCAAAAAATCACTTGTATTAAACATCATGAGATACAACTTACTTACATGTGACTAATTTTGGTCTAATCTTTTAATTTTTTTTTATTTCGGGGGGGGGGGGGCCGAATGCCTCCCCACCCCCCTTGCTGCGCCACTGTATGGGACGGTTGTTGCAGAGTCCCTTTTTTTTAATCTCCAACTATTATTGATATTACAATGGCCATGGATACACCAGGGGAGACACAGACACCATGGCTATAACAGCGTGTTTTTTTTTTTTTATTTTTATTTCTTAAAACAAATTTAATATAATTTCTTTTGAAATGAGAATTATGCTTAAAATTGAGACCGCATTGTGACTAGTCCAGTGGCGGAGCGAGCTTAACTAGCGCCAGTGGCACAATACCTTTTTAGCGCCCCCCCCCCCACCCCATTGAATAACCATATAATATTATATGTAAAATATAAAATTTGGCGCCCCTTTGTGAGTAGCGCACGGGGGCGTGATGCTGCCCCCCACCTCACTACGGCACTGGACTAGTCTCCTTCCTCTCACACCCCTCAGTGTTTATTCATCTGTCTGCTTATGTGTATACATGTGTGTGTGTGTGTGTGTGGCAGCAGGTCAGAGTCCAGTGACGAAGGCGACGACGATGATAGTGTCAGTCACGTGTCACAGCCCGGACACCGGACACTGAAGTACGTCAAGCAGTTCGACGACACCACCAGCTACAACAGCAGTGACGATGTGCTCAACTCCATGAGGTATGGGATCGAAACTTTTATTTTTACACACTACTCTTCCAATCAGAGTTTCTTTCCCGGGAATGCGGGTTCCCTGCCAGGTTTTTTTATTTTTAATCTCATTAAATACTTTCTCGGGAGATTGTCGTCTCGCGGGATATTCCGGGATTCTATCTAAATTCAAAAAATTAAGCTGTTTAATGACGAATTAAAAAAAATATGTTCTCATCTGACAGTGGTTAAATTTTTTTGTTGTACAAATGTCATCATCCATCCTTTAGTGGCAAGAATCGTATTTATTATTTAATCTCTACTGATACATAGCAGTTTAAAAAAAAACCAAAACAATATTAGCGGACCAGGCCCGTAGCGTGCGGGGGGGGGGACAGGGGGGCCGACCCCCCTGCGTTTTGTCTAGCCCCCCTCTGCTTATTTGTTCTACTTAGTATAATGTATTACCTGCCCCCCCCCCCCGTTATTGTCTGGCCCCTGCTGTAGAATGCCTGGCCCCTGCTGTAGAATTTTTCACGCTACGGTGCTGCAGCGGACCATCAGCTTATCAAAACTGTGATTTTTTGCAGACGTTTACATAATATTTCTGGTTGATAAATCAACTATTTTCTAAATATAAAAAAAAAATTATTTTAGTATGTCAAAAAATGGGGCAGCTAATACATAGGTTTCTATTTTTTCCCTATGTACATCATAAAATTAAACATACGTTCTGAATTGCACACTTTGATTATCCTGTGAAATATTAAAAAAACCATGCACGCGAATTTGGACAATTTTTGAAACATAAACAAGCCATTCGCTTGTATTGATTAGAATTGGAAAATGGTGATATGACTAAATTAAAAACAAGATGAACTGATAAATCTAGCTGTCACTCAGTAATATTGATTTTGTTAGATTTTGTAGATGTACTTTAGTTGATTCTTTTTTTTTTTAGTACCAATCCATCCAACTTTTCTAAAGTAATAAAAACAAACAAAAAAGAACAACAACAACAAAAATTGACGTAATTTGATCTCAAGTATTCAATGAAACATGAAAAAAAATCTCTCATTAAAATACTAACCATCTATTACAGGGAGCTGGCAGGCCAGGGCCCTAAATTGGCTGTAGAGCCAAAGGAAGAAGAAGATTACAGGGAATGCATATAACTTAATAAAATTGTTTAAAACAAGCAATTATTATTACCTCTCTCTCTTTTCAAAGCTCATTTTAATGCGTCTTCAAACAAAATACTTTATCCCGGGATGAGAAGCATTATTATCCCGGGCATTCCGGGATAAGCGACTCTACGGGAAAGTGAGAAACCCTACCAGATAGTCTAGTAACTAAACATCTTATATTAAAGGTACAGGATTCCCGAAGAAACTTTTAACACCAAATTAAAAAAATGAGTAACTTTTTTGGCCCAATGAATCGGTTCAATTTCCATTGTTTTTGTTGCCCATATAAACAGTTCGCGAATGTTGACAATGATGGAGTAAAAAATATTGATGTATGTCAGGAATGAGCAGACAATGACCTGCGCATGTTTATCTAAAAAATTTATTAAGCCACTGCTGAAATTAATGAGCTGGTCGCCCATGAAGTGAACGTCTTTCTTGATAATAGTATGATAGTTCCCGTCATGCATCAGCATGTATCAATAAATGACACAGACGGCAGTGTACTTCATAGAACAATGAAACAAACCGACCATTAAACATTCAGGGAACGTTTAACTTATCAGGTAAATTGATTTCACATCCAAACACATCCACCTGTACTGTCTTGTCCAACCTGTCGTCACACCAAACAATGAGTACAACGATCTTCATATCTCCTCCTATTACCTCCAGGTATCAGTCAAGGGGCCCCATATCTCAGACTGCCCGACGTGCCAGGCTGTCGTCGGTCAACGCCAGACTCAACAAACAGAAAAGACTACGGGCAGCGAGAAGACAGGTAAGGAAATGAGGCGCTGCCGATAGATTGATTTTAACTCGGCGTGAAAGTATTGTTTGAGGAAATTTGTAACTTCAATTTATTTATTTATATATATACATTTTACTGCACCACCCCCTCCCAAAGTATATACATGTAATATCATGTAGTCTGGCTTCGCAAATTAAACTGAAAATTAAAAAAAAAAAAATGACTTGTGACTATTTCAGCCATTTTAGGAATTCGTTAATATTTTGAGCACTGTACACCAGTAAGTGCATAGCGAATTGAGTAGCTTAGTTATCTTTGAGATTTTTTTTTTTCACGTTCAGTGAAAGCAATATCTCCTCCTCCCTCCCCCACCCCCCGCGTTTTTTTTTTATCTGTACGAGTTTAGTTGGTTTAAACCGGGGAATGGGGGGGGGGGTGTGGCTGTACTTTTTTTTAAGTAATAAAATATTTAAAAGGGCCCCTAGCTATAGTAATTTTATAAATTTATAAATATTTAGTGAGAAAATGTATTTTAATAATAGAAGTTAAAAACTACTCATCCAAGAGCCACTTTTGGTCACCATTGGTATAAATTATTAGAGACCATGAAATTCCATCGTTTCAGTTGTTTTCAAGTCTGAACTTTTAATTGAGATCTAAGGGATGGAGCCCTTTGTTAAATGTCGGTACGAGTGCACTGCTTCAGTTTGACCAAACGTGTCAGTGTTTTGGTGCACTTGACACTCCAGCAGAATCTGTCTTGAACATTTCTTTTCTGTAACACATCTGACCTAGAGCACAGCTGTCACTCTCAACCTGTGTACAGAACGGTGCATGTCTTATTTCTCTAAACTACACATTAAAAAAAACAAATGTTTGTAAATATTACAGATAAAATGGCACAAAAACAAACAAACAACAACCAATTTGAATCAATACCACATGTCTTTTTGTCTCCTAGTACCCAATGGTTAGAGAGCACTGGTAAAGGGAGATAACAGTTCTTGTAGCATCTTAAATTTACATTTCACTAATGATTAATGAAGATGTAGACAATAAACAAATGTTTAATCCGAAATGAAAGAACGTACATGGAAAATGTCATTTATATATGTACTAGGTTTGGGGGGGGGGGGGAAGGATAGGCGTGCGGTATCGACTCTCGGGTTTCGATCTAAAGATCGCGGGTTCTATCCTCGTTGGGAGAATCGGGATTTTTCTGATCTGTGTGGAATACCCCCCCCCAAAAAACCCAATCAACTTTTAATGTGAACCTGTGACCGACGTGTCCCGTCGTGGCTTCATGGCCATTGCACTCTGTAATGGGCCATTGTAATGGGTTCTGGTGAAAGTGCCCAAGTCTGCCCAGCTTTAAATGGAGGAGTAAGAACGGCAAGGCAATGCTACTGAAACAGAAGGGTTCTCCACTTTATCAGCCCCTGGTCACCCCCTTTATGGGCTAAAGGGAACTTTTTTTTAATTTTTACCCTTTTGTAGGTTCAATAGCGTAACATAAACTTCATTAAAGTTCTATCTGATTAAACCGTATTATTCGGGGAAAGATGCGATATACTTCGCATTCGCTATTAATGTCTAGCACATGAATTCAACTGTTTACTTGCGTGAAGTCGGGTCCTGGCGGTTTCCCAGCACACATCATATCCTCATCTCGTTTACACACTAAAAGAAAACAGAGGACTTCAAATCTAGCAATGCACATACTATTATATCAATGTATATGGTCTTCAGGTGTAATAATTAGGGATATTTTATCTAAATATCAGTGGCTATTGCATGTAAAAAAAAAACAAGTACAATTCCCTAAACCCTCAAGGGCCATCGGGGCAGATGAAGTGTAATTTCATCTGAAAAATGTAACCAAAGCATCTAAAGGGATTGTGAGAGCACAACGCCCAGCCGTCTTTACTTCCCCAACTTTAAGTAAGATGCCCATTTTTAAGCTGGGTGGAGTTGTGTAACTTAAACCATCTTTCACTATGCCCTGGGTAAATCTTTTGAGGTTCACCAAGGTTCGATCTCAGGACTCTCAGGTCGACAGTTGTGCAACTACACCACCGGCCACCCGTCCCACTTTATTGCATTTAATTCACTAGATTATTTAAAAGTAAACGTCTCACACGAAATAATCGCTGTAAATTTAAGTATAGAATTATAGATTGCTGTGTACCTATAAATGGTTATAACTTTTTAAAATATTATTTTAAAATATTGATTTTTTTCTCTAAAATATATAAATCGTGGTTTACAAATGAGCTAATTTGTTAATAAATCAATAAAAATATTATTACATTTTCTTTTAAAATAATTTCAATGTAACAAAAATTATACTATATTTAACTTTATTTACAATTTTCCTTTTTGATTAGATCAGGTGATGGTGCTTACTATGTGTCTGTATCAGGCACGCCGAGAGGGGGGTGGGTCGGGGGGTCATTGCCAGGGGGCCCGCATCTGTAAGGGGGCCGGCCGCCCCGACCATGTCAATTTTTTCACGACTCATTGTTTATTAAAGGGCCCGCAATGATGACCTGCCCTGGGGCCCATGTTGGCTCTCGGCGCCCCTGGTCTGTATCTGTGTCAGAGATGTTCTGGTACATTAAAATTTAAGTTAAAGCAAGCTTTTTTTTTAATACTTGGGTAGTGTCTCTCAGAGCGGTTCTCAAGGATAGGCAACTGCCTTGTCGTAAGTTGTTTACGTGTATATTAGTAATATGTAAAGTTTATATATATTTTCAGGTACTTCTATTTCTTGGTAGCTGTAAATATGTTTCAGTCTTTTCAGAGTATATGTTTCAACCAACCTGACTTGAGCGTGTATATAATATATATATATTTAAAGACGAACTACATGTAAAAAGCACTGAGCAAACTTCTACGAATACATTTACATATATTTATTTTCATATGAAGGAACTTCTTACTTTCTATTGTACAATAAGATTGATGTGATAAAATATATTCTTACATTAACAAGGTCTCAGTCCGTCCTCTCCATTATCGTCTGCTCTAATAATTACTTAATATTTCCTCACTTCCGCTAAACTAAGTGGCCAGATAATTCAAACCATCTCTGTGCCAAATAACATTACTCTAGCCTAACTGATTATAACATGCCTGTAAAATGGGGCACATCAAAATAGAAATTCTTATCAAATCGCACAAGTTTGAAAACCCACTGCTATATTTATTTATTATTTCTTTTTCAATTTCACGTTAACTTCAGTTTGAGAGTTAATCTATTCCTCTTGCCACGACTATTCCATTGGAGTGTAAGGCTGTTATAAAACCCAGCCGCCTTTACTGTCCCAAATAAAGGTTGGGTAAACCATTTCGTTCAGCTGGTTTGACTGAGGGACATCGGCCAGACCAGAGAAAAGACCTACCTTTCATCGTGCTTGAACTCGGGACCTTCTCGAGCGCCCCTAACGTACTGCCATCCCCGTCCCACGTAGTATGCATACACTTTACTGCTATAGGGCATGACTATGATTTCATTCATTATTCTAAGATAGATAACCGTGTTTTTTTAAAAAAATAATTATTAACTCACTCTTTAAGCTGCATCCCTGCGCCGCGATGATGCCATAGATAATGTTACAGTTCTGATACGTTTCACTGTTCACATCCATGCAATTGTTTTCGCGAAACATGCAGACAGACTGCCGGCATGCTCTGTGGATCTGAAATAAAGTTGAAACTTTTACACGTCATTACTGTAGGAATATCTGCAGGCATATAGTCTGTTGACTTTCATTAATTTTAAAAGTACTGCTTTAAAACAAAAACAACCGAGAAACGGAAAAAAAAAAAAATCAACCGTAAAGTGCAGTAACTCTTGCCCGCGATGATTCGTCAGTTTTTTTCTCAATTGTCTCCCGTGCTTGCACAGCGTTTTTTAACCCAGCAGATTGTCGGTAAACTACAATTTGTCGTAAGTAAAAATAAGAGCAACAACAATAAGAATGTGTTGTCTACATAGCATTCATTGTGAATAACATTGAAAAAGAATGTGTAACATTAGAAATGTGCGGAAACCTCCATTAGTGCATCTGCTAGAGAGACGGTTAGCAGCTGTTTATTTAATTTGTGCGTCTTTCATTGATTCGGCACTTTAATTCTTTAATTAGTGGCCTATAATCTGTCATCTACTTACACAGTTAGGTTAAATGACATCTACTAACATAACTGGTTATCTACTTTCGTAGCTTGGTGTGTGTCATCTTCTTACACACTAGGTTAAATGTCATCTACTAACATAACTGGTTATCTACTTTCGTAGCTTGGTGTGTGTCATCTACTTACACTCTAGGTTAAATGTCATCTACTAACATAACGGGTTATCTCCTTACGTAGCTTGGTGTGTGTCATCTACTTACTAGGTTAAATGTCATCTACTAACATAACTGGTTATCTACTTTCGTAGCTTCGTATGTGTCATCTACTTACACACTAGGTTAAATGCCATCTACTAACATAACTTGTTATCTACTTTCGTAGCTTGGTGTGTGTCATCTACTTACACACTAGGTTAAATGTCATCTACTAACATAACTGATTGTCTACTTTCGTAGCTTGGTATGTTTCATCTACTTACATATATGGTTATGTGTAATTAATCTGCTTACATAGCTTGGTATGTGTCATATACTTTTAATATCCTATCATCTGTCATCTACTCACTTATCTGGTTATGTGTTATCTACTTACATAGCTTGTTATATGTCATCTACTTACATATCCGATCATCTGTCATCCACTTACATATCTGGTTATCCACGTGCCATAAACTCGACCATCAACTGGCATAGTCCAGTAAATCACTACCATGACTAGATTGAATATGACAGAAACCAATGTACATCTTGTCTTGGCTGAACAAAAAAAGTTTAGTATTTAACATCAACTGCCTAGATACACAATTTTTTTTTAACGTAATTGACATTTCGAACCACAAATACTGAGTTGGGTGTTTATTGTGTTAACTGGAGGGAGAAAAATAGGAAGAAAGATCAACTTTGATTGAATGACCAAATGTCGCTGGTAGAAGTGGAGTACTCGCTGGTAGAAGTGGAGTATTCGCTGGTAGAAGGGGGGTATTCGCTGGTAGAAGGGGAGTATTCGCTGGTAGAAGTGGAGTATTCGCTGGTAAAAGGGGGGTAGGGGCTATTCGCTGGTAGAAGGGGAGTATTCGCTGGTAGAAGTGGAGTATTCGCTGGTAGAAGTGGAGTATTCGCTGGTAGAAGGGGGGTATTCGCTGGTAGAAGGGTAGTATTCGCTGGTAGAAGGGGAGTATTCGCTGGTAGAAGTGGAGTATTCGCTGGTAGAAGGGGAGTATTCGCTTGTAGAAGGGGAGTATTCGCTGGTAGAAGGGGCGTATTCGCTGGTAGAAGTGGAGTATGTTTTAAGACTTGACAGGTGTGACGTAATTTACGGTTTTCGATCCCATGACCTTAGCTACCTCTGCGGTCAAGATGTTGGCTTTGTGGGTGTCACACTGGATATATTTTAAAACACCTCCCTCCTCACGCCCCCAAGTGGGTCGAAATATGTCCGACAAATAATAAAAAATATATAACTTGTGAGAATGCATTTCGCGCTATATATTTTGTGATCTCTTTAGATTTATGAACCCAACGTGGTCCGCGGGTAAACAAGTTTGCCCACCCTTGAGCTAGGCATTAAGCCATTATGCCTCTATATGGATACATACGGATCATTCGTGTGAATGATTTTAAATTAGATTTAACTGCACAGGTGCTTTCTATTTTATGACTTATAGTTTATCGTTAATTTAAAACATCAGATTTCAGGTGAATTAGTATACCACCCCGGAACAGGCCCGTAGAGTGCGGGGGGCCAGGACCCCCTTGCGTTTTGTCTGGCTCCCTCTGCTTGTTTGCTCTACTTAGTAAAATTTATTTCCTGCGCTCCCCCCCCCCCCGCTATTGCTTGGCCTCTGCTGTAGAATGACTGGCCTCTGCTGTAGAATGACTGGCCTCTGCTGTAGAATTTTCACGCTACGGGGCTGCCCCGGGACCATTTCCAATGGGTGGGGGTTGGAGGGGGGGTCTTTGACGGTCTCCTAGTTCGGTTATCCCTTAGAACAGGCATGCCCTTATTTAATATTAATATGTCAAAGTGATAGGTCGATTTGTAGATCTACACTGTTTATGCGACTTTTAGACACAGTTATATTAATCACACTACTATTGTTATGATTCATTAATCAGTCGTCCGTTCTATATGAAACATTGTAAAAAAATATATACACATTTAGCCTAAACTATAATAGCGTTAGTAAGATAAACATAATAAAAAAGACTAAGAAGTTCAATTTAGTTGTCTAATATATATTCTGTTTTTATTACAAAAATAAAATGATTCGTTCGACGACATACACTCACCCATATTTGATTCTGTTTCACTAAAAATCACATAACACACAATTTAAATCTGTTGTGCGCTAGATAGTGTTGCTAAATACACTTCGTGTTTGTATTCAGGTTTTTTTTTGTAGGTCAGGCCTAATTAGTATGCATGGCGTAGGGGAATTTAAATCTTGTTCATGCAGCCACAGTGCTAGCAGTTTAAAAATAATTGTTTTAATTTACAGAATCACGTATGCGGGAATGTCAGGTGCATGTCGGCCAGCCCCACCCAAAGGGACTATTTTTTAAAATTTTTTTTAAAACGAGGAACAATCTAGGACAGCGGTTGTTTTTTAAAAAAAAAACAACTCTGTAATTTGACTCCTTTGTTGTTTTATGGAATATAGGAAAACGTAATACATGTCATAGCCAAGAGAAACAATACTGTACTAAAATCATGATTTGATAATAATGGATACTAACTGTACCCTGCAAAAACCTTTGCATAGAGTTATATCCCCTTATGTGTGATCAGTAGGCTAGGTTATTTTTTGGTTTCTGACATATCCGATTTTTTCATGATTTTTAGAGCATTTTCGAAAAAAAAATGCTCTATTGTCCCCGTTTTGTCTGTCTGTCTGTCCGTCATCACCATAGATCTCAACAACCATAAGTCCTAGACCCACGATGTATATATCATTTTGTAGGTCTTGGCCTGCCAAGTGTACATCAAAAGTCCATTTCGCGATCTGACATCTCAGGGCCGAAAAAAAAGACTTTCCTAGGTACCGTTTTTGCTTATATTTTAAATATAAATAATAAAAGCTAATCAAAGGGGCGTAATCATTATTTATTTTTGTAACAGTTATTCAACATGATTACTTTCCTCTCTATTTATCAAAACACGGAAAAAAATACGGATTTCGTTCGGCGTAACCGGCGAAAATGCTCTAAAATGTCCTTTGTCCGAAACGGAAAAGACTTAAATTGCTTGTTTATTACTATTGTTTACGTTTGACGATTTTTAAACTGGAATACTGTTGTATTAATCCTTTACTTTCGATTTAACGCAGAACCCACACCGCAATTCTTTATATAGATAGCCCAAGGGGTGGGCAAACTTTTTGAATCGCGGGCCATATAGGGTTCTTAAATTTTTCCCGGTGTAAGATGTGGAGTGTTGAAATTAACTAGTATTTAAATAAAAAGGTAAATGATATTACATACAAAGGCTATTGCCATGCCTCACTCTGAAACGCATAGCTGGCTAGTGGGCCAGATTGTGCCCGTGGGTTGTAGTTTGCCCATGGCTGATACAGCCAGTGGCATCGCTAGTGTTTTGGGCACATCCCCCTTCCGCAAAAAAAAAAAAAATTCATCAAACATGACATTTCCTCCCCCCTCCTCTTTTGATGAACCAGCTTTGCGCGTGAGTGCATGAGTACGCGTATGTGTATGTGTATGTCTCTGTGTTTATGTGTGTCGTTTAAAATTGTTTGTTTCAGTGTGTTCGTGGTAGAATGGCTTATTTAAAAAACAACAACAACAAAGATAATTTGATGGGCGATTGATATGGGTGTTTTGGAGACTATATTTTTCCGAGAACACTGCGAGTCTTGGGGTGAAGGGCTCATGCTGGTTTTTTTTTTACAAAGGTGGTAGGGGGAATAGGTGTCTTTACTATAACCATGCATGGGCGCAACCGATGTACGGGTCGTGCGGGTCCTGACCCTACCAAAAATCAAGCCACTGGTTTTCGACACTACCAAAATATGGGGGCAGACATATCAATTTTCATCTTCCCTAATATTTTGGACCCTACCAACTTTAACATACTGGTTGCGCCCCTGTAACCATGTGAGGTCCTTGATCTGTAGGCACCATGTTTAGGGCCCATAATATTTAGTATGTAAATATTTTAAGTGAGTGTCGAACACACTGGTTCGCCCGACCCCAACACCCCCCTCCCCAATGTTGTTAAGACGACTCTGTTTGGGGGACTTGACTTGACCCGTGGGTGGGTCGTTGGGGCACCGTTGTTGACCGAAAACTAATTCCCGCCTTTTTCTCCGGTCCTGTGCTGCCTTTTGGGAGTCGACAAACGACAGGCCGGTCCATTCTTTGATGTTGTCTTCCCATCTTTTCTTTTGTCTTCCTCTTTTCCTTCCTCCGTTGGTTGTACCTTGCATGATTGTCTTTGCAAGACCTCCACATCTCGCAACGTGTCAATACCATCGCAGTTTCCTCCTCTTGTTTGGGGGAATGCTGGACTAAATCTCTTGAGGGATAAGAATAATTTGTTTTTATTGTGGGGAAATATTTTGTCCACGACATATCTAAATACATATTAATTAAAAAACAACTTAAAAAAATAGTTTTTATTAAAATGCACTCAAAAAAAGGTGGCAGGGGGTGTATTAATATTTACATTGTGACGCTGTTATTCTGTCTTTCTTTTATCGCAGTTTATCTTTGAAGGTGGTTCGCGAAAGGAAAAAAAAACAGCAGTGTCGTACCTAGGGATTTGAAGGCCGGGGGGGGGGGGGGGGCGGGCTTCGCCTCTTTGAGGGCCCGTGTATATTGAGATTCGACACCATGACGTGATATAATGTACTTAATATTTAATGTAAAAAGAAAAAAAAATTGCGCCCCCTCCACCCTCAAGCTGGAGCCCGTGGGGGGGGGGACTTTCGAACTGGGACCATACTCCTCCCCCACCCTAGGTTATTAACCTCTGAACAACAGCTTTTTTATGACCTGTCGCAAAACCAAAAAAAAAAAAACTGTGGTCGTGGTGGGTCGCGTAGAGCAATCGTTTGAGAACCTCTGTTATAGACACATGACCTACTTTGTATAGAGAAACAAATACGTACAATTAGTCTCGATGATACCTGAGTAATTCACAAGAAGGAATGTTTAAATGATCCATTCATTGATCGGTTGCTAAGTCACTCAAGTTGTCAAAACATATTGCTTTGTTGGATTTTTTTTGTTTTTTTTCAATCTTTTCAATATATGACAAATGCTACACATTAACAAACATAAATCGATACTCTTGGATCGTCAGACTCTGGACTGTATAGAGTAGAGCATTGTGTGATGAAAGACCTGGAAAGTAATCAATTAGTCATTGTCTTAAGATACGAGTACCTCCCCCGCCCCTCACTCCCACCACAAGGAAAATGGGTGGTATCGATGCATTGATGCTTACAAGAGCGACTCAGATAGGATCCATAATAAATTCATGACTGTGGTGGCACAACGATACTCTTCACTCCAATATGACAGTCTGCTTACGTTTGGCGATACTTAGCTGCAGTTTGTTTGACTAGGCTCGGAGTTATATTTGTGTCCTGTCTCTATGGCTCGTACAGATCAATGTGATTTCAATTGGAAAAAAAAAAACAACACATTTTGTGATCCGAATCTCTTTGAAAACTGTCTTTTTTTTTTGTTTTTATTGTTCAAAGAATCGATTATCGTAAGTTCTTTAGCTGGCGTTATGGAGTCGGCGAAGCGTATAGTGAATATGAACAATAACCTGATGAACATGTCCTTCGCCTGTTTCCGGATGGCGGGATGAAGCTGTCACAGTTGAATGCCATTCGTGTGTTTTTATTTTTTTCCCTTCCTTAAATATATATAGATATTATAAACAATGAGAAAGGGGGGAGAACAATAAAGTTCCGGTTGACGGAATGAGTATCGTTGCCATGGAGACATGCTTTGAAGATGGAACTAATAATCAACATGCCAAGACGGACTCTGGTAGTTTTCTCAAGGAAAATTTACATAGCCGCAAACAGCGCTCTAGAACCAAAGGGGACATTCCGTCGCGCTATTCATCTACCTATCAAGTGCGGGAAACCGATAAGGCGCTGGACAAAGGAGTGGACACTATCGTCACGGCTGACCAGCTCAACGCGGGGTCCAGAGAAGATGTCAGTATAGGTCTAAATCGCGTCGCCTACATAATGTACAGAACAAGAAGGTTATACAAACGCCAGGTCAGTAGGTTAAACAAGCAATGGTTAGTTGGATTTCAGTCATTCATTTGTGAATTTAGTCTCAACTTACATATAACCTAACCATAATTTTTATATCGCCACACATATATAATGGATGGTCTGAGGGACGAGGTGTGAGTGTTGCCAGTCATAGTCATATTTATAGAAAGTGCTATTTAATGGTATTGTGTTTATTGAATATCGTTAGCATAGTCATTCATAATATAATGACTACAAGTTTAAATATATATAACTTTCATTTATAAATATATACCGTATATGTTGTTAGTGTAATAATTTATACAAATTTATAAATCTATGTTCGTTAGTGCTTTGTATATAGCATAAAAACATCAATAATTTTTTTTAAATAAGACAGTAACCGTGATCATTTCGGTATAACGTTACGTACGACGGAATCATTTTTTTTCCTTTGCGCCCTCTCGAAGCTACTGGTAGCACATCAGCTTATATAGCACCTTATATCGCACCTCTGACTCTAGCGACAGTGTTGTTCTTTTGTATAATCAATCGGAGTCAATCACAGAACACCTGTCTTCTGGGACAAAGCTTATTGACGATACATGTGTTACGGAACGAGAGCAGCATACAATATGACCCTTTTCTTTTATGAAAACGTGAACGCAGCAGTGGTAAATATAACTGCTAAAAGTTTGCCACCTAGATGTATTAATTACAGACATGAAACAAGGTGTTCAAATCACCCATCTGCTGTTGCTGGGTAAGATGAAAGTAGTCCTGAGAAACATTTTATATCATCATGGGCAGATTCGAAACCTTTTTTTTTTTCTTTTCAATGTCAGAGTCAAACTTTGACTAGGTTTAAGGTCAATTTAAAAATAGAATATTCTTCTTCTTTCAAAAAGCAAATCTAGAAACATAGTGTCTGCCTGAATGGTATACGGTGCTCAAAATTCCTCTGTATTCAAATTTTCAACTCTTGTCTTCAAATGTCTATTCCACATACACACTCTGTGTTTTAAAAGATAGTGGTGTGGAGGACTATTTTTTTATTTGTATATATATATATATATATATATTACTTTAATATTCATGTAGCCCTCCGCCCCCCCGCCCCCCCTCCCCCCCAGGGAAGCATACCTAGAGAACGAAGAGCCTGGTGCTATTTACTTTATCGAGGTGTTTCCGTGTGAATAATTTTTTTCTGGTTTACACTAATTTTTCTCAGCTATATTTTTCCTTCTTTAATATTTTCTTGGAAATTAGCGATTTACTTTGTGAAAATATACTGTTAAGTGGTGAACAACTGAACAATAGTTTAAATAAAACCAAGATTTTGGATTATGTGTAAATAAATAGGCATATTATATATAAATACAATTTCTGGATCCAACTCTTGCTCGTGTAATGGAACCTTAAGCGAATGTCTATTAAACAAAGCAATTACATTACTCATCAACTCTGCAGGTCATGCCCCAACAGAGACTGCCTCCGCTGCCCCTGAGCGATGACGATGACAACTCGTCGCTGAGCGACAGCACGGAGCAGACGAGGACTTACCGAAATTTTCTCCGGGACAACAAGCGGTACGAGGAGTCGAGATCTCGGGACGCGTCCCTTGGCCGAGGCCAACAGCCCCTGCAGATACGCCAGCAGAATGAATTTTACGAGCAGGAGGAGCTCCCGGGGATATCCAAAGGTCGGCGGGTCATGTTCTTCAGGAACGGAGACATTCATTTTAAGCCTAAACAGGTGAGTGCCTTTTTTTTTATTTTTTGATATTATTTCGATTATGCTGTCGGCGGCGGCAGTGTCAACTCCACGGCCTAATTACACAAAATGTGACTCGTCAATTTCAGTTGATTTTCATGAAGGCCGCCATTTTTTTTTGTTTATTATTCCATTGGGTATCAAAAGTTAGCTTCTACAATATTAAAAAGGAAAATAACACAGATAACGGCATTTTATTTTTAGTCTTTGTTAAATGACTTTTTAAAAAAAAAAATCGCGATGCGCCTTCCGTTTAATATATATTCTGTGGTTTACTCTTAGTTTACGAAGGCTGTGTGCAGCTAAAGATATTGGCTGTGTGAAATTACGATAGATAAGCCTTACTAAACGAAACGGTTTAAGTTTGTGCGCTTTGTTGTGCTGTTCATGCACATAGCTAAAAAAGATGAACACAGACATGTGGTAAAAGATGTATGATTTATAATTGTAAAAAAAATGTAGTAGACTTGAAAGCTCAAAGCAAGTACAAAGGACTTCAGGTCTAACTAACCCGACTCAAAGTTTGAAATTTACAAATACACATCCTACAAAAAGTGCTAATTTATGTCTTGTCTTGATGCCAGTCAGGTTAGAAAAAAGAATACTGGGATTGTTGGCACATTAGAGTGGTTTTCATCATTTTCATTAGCGTGATTTTCATAATAATTCACGGTTTACCTGAGAGCCATAATGCTCCAAATTCGTCCCCCCCATGCTCAATTGGTTACAAAACAAACGACTTAATGGAATATTTATGTAGACCTTATTGGAAAATTAATTTATAGTATCCAATAAAATAAAAGTAATTTAGGTTCTGCGTAAATCTGACCGAATCCAGAAATAACCTAGCCTACCGATCAATGCTAACTCTATGCAAAGTTTTTGCAGGGTACATCTAGTAATTCCATATTTACCTTTGATGCTATATAATATTTCTGAGTAAACCATTTGTATATTTAACTTTATTAAGGCGAATTTAAATGTATGTGTATAAGGCTTTTGTTAATATTTTAATGTTCGGATCGGTTTTGTTGAAACTATTTCAATCTTCAGGTTCTAATCAATCAAAAAACTTACGCCAGTTTTGAGAAATTGCTGGTTGACCTGAGTTCCATGGTGGAGACCTCGACTGGTGTCAAGCACATCTTCTCCTGGCCAGACGGGAGAGAGGTCAAGTCCATCAAAGACTTCGAGAATGGCAAATATTACATCTGCTCAAGTACCAGCAAGCTACAGGTAACTATTGATTAGTATTGATTGTTGCTAAACACTCTTTAAGTGTTACTGCCCTTAACACAATCTATTACACATTGGTCACACAACTATATTATTTAGATAAGAATATCTATCTATCTATCTATCTATCTATCTATCTATCTATCTATCTATCTATCTATCTATCTATCTATCTATCTATCTATCTATCTATCTATCTATCTATCTATCTATCTATCTATCTATCTATCTATCTATCTATCTATCTATCTATCTATCTATCTATCTATCTCTCAGTCTGTCTATCTGTCTGTCTGTCTATTCTGTTCTATCTATTCCGTTCTAATCTATCTAATCCATCTAATCAATCTATCTAATCTAATAAACAGAATGAAATAGACTTTTGTGTAGAAGGTTCTTCTAAGTCTGTCATATATGGCATCCTGCAGCTTTGATTTTGTATGTCTTTTTTTTTTTAATTAGGAGTTAGTGTCCAGCAGGGTTGTTAATATTGCAATATTGTATTGGTATTGGCAGTATTGCCAATACTTTTTTAAGTATTGGTACGATATTGCAATACTTCTTGAAATTTGATATTGGTATTGGTATTGCCAATACTTATTTTTGATATTGGTATTGATTTTTAACCAATACTTAAAGCAATATTCAATAAGTTCTCTACAACATTGGTTGTGAATAAAGCTGAATATAATAAATTTTTCTTTGGTGTCGCCATCTTGCGAGTGACATAGCCAAGCAATTTTTGAATGAGACTGAGCAATGAATGATAATAGAAATCATATATGATATCTGTGGCAATGAGTATTGACCAGTGAGTACTCTAAGTAAATCAATTTCTATAGAATTTGCTATTCTTTCCAAGCTTTTTTCCAGTTGCATTACATAATTTTCTTGAGTGTTTATTGTTATTTGGAAAGTATTGTCAGGCAGATCACTTGGTATGCTTTTGGTAACACCTGGTGAAACCCGGTGGAATTCAATGTATGATGCTGTCACCAGAGATTACAACATTCTCTGTGCAAGTGACGTGGAAGTGACATGGAAGTTGTTGACAAACTTTGTGATGAACTTGATATCAAAAGACTACAGCCTGTACAGAAAACATTTGTTAAAGAGTATGTTGCTGTTATGAAGCCTGTTTGCTGTGGACTAGATATTTTGCAGGGTGAAACTAAAAAAGACATTAGACTTGGTTTCCTTTTACCAACACTTGTCGTGATGAAGGCTCAGTTAAAAGTGTTTCTTGAACAAGGAAAGAATGATCGGCTCGTAGTTTGTTCTCCATTAGCTTCATGTCTTTTGAATGCCATCGATAGAAGATTTGCAAACATGTTTGACAGCATTGTTGCTCAGCTGGCATCCGTTGTACATCCCAAATTCAAGTTGGACTGGATGGATGATGATTTGCAGCGTTCGCATCTGAAGAGACGCGTTTCACAATCACTGATGTGAATCAAGAAATTAATAATTACTTGGCAGACACTTCAAACAGTATTTTATCATTGGATGCCTATCCACATATCCGTAAAATATAAATATACCTGAATACAGGACTTCCTTCAAGCGCTGATGTTGAAAGGCTGTTTTCATTAGGACAGCGGTCGGGGGAACCGGGGTAAATTACCCCAAATGGGGTAAAAATGAAATTTTTGGGGGTAAAAATGAGTAAAAAGTATATATTTTTAATTTGCTGTGGGGTAATATCAACTTACACACAAATATTTTGGGGTAATGATTAAAAAAGTTCCCCGACCGCTGCATTAGGAGGAGAAGTATTTCCCCCTCTTCGTTCACGACTGAGCAGTGCGCATTTTGAAATGGTTACTTTTCTTCGTCTGGCTAAGTGGTAACTGCCAGTTAGGTGGCGTTACCCTGTGAACTCTACTGGAATTCATCGTTAATTTTCCAGATGTAATGCAATCCACTGACTCGGTCTGACTGCTTTTACTATAGTGTGATGTTTAACTGTTTAAGTATCATTTGCTTTTCTATGACAGTCATTTGCTTCATCCATCCATTCATTCATTCACAATATTTGTACAGCATGCATATTAAAAATCTTGTTGCTAAAGGACGTTAAGGTATGCCGACTTATTTAATAGTAGTTTATTATGTTGTCAAAGACTTTTGTATGCTTAGAGGGAAACTGGTGAAGCAAGTGTTAAATATTGAACAAAATTTGGTTAAAAATACATCATCTAAATCAGCCAAAAATGTTTTTATCGTTTATCGATGTAAGTGATATATGGCAATGAATTACGTATTTGCGTTTTATTCATCGAATGACCCAAATATTGGTATTGGTATTGGCAATAATAAATAAATATTGGTATTGGTATTGCAATACTGGTTTTAAAATTGTATTGGTATTGGTATTGCAATACTGGTTTTAAAATTGTATTGGTATTGGTATTGCCAATAATTTTTTTTAGTATTGTTAACAACCCTGGTGTCCAGTCACTCTTGGTTTTTGGAATTTCACAATCTATAGGTCTTGTAACCATTTTGTCTTCTCCCCTTATATATATACACACACACGCACACTCACACGTTTACATTCATAGGTTTTAAACACTGCACCAGGCCAAAATTGTTTTGATAAATCATCATATATAATAATAATACTCATTTCCAGTGTGCGTTAAATCGAAAGTAAAGAATTAATACAACAGTATTCCAGTTTAAAATACAACCATGAAAAAAATCGGATCTGCCCGAAACCAAAAAATAACCTAGCGTAGCGATCAAGCATAAGGGGATATAACTCTATGCAAAGGTTTTGCAGGGTACAGCTAGTACATGCATATTTTAAATATTAGATTACATTCATTTCAATTCTGTCTTATTTGACAGAGAGTTGATTATGGAAACAGCAAAGAGGGCCACTGGAAGGGTGGGAAAATCGACAGAAATGAGAATTTCCTCTTCCAACAGGTATGTCATATTTATACACTTTTATCTAGAGCCATTATTTAAAGATTATACGCAGGCTAATAAATAAGTGGATATCTATCTTCAAACAGTTTGATTAAATAAATATCTACCACAGTTATTCTCAAAGTGAGGGTCCTGTAACACACTTCACACTGGGCCTCGGAAATATTTACGTGGTAGTGAGGAAATGTAAATTAATGATGGAGAATGAATATCTACACAATTAATCATTCTTTTTCTCTTAATGATACACATTTTTAGAGCATTTTCGATAAAAAAAATGCTCTATTGTCCCCGTTTTGTCTGTCTGTCTGTCCGTCATCACCCTAGTTCTCAACAACAATAAGTCCTAGACCCATGATGTATATATCATTTTGTAGGTCTTGGCCTGCCATGTGTGCAGCTAAAGTCCATTTCGCGATCTGACCTCTGAGAGCCGAAAAAGGGGGCGTATTAAGTACCGTTTTTACTATATAAGCTATATTAACAAAGGAGCGCCCTATATCTCAGCAAGTCCTAGACCCATGATGTATATATCATTTTGTACGTCTTGGCCTGCCAAGTGTACATCAAAAGTTCATTTTGCGATAGGACCTCTCAGGGCTGAATATAAGAGTTTCTTAGATGCCGTTTTTGCTTATATTTTAAATATAAATAATAAAAGATAATCAAAGGGCCGTAATCATTATTTATTTTTGTAACAGTTATTCAACATGATTACTTCCCTCTCTATTTGCGTACACGAAAATGCTCTAAAATGTCCTTTATCCGAACGGAAAAGACTTAAATTGCTTGTTTTTTTTAAAAAGTGCATATTACTCTCTTTTATAGTCGATGTTCTGAACCAGTGGGTCGCAAAGGTTCAGCGTTTGAGAACCCATTGAATCTACCTCATTTATCATAAAATGAAATCTTCAGCAAACCAGGGAGTCCCAGACATTATATGAACAATATTGGCGACTACTCACAACTTCAAAATCATTATTTATGGCGAATCATGGAAAGTGACGACCCCCCCCCCCACACTAAAAGCCCGGGTAGCTCATGCTACCCTAGCTCGCCCCCATCTCCGCCCCCATGTAAAGTAAAAGTTCCCTTAGCCCAAATGGGCCATCGGGACAGATGAAGTGTAGAATTAATCTGTTTCTATAAACTCGGCATATGAAGGGATTGCGTGGTTAGCACAAAGCCCAGCCGCCTTTACTTCCCCAACTTAAAGTCAGGTACCCCATTTAAAGCTGGGTGGACTTGTGGGACGACTTTGAAACAAATTTCACCTGGAAAAGTTCCCATGGTTCTCACCAAGGATCGAACCCAGGACTCTCAGTTCGACAGTCGAGTATCTACACCACTCGGCCATCCATCTCACTCCCGCCCCCCCACGACCTTTCTCTTATAGATAAAATGGCCCCAGCCCTTTTTCCTATATCTAAAAATAAAATACATCTGTTTACTGAATGTTAGTTTTCCCCCCATTGAATAGCATCGGTGAAAGAATGAAGCTTTCGTTCAGAGCATATTAGGAATTGGATGGATTGGAAGGATGGTCGCAAAATGACCCCAAAATAACCCGCATGTTGTGTACATGTTTAATTTTGTCGGCGGCAACATACTGCACCACTAGCTACCAATAAAATAATTGCCCTACATACATAGGCGGAGAGACCGTTGGTCATAGTTGGTCCCTCTGTCAATGGTAACTCTTTCCCCCAAACTGAGAGCTGTTCTTGTTTTTAATTGTCATTGATTTATTTCCGACAGGATGGTAAAGTCCAGTCGCCGTTAAGGAGGCCCAGAATTCTGACCATCATCAGCAACATGTACAGGGACAGCAGAGAGAAGCTCATCCTGAACACGAATTCCAAGATGAACTTTGAAGACATCCTGAACGACATCAGCAACCTGGTCAACATCCCCAACCCACCGGTCAGGTCATTGTACACTGAGCGTCCACCACATCAAAAGGTAAGTCTGCCATGTATGACCCACTAACGACATACATTGAAGACACCCTACATTCACACACTGAGGACACACAGCATATACATATTGAGGACGCACGACATACACACAACATACACATATTGATGACAAACGAGATACACAGCTACACACATACGTAAACTGAGGACACAGGACATACATACATATGATGAGGACACACGACATACACACATTGACGATATGCACACATGGGGGGGGGGCACACAACATTGAAGAAACAAGTAGAATTACCAACTCTCCACAGTGCCATCTTAACATATGGTTGTCATAGCTGGTCCACAAAAAGCTGGTTAGCCTAGATGGAGGGGGGAAGGGTAAGATTAAGCTGTAATAGGATGCCACTGGCTCTACATTTTTATCCATTACAAATTAATGGGATAAAATAATTAGTAAGCATTCATAGGTATATCAATACTCTTATTTTATTCATATGTAGATGGTAAGGCCCTGACGCAGTAGATGGTAAGGCCCTGACACGGTAGATAGTAAGGCCCTGAAACGGTAGATGGTAAGGCCCTGACACACGCACATCGGCCCAAAGAGGGATCCCGTGTACTTGTGTAGCAGATACTTGTGATCAGCTCTATTGATTTAAATACAAACATTTGATAAATGGTCCATAATCCTTCAATCAGAGTTGCCGCCAGCTGATCGTTGACACTTTCGCAAAATGGAAGCCCTCTGACCATACCCTCCCGTCAATCGCTTAGTCATTTTATTTTGATGCTAATGCTATGTCAAAACGATGTACCCTGATGTGCCCTTAAGGGCGTGGGGGCTGTTGGCATTGTTACGTATCACACCCTCTTTTTAGAGCCTCGTAATTCAATCATCATGATCCCACACAAACATCAGCTGTGAAATATTCTTGAATCCATTCAGAATAGGACATGACAAAGATATTTGCATTATACAGTTTACAGACCTAGAGAAGCTTTTATTTTTTTAATGTAAAGAATAAGAAGTGCAACGTTTTTACTTTTCAGGTTGAGAGCTACAGTCAACTTATTCGGGAGTTTGCTGATCATGATAACTTCCTGGCCTGCGGTGAGGAAATGTTGCCTTTAGAACTGATGCCCAAGAAACCCACCGCTCTTAATTCCGTGGGGAAATCCAAGAAAAGTGTTCGGAGGATTGCAAAATGTAAATAGAACAAATAAGGATTCAAATGTGTGGTCAATGTATTTACTAGTTTCTGTTCTACTAAATATTTTAGTTTTAGTCCAAAACCCGTTTTCCAAAATAGTGCATGTATTACGTGAAAAAAAAAAAGTATCTTATGTTGTAAAATGTTAACAGTATATCTCCACTGTCTTAGATTTCATTTGCTAATTTAACAATCTATTTAAACTTCACGAATCACTGTGTTTTATTTTTCAGCGGATGCCAGTCGTCTGTCCATTGATCAGAGCCTATCTCCGACCCGTGAGTCCGAGGACACGGTGGTGTTGAATGGTTTACGTCAGACGGAAAAATTCAACTCACGGTTTCCTGGCAAACCCAAAAGAAACAGAACAGAGTCCATCAAAGTCGACATCAATGGGAAAACAAGAGGTCAGATATTGGTTATATGGTATATATATATATATATATATATATATATATATATATATATATATATATTTATAATTTTTGTAAAACTTTTTTACTTTCGCTAGCGATTCCAGGACTATGTGTCGCAAGTTATCCATAATCCAATATACACGTTCACAAAGTATACCCAGAAAAAAACTAATTCCTGCTATACAAACATGCATGTTTTAATAAAAGTGTAAACAGAGCAATAATACGTATTGTCTCCTCCTGAAATGTGATGTTCATTTACTTTCAGAGTTTTTCCCACCAACAGTTCAGCTGGAAGAGGATGATGGCCGTAAGCCTGAGAAAAAGTTAAAACTTGACTGGGTGTATCCTTTGTTATTAGTAAATACCATGCATACATGTTTTCTGAGATTGTGTATAAAGTCAAGGCCGTATCCGGGGGGGGGGGGGCTGTACCCCCCCCCAATTAATTCTAAAAATCAAATTTTATAATAAAATATACTTCTTTATCATTGTGTTCCAATTTTTTTTCTATAAAACTCTCCGCACAGCCCCCCCCCCCCTTAAGCCGCACAGCCCCCCCCCCCAAAAAAAAATCCTGGGTACGGCCTTGTATAAAGTCATTAATAATGTTCTGTGTTTATGCCCGGCTTCTTTCACGGATACTTTGATAAGAGCAGTAATTTTATACGTACGATTCCAATCATAAATACAAGCAACTTTGATCATTAAGATTATAAAATTATATAAAACTCGAAAAAAATAAAATAAACCAAGGCATAATTAATTTTCTAAGTTAAATTGTAAGTCTATGAAGGGATACTTTTTGCTTATTGCCCATAAAAAAGACAGCAGTAGACGAATCTTATAGGACTCCATTATTACATTGATGCAAATAGTTTGTGGACTAGATTATCTATGTAAGACAGAACCTATTCTGTCTGGATAGAACCGTAGCCACTGCGCTATAATAACTGTTTTGTTTTAATGCACTGTTTATTTCCCTTGACGACCGATCAAGCTATGGATTAAGAGGAAGGGATGTAAAACAGAATCTCACAGTCTTGCCGTCCAGTGGCCAGTTGGTTTATTTTGTGGCTGCAGTAGTGGTTCTGTATGACAAGAAATTCAACACTCAGAAGCATTATTTGGGACACTCCGAGGAAATTACATGGTGAAAAAAAAAAACTATGTATCTTATTCAAATAAATCAAATAATTGTTTACTGTTAAAGTTTACTGCCCATTTTAATTTTAAAATAGACGTTACTTACCTATATGACATTATTAATTAATGAATGTAAAAACTACATCAATTTCCACTCTTTTTACTCTCAAAACAACTTGCCACTATCAATTTATAGCATATAACAGATACCTCTTGGAATCTAGGCAAATTTACAAATAGTTAATAAATGAAGACTAAGATCATTTTGGAACTGGGCGCAGAAGAAAATATTAGTTCCTTTATTAAAAGTAAAGTTAGATATTGGAAAGGAAATACATTTGAGTTATGTGAGTTTAAAATTGTGGGACCCCCTCAAATTTGGTATAAGGGCCCACCATTAAATTTGCGTTTGTTTACAAGCTAATGACAAATGATGTTTAATAGTGCTATTTCTGTTTATTTTCTCTAAGTAGCTGTGGGTCATATTAAGTTTGAGAATAATTGCTGTAGAAAAGCATTATAATATTTTAATTTCCGAAAGGTAATTAAAAAAAAAAAGTATATCTAGTTCCTTTTTTTTTTTACCACACCCGACAGTTTTCTTTACAAATATCAGGTTTTTTTGGAGAAAAAAAGGAGGATAGTTGAACAATATTTCAATACAATTTTATTTAAAAAAAACAACCCATAATTTAGTTTACTTTATTTTGTTTTAGTCTAACAATTCATCCCAATGGACGATTCATAGCCACGGGTCAGACTGCTGGCAAGACTCCTGAAACTGGGGTGAGTTATATGGTTGAATGTCCTCACCTGTCGTTTTAGTTGCTCTATTTTAAATAAAGCTTTATTATTTTAGCTTTACCAGTCAGGCTTCTTAAAAAAAGTAATATGTACATGTATAATGTAATGTGATATACTTATGTACAGTCTTATATGTACATGTATAATGTAATGTTTGTTGCTCTATTTCAGGCTCACGTTCGAGTCTGGGACGGGACATCTCTATCCACCTATGCTGTAGTTGGCCTTGGAACATTTCAACAGGGTATTTCTTGTGTTAATTTCTCAGAGAGGGGCTCTCAAATTAGCGGTCGATCTGACTCGGTAAGATGAAGTATTTTTGTGTCCAATACATAACAAATAGTATCCAATGTTCACATTAATGAGTGCCTACCTATTTGGTTTTTCTTTTGTTTTTAAAAATAGTTGTGTTGTTTGTTACAAAATTCATCAAAAACTATTACAGGCTTTTAATTTGGCCTATACTAAAAGGAGAGAAATAAAAGTTAATGACATATACACTATTATGTCCTAAACCCGAATATATATTAGATGTTATTTAAGATTATATAAAAAAAATTCTTGAAATTTAATAATGAGTTATGATTTTTAATATAATTTCAAAAACAACAGCAACAAAAAATAAAGTAAAAGTACATGTTATCACTTAAGAGTTGACAATTTAATAAAGAATTATGCCCCTTGTTTTTTTAAAATTATGTGACTTGGAAACATTGATGGACATTGTATTTTTGTTAACCCATTACAGTCCTATGGAGAGCTACTTATGGCTATAGATGACAGTGACCGACATCAGTTGTCTGTCTGGGACTGGCAGACAGAAAAAATTCTTGCCAAAACAACGGTGAGCCAAATTACTGTTATTCATTTACTTAGCTGTCCTTTCTTGCCTACAAATTTCTTATTGTTTGGCCAAGGGACATAACATAGTAGTTTATTACTTTTTTCTGCTAACAGTAAATAATTGAATGAAATATTAAACCTATGCTGAATATCTTATTGTTGGCCTCGGCAAATAAGATAGCAGCTAATACATGGTTCTAAGAGACAGTTAGGGACGGGTGGTCCTGCGGTGTAGAGCGCTCAACTGCCGACCGGAGGATCCCGGGTTCGAATCTCAGTAAGAACCTTGGGATTTTTTCAGGTCATGGTGACAGTCCCCAAGTCCACCCAGCTTTAAATGGGTACCTGACTTTAAGTTGGGGGAGTAAAGGCGGCTGGGCGTTGTGCTAACCACACAACCCCTTTATATGCCGAGGTCATAGAAACAGATGAATTCTACACTTCATCTGCCCTGATGACCCGTTAGGGTTAAGGGAACTTTACTTTACTTACTACTTCTAAGAGACAGTTAATAATATTGATAAAATATAATACCTATGCTGAATATCTTTCTTATTGTTGCTTTGTGTTTGTTTTTATTTAAAGCTTATTCCATTTATAATGAAGGTAAATTTTTTCTCTTTGGTTTGAAATCAACTCTTTATCTGGGTTTTGTCTATGAATATATGCGCACTATAATATGTGTTGTTTTTTAAATCTTAAAATCTTTTCATTAGAAATGCAGGTCCTACATTTTCATTTCTGATATTTCTTCAAGCTATATTTTCATGATTTAATTCACATGTAGAGGTAATTCACTTAATAATACAGTTATTTTTATTTTATTTTTCACAAATATTATTCACCAAATTCTTTTTTTCTCACCTTGTCTGTCAAATTTCTTAACCCAATGTGGTCAATGTTTGAAAAAGTTTGCCCACCTCTGTCCTATGCTATTCACAGTATCTTCTAAACCTTTTAATTTTTTGTTTGTTTGCTATGGTATACAAATAAAACCCCTCAAAGATATATATTATTTTAGTTTACTATATTTCCTTACATGTAAAGGATCAATGCTGGAAAAGAATTATCACAAGCTACTCATGTCTCTTTACTTTAATCCAACCTGGAAATGTTACCGTTAACTCCTTAACAGTTATTTTAACAGATTTTAATTGAGAAATATAAGAGTTTTCATAAAATGGTAAAAATCATACTTTACGGCAAAGCCTTTTTAATGTAGAAGCAAATTTGGCCACTTTCTTGTAACCATTCCTATAAAATGTTAATACATGCATTAATAATAAAAAAGGCCAGAACAGATACTTTTGCTCAGGCACCCACATATCTTTCAAAGTCTCTTTCTAGGGACCCCAAAAACCTAAGCATAGCCTTGCCTTTTTTTTTTTTGCTGTAAAACGAAATGTGTAATATTTAAGTAACTATATTTTTGTAAAATTGTCATTATATTTATATTTACAGACAAGCTCTGACCCAGTTGTTTCTGGCTGTTTTTATCCATACGATGAGACGATCGTCATCACCTATGGCAAAGAACATATTCACTTCTGGAAGATGTTCCTTGATAAAGGGAAGAAGATCATGAGAGATAAACTCAGTGGGAACTTTAAGGTAACTGGATGATGATTTTACATGATTCTAATTATAAATTAATTTAAAAAGCCTGGTTAGATTTTTACAGAATGCAAGTTATTATTTATTTATTTAATTTAAAGCAACATAGGATGATAGAGAAGGTATTTTTTTAAATTGATAATCTAAAGATCTTTTTTCTGTAATCAATGTTAAACATGAAATGATACTGAAATCAAATAGAAGCAGATGAAGTCTCTAACAGATTTAGGCAGTATTTAGTATCACTAAATATTATTCACACATCACTTTTTTAGTTTTTACATTTTCATAGTTTCACACCTTTTAAAAAAAAAAGTGATTGGTTTATGATTGTGTTTTAAGTTAATAGGACTGTAAGCACTGAATTTCTTATGATGTTTTGACGTAAACAATAACAATAAATATTAAGCGACATTTTAAGTCTGGCTAGATATCACACCATAAATGATAAAAGTTTATAAAGTAACCTCATATAACCAGCTATTATCAAAGCAAAAGCTATTTTTCTTTCCCGATCTATTTTTCTTCTCCACAATATTTTCGACAAATTTAAAAATGATCTTACTGCTTATTTATAACTGAGTTATAGAAATATCTTTTGTTGTTAAAAAAAAGTTAATCTGTGCTTTTATTCAGCAAGTGATTACAAATAAACACATGTAATATTTGAGTATTATTTTTAAGTTCATAGGTTTATTTTATCTTAGTGATTGAATAAATTATATAAAAAATAAAACTTTTAAGCTAAGTGATTTACATGGAAGTACTTTGTTTGAATTCATCTGCGAGAAGGTATTCCCAAGTATGTTTCTCTCCGTCTGCAGGAAGGTATTCCCAAGTTTGTTACCTCTGTATGTTTCTCTCCATCTGGGGATGTCATCACTGGGGACTCAACTGGTGCTATATTGGTCTGGTCACATGATGAAAACAATGTATTTACTACCAATGATGAATTATCACAACACACAAGAAGAGGACATAAGGTACATTTTAAAATAAAATAGATATTCTGTTCAGAATTGATGCCAAATTATTTTCAGTTGTTTATTCACTGTATTACAATTCTTATTTTTTATTTTGTTGCAAAAAGTATTATTGCAAATTAAAAAAAAAAAAAAAAAAAAAACAACTTTCCAATGAGTTTTTCTGAGTAATAATATCTATGAACCACATTTGTGTATCTTTTAGTCAGAAATTATTCATTATATTGTTTTTCAACACATAAAAACTTACTGCATATTGTCATGAGTTTGTCTTTCTATCTGTCATAAAAAAAAGAAATTTCAAAAGTGAGGTGTTTGATTTTATAAAATTGCCAAAATAATTACATTTTATTGTTCTTAACATAACTTAGAAATAAAACAGATAATTGCATGAATAGAAATACATTTATAGTTCTACATATGATCTCTTGCTCACAGAAGAGCGTATCATCCTTGTGCATGCTGGGAGATGGAACTCTTTTATCAGGCGGTGGTAATGAAGTTAAAGCCTGGGATTCTATAAATAACTATGCTTTGGTGAAAGAAAGAGTGGTAAGTTTTCAGTTTTTTTAGTTCACCTTTTTATGTGCATTTGAAGACTGCATTTCCTAAAACACACTAGCTAATCCGTAGTTAATCTTATAGTTACTGTTAATCATATTGTTGCTTGTGACACTGATATATCTTTTTCCGAATCTCCAGTTACCCACCAGTGCCGGCCATGTGAGAAGTATTGTGCCCATCAGCAAAGGTGGACTAGACGGGTCAATTTATGTTTCCACAACCAGAAACAAAGTACTGGAGGGAAGTTTACAACTGAAGTTTAAATTTATAATTCAGGTAACTACTAGTAAAGTAAGTTTTAATAATACATGTAACGGACTATCAAGAGTTGTATTGGCATTTATTGCATTTAAGACATTACATTTTTCGTTTCATTATTTTTTTTTTATTTTATTACAACTTTAAGTTATACACATGAAGGTATGTGTTAAAATTAATTTGTATGTATTGTTAAATTTGACTAGGGTCATGTTGAAGAACTGTGGGCAGTTGAAAGTCATCCATTAGAGCAAACTTTCATATCCGCTGGACATGATCAGACTGTAGTCAAGTGGTCAGCAGTATCTCATACTGCTGTATGGAAAGCTAATGTTGAGGTATATACTGTATAAATATATATATATATATATATATATGTATATATATGTATATATATATATATATATATATATGTATATATATGTATATATATATATATATATATATATATATATATATATATATATATATATGATGCTATATAGTAAATATGTCACATAGAAGTTGAACATTGGAATGACTTAATGTGTGTAGGCATTGCCATCTATAAAGCTAGAGATTCCAAAATTGTTTGGAAATTTTTGAACAACAGTAACTAACTGCAGCAATAAACCTTATAGAAAAATCTTTTCATTTAGTAAGTTGTTTTAATACAGTGCTTTTTTAATGAAAAATATGTTTCTATCATAACCAGAACAAAGTTATGATAAATTTCAAGCTTGAACAAAATGGATCTTAGTGAACTACTTTAAAATCTAATTAAAATCATAATATAAAAATCAAATTTTTGTTCAACCTATAACTGATCCCATTGTCCACAGAATCCATGCACCTGTATAAGTATTGATCCAAGAGGTAGAATAGTCGCTTTAGGGACAACGGCAGGGAAAATAATTGTGCTCAATTCATTCAATGGTGCTTTGTTGACTAATTTAACCTGTGGCAGTGCTCAGATTAATGCTTTAGGATTTTCCCCAGGTGAGACATAATATTTATTGAATCTTTTATTTAATTAAACATTGACAGATAGTACAACGTTGATAGACAGTAAAACATCATTGACAGACAGTATAACATTTTAGCAAGTTTTTTTTTTAAATTGACATTCATGACAGTGTATTAATATATGTACATATTTTTCTTATTTTTATCTTACAGATGGCAGGATGCTAGGTGTTGGCACTTTTGATGGTTTCATTCAAATATTCCATGTACAGGATGAAGGGCACCAGTTTTTTAAAACGCAGACTTCTTCATTTAAGGTTAGCATTTTTAGAAGGCTTTAAATTAAACACAGAAAATTTTTTAATCTACAAATTTTTTTTGGCATACTGAATTCTTAATTTTACTTTTTTTTTGAAGATAATTACTTTTGAAATTATTATATATTTGATAGCTGTACTGGATGTAAGGAAAAATTTTAAAAAAAAGGACAAAGTTGTAGATCTTTTAAAATTATTTAGAAAAAAAAAAACAGCATTGTTAAACTAGTATGTTTTTAATATTATTTTCATCTTAATTGATTTAAATTCATATTCACTTAACACCTGATTTCCTTTATTGAATTGTTTATTGTTTGAAAAATCTTGTAATTTTATTGTTTTTGTTTTTTTTTACTTTCAGCATAATAATATGTTTATTATGCACCTGGACTGGTCTATTGATTCAAGGATACTACAGACCGTACTAGGAGACTATGAAGCTGTGTATTGTACGTATAAATTGTTTACTTAAATCAGTGTACCATTGTAGTGTTATAAATAATGAAATGCTTTGATATTTAATGTTTTTAAAACTAAGATATTGTATTTCATAAAAATTAAAATACTGTACTTTTACTTTATGCATTTTATTGACTTACATCTAATTAATATGCAAAATTACAAAATATCCATTGGTCTAACTAGTTATAGTGCTGGTGGGTAAGAAAGACTCTTAAATCTCTAAATATTAACTTATCTCAGAATATGAACATGCACGGAAATCCAAATTTTTGGTGTATAATTTCTATGTTGTTTTATTTTTTAGATTTTCCCTGGTAAGTGGCTAAAAAATATGAAAATCCGAGCATTGTGGGAATCAAGAAACTGATCCATTAATAATATAAATATAAAAAAGAAAAAAAAAAAGGATTCAAATTTAGAAGGGATTTGATTTTGAATGAATTTCTGGAACTTGTTCTTTTTGGATCCAAACATTTCTTTGTACATATGTATGGAAAATAAAGTTTGTAGCAGAGTAAGTGCCAAGAGGTGCAGATTGTCCCCAGGCACCACCGCACATTTATGCCCAAAATAGTTCTTAACTTTACATATTGCTCTGATATGTAAGGTTTTAAAAAAAAAGCGACTAAAATCTCATCGAACTTAAAATACTTTATAGCTTTAATTTATGCTGTTTATCACTTGCATTTCATTGTAACTTTATTCATTTAAATAATGAATTTTACAGAATCAATGTCATTAATCATTGTTGATTCATTTATCTGATAAAACAGGGGATGTCACCTCAGGACAGAAAATTAAATCTCCCAGGCTGGTCAGAGACATCAAATGGGCCACACAGAACTGCCCAATAGGCTACCCTCTGATTGGTAAACTGCCTCATTTTAATTTACCAGTTTGAATTTTTAGAACAGCAATACTTGTGTTTCTAGTTTTGGGGGATATTTATTTCAACTATAAATATAATTGCTAGGCGCCTGGCAAAGTCTGGATCGTGGTGATGTCATCAATGTTGTGGCCAGGTCTCAGTATCAAGATCTCATGGTGGTTGGTGATAGTACGGGAAGACTTCGGCTCTACAAGTGGCCTTCGTCTACACCCAAGGTCAGTGTCGGTCTTTTGTAAAGATGGTCCAGGTCTCAAAATATTTTTTGTTTATAAAATTGTCTGAACGTTGGCAAGATAGCAAAATCGGACTCGCATGGAGAAATATGATTTTTAGTTATCTGAAACTTTTTTTGGATAGACAATGACCGGTTTAGGAAACCTGTTTTGACAGACAATGACTGGTTTACAAAACTGCACAAACAATGACTGATTTATATTACCTGTTTGACTAGTTAGTCACATAAGTGGCAAGAGGGATGTAGTAGAATGACTGGACAAATAGATTTTGTAGGGAAGAAATGAGAGGCAGAATGAGAAGACTTATGAAAATATGGCAGTTAGTCAGAGACCATAATAGTGACTTGTCATTTTTGATACTGTAACTTGTGGTTAAATGTTATGATGTGTGATCAAAATAGTGGAGTCTGGATCTTGCAGGAATGTACAATGTGTATTAAATGTGTTATTTTTTTTTTTAGGAAAGTAAGTGTTATTTAAAATCTTTTGAATTCATTTTTTTGAAGGAGAAAGAATAATAATGAGAAAACATTTAAGGACTATCATTCTACACAATCTGTACACAACACCATTCTATGCATTGATCCAGAAACACACAATAAACACATACCATTGGTACAGATGTATGCACATTCAGAATAATAAATAGAGTAGCCACCAGTAACCGGCACTTAACTATGTGGTTTCTGCAATATCCGGCCTTAGTTAAATATTAAATTGTATTGATTCAGAACACACAATAAACACATACATTGGTACAGATGTATGCACATTCAGACTTATAACTAGAGTACCCACCAGTAACCGGCACTTAACTATGTGGTTTCTGCAATATCCGGCCTTAGTTAAATATTAAATTGTATTGATTCAGAACACACAATAAACACATACATTGGAACAGATGTATGCACATTCAGACTTATAACTAGAGTACCCACCAGTAACCGGCACTTAACTATGTGGTTTCTGCAATATCCGGCCTTAGTTAAATATTAAATTGTGTTGATTCAGAACACACAATAAACACATACATTGGTACAGATGTATGCACATTCAGACTTATAACTAGAGTACCCACCAGTAACCGGCACTTAACAATGTGGTTTCTTGCAATATCCGGCCTAGTTAAATATTAAATTGTATTTACTCCAGCTCTGTCCAAATATTGTGATGTCTATTGATTTATATTTATTTATACATGTATTAAGAAAGAAACAGAAATAATTTAAATATGTTATGCTTTCAGTGTGAGATAATATGTAAACTATAACCAGTTCACTACATAAATAGTTGAGATGTTGTAGCATGCTAATTTGGTTATTTTATCATGGTCGTTGTTAGACATAATGCAAAGAAAGATGAAATCATAGTTATCATTTCCCTAACATTTTTTATTGGCTTCTCCCCCCACAGGCCAGCTTTAGACACACTAAAGTCTTCTCTTCAAATGTAACTTGTGTTGCATTTTCATGTGATGATAATTTTCTAATAGCCTCAGGAGGAAATGACGCAGCTCTGATGCAGTTTTCAGTCTTGGACCCCGTCAGCACATAGCGATAACTTTCAATTAACATAAATTAAAATGAAATTCTGTCATAAATTGGTATTAAATGAATTTTTTTTCATTTATTTAATCCATATATTAAATTGAAAGCAACATTTTCAATTTTTTTTATTTCGTCTGAAAAAGTTTTTCATTTTTTAAAAAGTGAGAACTTTTTTTTTTATTCTATCTAAAAATTTATTGTTTCACTCATCAGAACTTTTATGGATTGCTTGATCGCCTCATTAATCATTCATCAGAACTTTTATGGATTGCTTGATTGCCTCATTAATCATTCATCAGAACTTTTATGGATTGCTTGATCGCCTCATTAATCATTCATCAGAACTTTTATGGATTGCTTGATCTTTTGAAAAATTTTATTTTTGATGAATTATTTGGGTAATACATTAATTTATTATACACTTTCACGACCTCATATTTTTGTGTAAATATTCAACTCTCATTTCATTTTCAGTATGCACACCAGTATAAGAATATATTTCATTATTCATATTTATTAAGCAACAATTATATAGTATGATTTTAACTGATACATATAGTTTGAGTGAAAAATTGGCTGATATTGTCGGGTATAATTATATTTCATCATTTCGTTGCTTTGAATTAAAAAAAAAAAATAACTTACCAGAGTTTAAAAAATTGACCCCATTCATAATTCAATGACTGAATTTGGTTTCATGACCCTTGTGATGCATCATTTGTTTATCATTGTTAAAATTCATTTCCAATCTAAGAGTCATACAAAACACTTTGAACTGTGATCTTTTTAAAAATGAACATTTACTTTAATTCATTGCAAAGGTGTTGTTATTATCTTTGATGTAATTTTGTAACATGTTTTTTTTTTTAAAATCAACTGTGATATTTCCATTAAAAAAAAGGTGCATTTTAAATGATTTATGAATGAATATTATTTTCTTTTCATTAGTATTTGTATTACATTTTTCCATACAATTGAATAATGTTACATAAGTGTTACTGTGATGATTGAAAGAATTTTAACGTTGTTTACTTTTTTTTTTTTGAAACCAAAGGACAATATATGTTTTTTTTACTTACGTTGATGATTAAAGATAACACTTTTAAAAATCTAGTTGAATACTTGTCTTTTTTTAATTACTGATAAACTTAACCCAAGCAGGACTTACATTTCTGGAATATAATACAGGCTTACCAATGGTTTTATCTATACATTCAATAAGCAACCCATTTTAACGAGCAAGTGATACTTTAACCATATCATTTGCAATGGTTGGTTTAGGCTCAAAAAGAGCCACAAGACAACCAGAGCCTCATTAAAAGTATGCTGTGTCTGTGGACAAACCAGAGCATTGGCGGGTACATAAGGTAAAGCTCATATGTATAAAATGTAACTGATGTATTAGAATGGGGACCTTGCACTCTTGGGAGGCCCACTGACAAATGTCCAAAATTGGCTAATGGGGCTGTCCTGCACTAAATATCAAAATATAATGAGAAAAATAACCCTAACCCATGGACTACTGAACTGTAATTAACGATTATCTTAATGAGTTCATTGGTACAACAAGAAATTAAAAGAAAACAAAACTACAAATCAAAGGAGGGCAATTGTCCACTAAAAGTCAAAGGGAAAAAATTACGTCTATTCTCTCGATTGCAATTTGTATAAATAAAAAAAATAGATAATGTTGATACTATGAGAATTTTGAAATAACAAGATAACTTATTCGATTAGCGCAGGATTGTTGAAACTTGTGTTGTTGTTTGAGGCAACACTGTAGTGTGTCTTTCAACGTGTCTCTAAACTGCCTGTTCAGACCCACGTAAACTACGAAGTTGCTGGAGCTGTTGATACATGACACGATGTTCAACAGCTGGTACGATATTTTCCCGACATTTGAAGGTGTTCCGTCTGTCAGCGAGTAGGACGCGTACTCCGGAATGTAGAGCGGCAGTGACAGGACGGCGGCTGTGACGCAGTAGACGGCACAGACTCCCAGTAGCGTTTTGGTGGTCCTGATGTTGGATCGAGATTTCGACGTCAATTTTTGGCGTTTGACCGATGCGATCTGGAGTTTGATTGAAATGACGACACATCCGGTGACCGTGAAAAGGGGCGGTATAACCATGCTGGAGTAAATGATCAAATCTTGAATGGCAGCCACGGATTCAGGGTTGTCGTTGAAGAAATCGGATCTTCTGATGACACCCACCGACGTATTTGTGCTCGGAACAATCTCGTAGTTCAAGACTTGCCAGAAACTGCAGTAGATGAACATGGACAACGAATATAAAGATAGGCCCAAAAGGGCCAGCCATGTTATGAGTGGTGTTATCAGGCGGTCAAAGTTCAAAGGTAAAAAGATGACAATGAGTCTCTCTGCAGTGATCAACATCGGCAGGGTGAATCCCATAAGACCACAAGTATAGTCCAACAGAGTAAACAAAGTAAAGAATACAAACAAAACAGTACAAATGGACTTAGAATAACCAACATATTCATGGTTCCATACCGCCTCGTATATAATTTTTGGCACGCTGTTAAAAGAAACCAAATAGGTGATGTCGCAAAAAGCCAGAACAACCAAGAGAATGTTTGAACTTCTGTTCATCCCATGTTTGATCAAGACAATGATGCTAAATAAATTACCTATGACACCGAACACCGAAATTATCGGCGTTATACCAAACATAAGAATTTTCATTAAAAGCCAAGTCATTTCATCACTGATTAGTTCCATCTTGTAATTGGGAGTTACATTGAACACTTTGAAGTACATAACTATTGACTGGGATGCTGCAGACATCATTCAGGAGTTGACAGATAGAATCTGATCTTTACAATCTATTTAGTTTAGAGAATTACGTATATAAACAAATCTGTCCTACGGGTACCCGTCTTTGAGATACATTGCTAAGAAGTATCGAGAATACGTTAGACTTTACGTATTGACTATTCTTCATAACGCTCTTCATTGTCATCAAAGTATCGTTTTAAATAATTACATAAATATGAAATGACTATTGAAATAAATATCTTAAGTTCTAGTTTCCTAAGACTGGGGGTTTTGGGTTTTAAAAAATGCAACATCGTTTTAAAAAAAAGAATATCTTTGTTTAACTTATTAATTTGCTTTATTTAAATACCGGGGGCAAATATATCAGGCCTATTCCATGATTCAACCAAATGTTCGTAATTGATGTTTTAATTATAATGTTACAGCTGAAATCTACTATTAACATCTGTTATTAAATACAATTAGGATAGATCAATATTTTGTTACCAATAGAAACTTTTTAACTATAGAAAATCTCACTAAGGTTGCAAACAGGGAAATAATGCAGTACAAATTTGAATTATTTTAAGATAAAATGTTTGCGAGTAATTGGAATTTTTAAATAGTAGGTTTTTTTTTATAAGAGTTAAATAAACGGGGATAAATCGGGATTTCTAGACTAAAGAATAAAATTGCATCTTAATTATATTTAATTAGAATTTATAAATTGCTCAGCAATTCAAAGTGATGTTAAAATTTTACGAGGAAAAAATTGTGAGGAAGCAAAACAGTCATGTTACATGTCTGTTGAGTCCGTTCGTTCCCCACAAATGACCACATCGTTTAAGAGTTTAAAAAAAATTGTGTTTCGCGTGATATTCGTTTCACAGACTTTTTCTACTCTCGGGCCTATATGTTGTTTTGATCAGCTTAATTAATCGTATTTTGCCTCTCGTTTTCTACTTCTTGTCAGAAGTATTATTTTAAGTGCCTTCATACTGATTGATTTAAAATGTTACACTATTTTTTTTAAGCCCAAGTTTAAAACTTAAAGTATTTCTGCATTTAATACTTATATTATGTGATCTTCATCTTTTACTATTTTGATTGGACATTGTTTGTGGAACAGTGTCTTGTGTATGAATTAGATAAAATCAAAGAAACCACCGCATCCATACCTGACAGACATATAATTTATGAGTGTTCAGAGCAGTACCAGGTTATACAATTTAAAAAATGGATTTTGCTTTACTGTTTTCTTTTACGCAAAAAAAATAAAAAATAATCAATAACACTTATTGGATTAAATGCCATTGTTTTAATATTGTATTACCGGCTTTTACTGCTGAAGAATAAATTAAGAGTGTAAATATGAGTGTGCCGTAAACAGAGGCGCTCATGTGGATAGGCCACATGGGCTACAGTGTTTAGGCCACAGCTGCTGAGTAGGCCAAATGTCACCCTAGTGGCCACAGCTGCTTAGGGGTCACATTCAGTCTAAAGACCACAGCTGCCAAAGAAGCTCCATGCCAGCCTAAAAATCACCGCTCCTAAGGGGGGCCACATGTCAGCCTAAAGGCCACATCTGCTAAGGGTTTTTATTTTACCGTAATAAGTTACAAGAAATCGAAGTTTAATCCGTTTTTTTTATTGAAGACTAAAAAGTTTATTACTTACCTTGCTTCTCAAGACATGGGGTGTTGCTATGTCTAAAATAATTGCTTTGGCCAAGTTTCACATTCTGGCTTAACGTTTTGGCTGGTCACACAAAAAAAAATAGGACAACATTGCAATCTGAGCCCCTTGCCATTGGTCAGGGTTAATACAACATCACAAGTCAATAGAAGCGCATGTGAATTAAAAAGTAACTTAAATATTTGACTATATAATCATCATAAAAAAAAGGTTTGGGGACGTTCTGAGCTCGTTAAGGTGGAGGGGGTGGGTGTTGGGGGAGGGGACATTAAAGCGTCTCAGCCTTTTAAATCAATGCATCCGCTTCACCATTATCCCCCCCCCCCAGCTTCCCCCCCCCCTCTAGATTTCCAAAGGCTGAGTGAGTCGAATGATTTTGGCCGAGCGCAACATAACAGTATGACTATGAGACTCTTTGTTGAGCACATCATAAATGGCACACTGGCTCACCCTACCGGTTGATAAGACTGTTGAACAAGCACGGGCTTTCTTATAGACCGACGAATAAGGGAATCTCCTAAGGCCACCCAGTTTAAACAGGGGCCCCTTTAAGTAATAATTCCTTGTAAATCTGCGACAAGTATGGTCCATTTTTGATTAGATTTAAAAAGCCTGTTTCTAGCCCCCCCTCCCCCCACTTCCAGATACCCAAAAGAAATGCTCAGTAAACACATTTTCGAGATAAAATAATAATGATGCTAAATAAATTACCTATGACACCAAACACTGAATTCATCGGCGTCATACCAAACATGAGAATTTTCATGATAAGCCAAGTCGTTTCATCACTGATTAGTTCCTTCTTGTAACTGTGAGTTGTGTTAATTATATCTGTATTGGTATAGACATCTAACTGAAAATGACGCTGTAGACATTGCCCTTAATAAACTTTAAAGAAAATATCTTGTCTATCTTTCTCTGTTAGTGTCAAGTGAAAACTAATCGTTGTATTTTCTTTTTTTTTTGTTAGTTTATGTAAACATATAATGTATACATTGAGTACTGGCTGCCGTTGGACATATAAAGAAGACTGCTTTGGACATGTGTCAGAGTTAACGAGTAAAGATGACTAAATATTTCTCTCTATAGTGTGCAGTAAATCGATAACATAGGTGTAATATTCAAAATTACATAATTGTGAAATGCAAAAGTAATTGTATTTAAATATTAGTAAACCAGTGGTTTTGGATACTGGCGAGCAAATGACATATCAATTCGAATGTTTTACAATAGAATTGAAAATTAATTAAACGACACACAATTAAGTGGTAATGGCGTTCAATTTTTTTTTTAATTTCATTTGCACAAAGGATAGTGAAGTCGATAGTACACTCGACTCAAAGGGTACAGGGTTCAATACATGGCCAAGCCAAGTATATTCGCCGCTATCTGCCACCAATGGATGCCATCAAGTCTATAAGCCCACAGGAAGGACATATGAAAGCACATCTGTTGATGTGTCCAGCCTTTCCCCCAAAGTTGATTAGAATAAAAGACGTTACGAGATTCTTTTTTTCTAAAGTTACAGCTCAATGCGATGATTTAGATCTATAAAATAAAATCTAAACAATCTCAATATGTTTTTGTTTTTCCTCATTTATTATTTTACATAAAAAGTTTTTCTTTTAACAGAAAAAATAAAATTATATGAAAGGAGAAACAAACAACTTATTATCTAAATCTCTGTAATGATGTAAAGTACATAGAACGGAACGAATTTTTGCTGCTCTCTATTTACACTACATCTATAGCCGAGTTTTGTATGACGATGTGCAGACATGTTGGTGTCTGGTAACGCTGGGATTTAAACCCACACTTTACTGTAATGAATTCGGGTTACCAGGCAGTCGTCACATACTCACCGACTTCATTTATATTCAATATTATCAAATAGACAAGCAAAGTTGTTGGCTATGATATTAGCAGTTTAACAAACGAAGTACTTGAAGAGAGTAAGAAGTTATAACATTCTAAGATAGTTTGATTGTGAGCAATTTTTGTTGTTGTGGTGTATGGGAAAAGACATAAATGTAGTGTTTGGGGGGGCCTACTGTTTTTATGGTGTGGTAAAAGACAGAAATGTAGTGTTTGGGGGCCTACTGTTTTTGGTGTGTGGGAAAAGACAGAAATGTAGTGTTTGGGGGCCTACTGTTTTTGGTGTGTGGGAAAAGACCGAAATGTAGTGTTTGGGGGCCTACTGTCTTTGTGGTGTGTGGGAAAAGATAGAAATATAGTTTTTTGGGCCCTCCTGTTTTTGTGGTGTGTACCTAAGCTAGCAGTGAAGTACTTATATAAAAAGAAACAAAATTGAAAAAGAAACAAATCCCAGGATGGGGGTAACAAAGATGGGCGCCATCTTTGTCTATGTCTATGTTCTGGTCTCACGAGTGCATATGTGTGTCGGGAGGGGGGTGTCATACAACCGACCAGTTACAATTCATTCCTTTCAGAGGTTGTGTTAGGGACCAACACACTGGTTTAACCTTGAGGAGGGAGAGAAGGGTGTTTGTATTTATGGTAAGAAGACTCAGTCTCCACTGGTTTACAGTCGAGAACCATCATTTTTTTTTAATTTTTGCTTAGACTGAGCTTTTGTGAGGTATGGACAAATCAGGATCAATATATAAACACTTGATAGATTTCCTTCAAGAAGGAAAATTGAACGTGATAATTATTATTTTCTTAAAATAGACTTTTTAAAAAAAAAAAATGCGTAGATATGTAGAATGTTCTTCATAGGTTTACGTCATATAAATTTACAGAAACTATATCGACTAAAGATATGAATGTTGTATAATAATTCTCTTTTATTACTACAAAGCCACTTAACATTTAATCTCCAACTAAACTAAACTAAAACTAATAAATCCAGATGGAAAAAATCACTGCAGGCGAGTTGAGCGTGTTACGTCTCATGTAACGAACTCGCTGTACTAAAAATAACTGCCTAACTACTGTCCTTTCACTCTGGTCAGCTAATTTTATATTAAACCAGGTCACGTGGCTGATTTCTCGATGAATCGTCCTGATGCTAGCGCCAGTTGAGGAGGGGAGGGGAACGACACGTGTTTCACCCTTCCCATCTCTTTATTTTACACATCCAGGTGATAAAACGGCGAAGAGTCGTGGTTCAGTAGGAAGAGAGTTACGGCAATAGATTACTTATAGTAAATAATGACTGCTCACAATTTTACTCTGTCATTGTAGATTTCTCATGGTTGAAATATACTAACAGTAGTGGCAGTATACCTAACTCAATACATATCTATAGTCTTTGTTTGCTGGATTTGATTTCCATTGAAAGATTGCTATCTCATCATCTCGCCGTTGTCTGTCAAGATAATTAACAAAACAAAAACAAATTTTGTGCACGCCTATTAAATACTTAAGAAGACATCATCAGTTAGGTATAGTTATTACTTTTTTAATACCATCAACAAATGTGGTTGTTTTGGAGGAACAAATGCACCTATAAAAAGACATATCAACAGACATATCAACAGACATATCAACAGACATATCAACAAACATATCAACAGACATATCAACAAACATATCAACAGACATATCAACAGACATATCAACAGACATATCAACAGACATATCAACAGACATATCAACAGACATATCAACAGACATATCAACAGACATATCAACAGACATATCAACAGACATATCAACAGACATATCAACAGACATATCAACAGACATATCAACAGACATATCAACATACATATCACATATCAACAGACATATCAACAGACATATCAACAAACATATCAACAGACATATCAACAGACATATCAACAGACATATCAACAGACATATCAACAGACATATCAGACATATCAACAGACATATCAACAGACATATCAACAGACATATCAACAGACATATCAACAGACATATCAACAGACATATCAACAGACATATCAACAGACATATCAACAGACATATCAACAGACATATCAACAGACATATCAACAGACATATCAACAGACATATCAACAGACATATCAACAGACATATCAACAGACATATCAACAGACATATCAACAGACATATCAACAGACATATCAACAAACATATCAACAGACATATCAACAGACATATCAACAGACATATCAACAGACATATCAACAGACATATCAACAGACATATCAACAGACATATCAACAAACATATCAACAGACATATCAACAGACATATCAACAGACATATCAACATACATATCAACATACATATCACATATCAACAGACATATCAACAGACATATCAACAGACATATCAACAGACATATCAACAGACATATCAACAGACATATCAACAGACATATCAACAGACATATCAACAGACATATCAACAGACATATCAACAGACATATCAACAGACATATCAACAGATCATATCAACAGACATATCAACAGACATATCAACAGACATATCAACAGACATATCAACAGACATATCAACAGACATATCAACAGACATATCACAGACATATCAACAGACATATCAACAGACATATCAACAGACATATCAACAGACATATCAACAGACATATCAACAGACATATCAACAGACATATCAACAGACATATCAACAGACATATCAAATATCAACAGACATATCAACAGACATATCAACAGACATATCAACAGACATATCAACAGACATATCAACAGACATATCAGACATATCAACAGACATATCAACAGACATATCAACAGACATATCAACAAACATATCAACAGACATATCAACAGACATATCAACAGACATATCAACAAACATATCAACAAACATATCAACAGACATATCAACAGACATATCAACAGACATATCAACAGACATATCAACAAACATATCAACAGACATATCAACAGACATATCAACAGACATATCAACAGACATATCAACAGACATATCAAATAATTCAGACATATCAACAGACATATCAACAGACATATCAACAGACATATCAACAGACATATCAACAGACATATCAACAGACATATCAACAGACATATCAACAAACATATCACATATCAACAGACATATCAACAGACATATCAACAGACATATCAACAGACATATCAACAGACATATCAACAGACATATCAACAGACATATCAAGAGACATATCAACAAACATATCAACAGACATATCAACAAACATATCAACAGATATATCAATAGACATATCAACAAACATATCAACAGACATATCAACAAACATATCAATAGACATATCAACAGACATATCAACAGACATATCAACAGACATATCAACAGACATATCAACAGACATATCAACAAACATATCAACAGACATATCAACAGACATATCAACAGACATATCTATAGACATGTTAACAAACATATCAACAGACATATCAACAGACATATCAACAGACCTATCAACAAACATATCGATAGACATATCAATAGACATATCAACAGACATATCAACAGACATATCAACAGACATATCAACAAACATATCAACAGACATATCAACAAACATATCAACAGACATATCAACAAACATATCAACATACATATCAACAGACATATCAACAGACATATCAACAGACATATCAACATACATATCACATATCAACAGACATATCAACAGACATATTAACAGACATATCAACTAACATATCAACAGACATATCAACAGACATATCACCAGACATTTCAACAGACATATCAACCAACATATCAACAGACATATCAACAAACATATCAACAGACATATTAACAAACATATCAACAGGCATATCAACAGACATATAAACAGACATATCAACAGACATATCAACAAACGTATCAACAGACATATCAACAAACATATCAACAGACATATCAACAGACATATGAACAAACATATCAACAAACATATCAACAAACATATCAACAGACATATCACATATCAACAGACATATCAACAAACATATCAACAAACATATCAACAAACTTATCAACAAATATATCAACAGACATATCACATATCAACAGACATATCAACAGACATATCAACAGAAATATCAACAAACATATCAACAGACATATCAACAGACATATCAACAGACATATCAATAGACATGTTAACAAACATATCAACAGACATATCAACAGACATAACAACAGACCTATCAACAAACATATCAACAGACTTATCAACAAACATATCAATAGACATATCAATAGACATATCAACAGACAAATCAACAAACATATCAACAGATATATCAACAGACATATCAACAAACATATCAACAGACATATCAACAAACATATCAACAGACATATCAACAGACATATCAACAGACATATCAACAGACATATCAACAAACATATCAACAGACATATCAACAGACATATCAACAAACATATCAACAGACATATCAACAGACATATCAACAAACATATCAACAAACATATCAACAGACATATCAACAAACATATCAACAAACATATCAACAGACATATCAACAGACATATCAACAAACATATCAACAGACATATCAACAGACATATCAACAGACATATCAACAAACATATCAACAGACATATCAACAGACATATCAACAGACATATCAACAGACATATCAACAGACATATCAACAGACATATCAACAGACATATCAACAGACATATCAACAAACATATCAACAGACATCAACAGACTTATCACATATCAACAGACATATCAACAGACATATCAACAAACATATCAACAGACATATCAACAGACATATCAACAGACATATCAACAAACATATCAACAGACATAACAACAGACATATCAAAAGACATATCAACATACATATCAACATACATATCACATATCAACAGACATATCAACAGACATATCAACAAACATTTCAACAGACATATCAACAGACATATCAACAGACATATCAACAGACATATCAACAGACATATATATGTTGTGCTTTCCTTTCTGTGGCGCCCATCTCCTCTCAAAGTGAGCGGAAAATATTTTTGGCTTTACCAGAGCCATGAGTTTGTTTTACCAGAGCCATGAGTTTGTTTTACCATAGCCATGAGTTTTTTTTACCAGAGCCATGAGTTTGTTTAACCAGAGCCATGAGTTTGTTTTACCAGAGCCATGAGTTTGTTTAACGAGAGCCATGAGTTTGTTTTACCATAGCCATGAGTTTGTTTTTCCAGAGCCATGAGTTTGTTTTACCAGAGCCATGAGTTTGTTTTTCCAGAGCCATGAGTTTGTTTTACCAGAGCCATGAGTTTGTTTTACCAGAGCCATGAGTTTGTTTTACCAGAGCCATGAGTTTGTTTTACCAGAGCCATGAGTTTGTTTAACGAGAGCCATGAGTTTGTTTAACGAGCGCCATGAGTATGTTTTACCAGAGCCATGAGTTTGTTTTTCCAGAGCCATGAGTTTGTTTTACCATAGCCATGAGTTTGTTTAATCAGAGCCATGAGTTTGTTTTACCAGAGCCATGAGTTTGTTTAACGAGAGCCATGAGTTTGTTTTACCAGAGCCATGAGTTTGTTTTTCCAGAGCCATGAGTTTATTTTACCAGAGCCATGAGTTTGTTTTACCAGAGCCATGAGTTTGTTTTACCAGAGCCATGAGTTTGTTTTACCAGAGCCATGAGTTCTTTTTACCACTTTTTATATCAAAGTGAAATGTGTATTGCTTTATTTTTCATTATGTATATCAAAATGCATACAGGAAAAAAAGTTTTTTTTTAAGCAGGCTCATTTCGTCAGCAGCTTAATTTTTTTTTATAATAACAATAGCAACTGGTGTACTAATAAACATAATGAGTCTAAAACATATTGCTAAGATTAAAATACGTTTGTCATTACTAGTATCCGTCAATTTTGAAAAAAAAATGTTGGTGAATCATTTTGGTGAGTTAAATTTATATCGCGTCTTATTTAGATCAGTTTATTAACAGAGTAGTTTATTGCATTGTGCAGCCAGGGGCAAACTGTGACTCACCCAACCAAATCCGACCCGCCTGACAGTTTAATTCGGTCCGCAGCTCGTATCATAATGAAGCAAATCACCAACCATTTATGTTATGACGCTTAAAATTATTTTTAGATTAGTTCATGTCAACACTCCATCTATTAGCTCATGCCAACACTCCATCCATTAGTTCATGTCAACACTCCATCCATTAGTTCATGTCAACACTTTATCCATTAGTTCATGTCAACACTCCATTCATTAGTTCATGTCAACACTCCTTCCATTAGTTCATGTCACCACTCCACCCATATGCACTTGCTCCGGCCGATGTGGCCCGTGACTCAAAATTTTACCTATAACATACTTGCGAGAGAAACCGATGTAACATGAGAGAAAAAACACACGCAATAAGAGACCTGTAACTGGGGATTCCCTTAGACAACGCACAACGTGGAATTGATATTAAAAAGTTTTATAAAATGCTGCGTATTATGTCAGTTGATTAAAAAGATATAGATACGATCATACTCCTAATCATTGTTTAGTGTATATATTGTGATTCTATTGTGATAATACATAAATGATACCCTCTGTATAATTAAGTACCTATGTACTGTAAATTTTAACTTAAGAAGTTTTGTCAAAAGAAAACTATATTATCAGTAGTCCATCTTGGTAATGAAATTCAAAGATAGAGAATATACAGTGCAAAGATTAATTTTTTTAGTAAGTTTCTTACAATGCAGTCTCACAGCTCAATTGTAGCAAAACTTTTTAAATAGTTATAAGATAATTACCAAAAAAAAAAAAATAAAACTCTAAAACTTAATACACCAATGAATAAGTAATGCACATAAAAACACTAACAATGACACACATACACACAGGTGATAATTAAAAATTAATCCTTTGCTAATTTTGGGTCTTGACAATGAGGAAGAATAATTTTGGTATTAAGTTCAGCACACCTTTCGATTTCCGATTTTCCACCCCCCCCCCCTCCTTTCCTCTCCTTTGCTAACAATTTCAAACAAAGAAACGAAAACTGTTTATTTAACTATTTGACATGAAGATTATCTCGAGCAATAGATCTTTGCAATTTTTCTTTACTGTTGGCGCAAAAATATAGAGTGGAGATGTTGAAAATGATAGCAAATTAATATGATTATTGTTGATCGGAAAATACGAAACTCATATGTCAGTGACTGAGACCAAGACACGTGAGATAATTTAAAACGCTTACAGTGTCACTATGACGCTGAGTACTCTAATTATATATTTTAATTTACAAAATTCGAACTTTGAATAATCTAACATTCTAATTGGTATAATTTTACTTTCAATAATTTGTTATTAATTGATCATTGGAAGTCGTAATTTTTTTTTCTTAGAATAAATTTTACACAAAATAAATATTATTACAGAATTGATTGCCGGTTTTTCTTTAAAACGCACAAAGTTTGAGCTTCTAAAACCTTGTTTGTTTCTCCTAAATATCATTGGTCGCAGTTGCTTCAGAATTAAAACCAAATAAGTAAAAACTGTTTTTTTCCTGCTAATTTCATACCTGTGCCCTTTTTTCTAAGTTTTTTTTATTTCCAAAAATTGCAATATTTTAACAAAGATTATTTCAAGTGTGTACCTTTTTTTAAAAAAAAAATATGGTCATAATAAAGAAACATTTGAAAGAGTTATTCTGTGAAGCTACTCAACGCAGAACACAGCTGAGACACGTAAATTAAACTCACTTCTCAAGAAACCTAAAACAAATATCGGATAGGCTACTTTATGGGTTTTGTTTCATTACTAGCGTAGTTTTAGCGATGTCGTAAGTGATTTCGTTAGTTTCCAATAGAAATTTAAAGATATCATTAAGAATCGATCAGTCTCATTTATTTCATTGAGTCATTTTGTTAGAACGATGCCTTCAACATCGATTTCTTTAGCTGCCAACTCTAACTTTGATAATTTGAACACATCTCCCAATTACAAGATGGAACTAATCAGTAATGAAATGACTTGGCTTATAATGAAAATTCTCATGTTTGGTATTACGCCGATAATTTCAGTGTTTGGTGTAATAGGTAACATATTTAGCATCATCGTCTTGATCAAACATGGGATGAGCAAATGCTCCAACATTCTCTTGGTTGTTTTGGCTTTTTCAGATATCACTTTCTTGGTTTCTTTCAACAGCGTACCGAAAATTGTTTACGAGGCGGTATGGAACCATGAATATGTTGGTTATTCAAAGTCCAGCTGTGACGTGTTGTTTGTCTTCTTTACTTTGTTTACTCTGTTGGACTATACCTTTGGTCTTATGGGACTAACATTGCCAATGTTGATTACGGCAGAGAGACTTCTAGTTATTTTCTTACCTTTGAACTTTGACCGTGTCATAACACCCGTCAGAACATGGCTGGCTCTAGTGGGAGTGGCTGTGTATTGGTCGTCCATTTTCCTCTACAGCAGTTTCTGGCAAGTCTTGCACTACGAGCTTGATCCTATCACCAACACATCTGTGGGTATCATTAGAAGATCTGATTTCTTCAACGACATCCCCGAATCAGTGGCTGCAATCCAAGACGTCATCATCTACTCCAGCATGGTCGTCCCCCCTCTCCTCACGGTCACCGGATGTGTCGTCATTTCCGTCAAACTTCAAATCACATCGCTGAAACGTAGGAAAATGACGTCCAAGACACGCTCGAATAACAGGACCACCAAAACGCTTCTGGGAGTCTGTGCCGTCTACTGCGTCACAGCCGCCGTACTGTCACTGCCGCTCTACATCCCGGAGTACACGTCCTATTCGCTGACGGACGAGTCACCATCTAACGTCGGAAAGCTGTTCTACCAGTTGGTGAACACGGTCGGATGCGTCAACAGCTCAAGCAACTTCGCTGTCTACGTGGCGCTCAACAAAAACTTTCGAGATACCCTGAAACTTTTGTTTCACACGACGTGTTGCAAGGATGTGCTCCACAAGTTGAGAATTAAATCAAGGGAGGTTACTGAGTGATGTCTTAATTGTGCAAACCTTTACTACGTTACAATACATTTTAAGACATTTTAAGAGATATGTTAAATTAGTCGCTGAATTAGTTATATTTGCATATATGTAAGTTTGATACTAACTTACGAGTGTATACATGAAAACAAAATCCATTATTAAATATTTGCTTTTAATTCTTTCAATTTTGTAGATTCTAATTACTTAAATAAGGGTAAGGGAAATAAATCTTCAAGCAACCGTGAAAAAAACTCGTTTTATTATGTATAATTTATTATTAACATTATTGGTCCGTATTTAATTTTGCGTCTTGGTAAAATGGAATAAAAAAATTAGGCATATTTTAAACAGAGCCTAATTAAAATTTGGCCTAATTAGGAATAAAAAAAACACATTAAATAAAAGGTTTAATCTTTTTTGTCAAGAGATGCTACATGTTAAAAAAAGAAACTGTCAAAAATAGATTTAGAAGTACGTTACGTATTCAATAAGAAGACCATAATGACCATCGGGGTCAGAGGAATTAGAGCTCATCTGTTTCTGTAGCCACGGCTATTCTATGGGATTGTGTGGCAAATACAATGCCGAGCCATCTGTATTTTCTCCAACACATGTCGAGTACCCATTTTGTAAGATGGGTGGATGGACTTAGGAACGTGGATCTGACCAGAGAAAAGTCATGGAACTTACCGAGGCTCTAACGCGTCAGTCTCGACTGTTTGGTGTTTAGTTGATCTTATTTGTTGTCTGTCTCACCAATTGAAATAAATATACAATTGCTAAGGAAGGGTACTGTGGGGGTCGTGCGGCCGCACAGGGGCGCCGTACTAGGAAAGGGCGCACAAAGAGCGCCGTTAAATGTTTTTGCACTTTTTTAGATTGGGAGGAGGGCGGCAACAAAAAACAATGCAACTCCCACAGGGCGCGTCAAATAGCTAGCTACGGCTCTGAATATATGTCACATTTGACTGAAAGAATGACATAATGCCGCGGTTGTCAACAGGATAGTACGCGTACCCAAAGTGGTACAGGGAATGGTTATGCAGGGTCGCAGTGACATTTTTTTTTTTAAAACGACAAAAGAGTTTGAAGAAATTCATCAGTTAGCTGCGTGATTCATCACCAGCCCACGTGACCAAATATTGCAGGTGAGGGATACCCGCGGGCATAATTTCGCACCTTTAGGGTACAGTGGCGAAAAAGGATGAGATCCACTGACATAATGTAAAGTCTAACAGTAAGATTTAAAAAAAAAAAAATTCGAATAACATGCACTTAGCACGAACATTTGTAATAATGCTTGAAGCCACTGTGAGCATGGGTTATTGATCTCTTAATGTCATAAACCACTCCTTCATCGATTTTAGTGTGTGAAGTCCCTGTAAGGATGAGATGAAATCTCTTAGATCCTAAAAACCACTAATGGGACGGTAGTGCAGTGGCCAAGGAGGCACCACGGGAGATATATCGGGAACTTGGGCCAAGACCTAAAAAATTTCCTTGGTCCTCACCGGAGATCGAACCTTCAGGTCGACAGCCGAGCGCGTTACCGCACGACCATCCGTCACCTATCGATTTTAGTAGCGCCCTTCTTTCACCCCCCCCCCCTTTCCACACCATAGTCAAGTGAGCGACGGTTTGGGCGCCACCGCGGAAGACATAGGTAAATGAATGAACTCGCTGGGATTTCAGCGTGCAGAATGGGCTCACAGCCAAACATCGCCGCTGAGTCACACAGTGAGCCATGACTGATAACGGCTCGCCGTTTTATCGATCAATTGGCCCTATGGTGCCCTTCCACTTCGCCATTTGCCTTTAAATGTTAATTTTGTTTTCTCAGCTAATGAAACTTATTGTTGCCTTCTATGTTTCGCGAAGCTAATATTTTTTTATACAGGTACTAGCTGTAGCCTACAAAAATTTTGCATAGAGTAATATTCCCTTAGGTTTTATCAGTAGGCTAGGTTATTTTTGGTTTCGGACAGATGCGATTTTTTCATCATTTTTATTTCTATTGTTTACGTTTGACGATATTAAACTGGAATACTGTTGTATTAATTCTTTACTTTAGATTTAACGCAGAATCCACACCGCTATTATTTATACACGTATTTTTCTGACTTTTTTTTTTTTTACACAAAACGTCTAATATCTTTCTAGCACTATATTTCAACATCCTCATTCAGACTTACTGCAAGTGTCAGCCACTTGATACCATGTCCACTGCAGGTAGGTCAGGTGGAACTGTCCCCTCCCATGAAACCAGTGCATGAATAGCATTAAGGTACGGGTGTCTTAGTCAGCTGTCAAAACTTTGACCAATCAGAGCGGAGGGGTGCTTTTCCCTACTCTCTCCACCCCCTCCTTCTCCATTCCATTATCAGGGCAATTAGTATCGAAGTATACAATATCGGCGATCCTTTTTTAGTATTGGTTGCTGTATTGCCTATCCTTTTTGTATCGTGTATTGATTTGTGTATCGCCGAAACATTTCAAACCAAAAATTTTCGATACTTCATCCATGCCAATACTTTTTAATGCCACTACATGTTTTAGCTAATTGCCGAAAAACAATATCGATTTTAATACCTTACTTTCTTTCTATCAACTATTTGTTCAATGTTTCAATGAGCGACAGAAAAGAAAACTTTTTTTTTGATTGATCTGTCAGTTATATAAAAACTTGAAAAACTTACACTCTTAGTATTTTAAATAATAATATTCTCAGGAGTATTGGGATCGATTTTAGCAATACATTTTTACTTGAGTATTTGTATTGGTATTGGCGATTCTCTTTTCATGAAGTATTGGTATTGGTATTGACTATATATTTTAAGAGTATTGCTAACAACCCTGCCAATTATCTACTTAAGTTCAGACAGCACCAACAAACCAAATGATAAGCAACGTGAGAACTACTTTTTATCACGAACTAAATCATTTATTTTATTTAAAACAAATCGGCGAAAATATTAACTGACCGCATCAACACAGACCAGTCACATTAACTTTACCGCATCAACACAGACCAGTCACAATAACTTTAACGCATCAACACAGATCAGTCACAAATAACGCAGATAAGTCATTTGGTTATTTCTTTAATCCCATGAAGTTATCATTTTATTTGTTTGTATTTACTGTTTGTATAATTGGTATATGTTTATCAACCTAGAATCAAGGCGTAAGAAAAATGAACATTGTAAAAAAAAATTGAAGTGTACAAAAAGTAAAATAATATGAAAGGAGAGACAAGCATCTTATTATCTAAATCACTGTAATGATGTAAAGTATATAGGACGGAACGTATTTTTGCTGTTCTTTATTTAGGGCTCGTTCGCAAATGACGTGACGCTTAGGGGGGGGGGGGAGGGGGGGTCTAGGATTTTGTGACATTTTGTGACAGGGGAGAGGGAAGGGGGTCTGTGAAATTGTGACGTCACAAAAAAATAATTATTATCTATGAGGGAATCCAAAATTTGGTTGAATTTTCTGCCAAAATTACAATTTTCCTCAACTTGAAATTTTTAAAATTGACCGTTATGAAAATTTTTGATGACCGGTTTTTGCCTCCTCCTATGGTACTATCATACAATCCGCTTGTGAATACAAATTCATCCACTGCAATCAGCCGTAAATTCTCAACATTGTTCCAGTCTTTACATTTAACACAAAAAGGAATTCCTCATGATCAATTCTGTCCGAGTGTCAAAGAAATGTTGGATTCTAGAGTCTGTAAAAAATGCCATCTTTACTTTGCATCATTAACATTGCTCAACAATCACAAGAAAACTCATGGAAAGGAAAAAAAAAGTAAAAATCCCAAAAATTAAGAAAGTCATTCAAAAGAAACAGAATGAAGTGCTAACAGTAACGGAGGAAATCATTGGTTTTGAAACAGTCGAGTGGATTCAAGCAGATATTTTGGCAGAGGACGGTTATGATATGAATCAAGAATCGGCGTTGGATAATTCAGGAGAAAAAGAAGTAGAAGCTATTGAAATTTTCTCTATCGATTAGCATCTGAATGCCTTATGGGAAAATGTAAAAGAATGATTGTCTCCAAAAATAGCGAAAAGAAAAATAAATCAGTAATTTGAGGTATTTTAAATTATTTTAACTTGTGACGTAAAAAAGGGGGGGGGTGAAAAATTTGTGACACTTTGTGATAAGAGGGGGGGGGGTCTAAAATGTCGTTTTTTTGCGTTACGTCATTTGCAAACGAGCCCTGACTCTACCCCTGTAGTGGAGTTTGTATGACGAAGTGCGGACATGTTGGTGTCTGGTAACGCTGGGATTTAAACCAACACTTTACTGAAATGAATTCAAATTTCCAACCAAGTCGCCACACATTCACCCACTTCATTTATATTCATTATTATCAAATAGACAAGCTTAGTTGTTGGTTATGATATTAGCAGTTTAACAAACGAAGTACTTGAAGATAGATAGTTAGTTATAACATTCTAAGTGTGTACTAAGCTAGCGTTAAAGTACAAATATAAATAGAAATAAAAATAGAAAAAAAGAAACACAACACATGATGGTGGATAGGGGGGGTAGCCCTAGGTAGGCGCCATCTTTACATACGTCTCATAACGCATGGGGCCCCCTTTCTGGTCTCACGAGTGCAAATGTGGGAGGGGCCGGGATAACATGCTTACCGACCAGTTATAATTCATTCCTTTCAGAGGTTGCCTTAGGGACCAACACACTAGTTTGACCTTGAGTAGGGGGAGGGGGGTGTTTGTATTTATGCTAATACAACTCAGTCTCCGCTGGTTTACTGACGAGAGCCATATAATAATTTTTTTGTTTATTTTTGTTTGGACTGAAATTTTCTGAGGCCTAGACAAATCAGGATCAATATATAAACACTTGATAGACTTCTTTCATGAAGAGAAAATTGAAAGTGATAATAATTATTGTCTAAAAAATAGTCTTTTAACCAAAAAAAATGATAAAACGTAGAAAATTAATCTTATGCTTACGTCATATACATTTATAGAAACTACATGGACTAAAGATATGAATGATGTATATAATATGTATAAAAGCGATTTGGGTTCTGTGGTAAATTGAAAGAGAAAGAAATGATACAACAGTAAACCTGTTTAAAATACAATTATGAAAAAATCGGATCTGCCAGTTACCATAAGAATTACCCAACCTACCGATCAAGCCTAAGGGGATATAATTCTATGCAGAGGTTTTGCAGGGTACAGCTAGTTAATTATAGATTACTTCTAGTAAAGAAAGGGGCTCACACTGTAACTTTGTCATTGTAGATTTCTCATTGTTGAAGTATGCTAACAGTAGTAGCAGTATACCTAACTCAATACATGTCTATAGTCTTTGTTTGTCGGTCTTTAGTTCCATTGGAAATTGCAATCTCATTATCTCGCCGCTGTCTGTCAAGATAATTTATATATCTAAAGCAAAATTGTGCACTCCTATTAAATACTTCATAGATATCATCATTAAGGTATAAGGTGTATTTATTTATTTTTTAATACCCTTAACTGATGTGGTTGTTTTTAGAGGAACGAATGGACAAATCAACAGACATATCAACTGGCATATCAACTGACATATCAACTGACATATCAACTGACATATCAACAGACATATCAACAGACATATCAACAGACATATCAACAGACATATCAATAGACATATCAACAAACATATTGTAAATGATGTTATTGTATGTGCTGGTTAATAATGAAAACTCAATTCATGTCCATGGTTCATATGATTTATTGACGACACAATAATATAAATAAACAGAATAAATCCAATGAATAATACTTGTTAACAATGAACTTAACTGATCAACTAAAACTTCTGATATGTACTCAAATACTCTCTTAATACTCAACTGAACTTCTGAACTAAAATAACTTCACTGACTCGATTGACTCAACTCCCTTCTTTCTCAACTGTACATCGTCTTTATATAATTTCCTTCCATCCAACTCGAACATTCCACATCGCTCTGTCTCTCACTCATTTAGTCAATACAATTTACAAATAAACAACATATTTATTTTCTATAAATATCTAGAATAATAAACAACATATTTATTTTCTATAAACATCTCGAATCATGACCCCGTGACCACATGTTGACCTGGTTGGCCAAGCTCCAAAGATACACACACACCTGTGTGCGCAGTACTCATAACTACACCATGACACATATCAACAGACATATCAACAGACATATCAACAGACATATCACATATCAACAGACATATCAACAGACATATCAACAGACATATCAACAGACATATCAACAGACATATCAACAAACATATCAACAGACATATCAACAGACATATCAACAAACATATAAACAGACATATCAACAGACATATCAACAGACATATCAACAGACTTATCAACAAACATATCAACAAACATATAAACAGACATATCAACAGACATATATATGTTGTGCTTTCCTTTCTGTGGCGCCCAACTCCTTTCAAAGTCAGCGGAAAATATTTTTGGCTTTACCAGAGCCATGAGTTTGTTTTACCAGAGCCATGAGTTTGTTTTACCAGAGCCATGAGTTTGTTTTACCAGAGCCATGAGTTTGTTTTACCAGAGCCATGAGTTTGTTTTACCAGAGCCATGAGTTTGTTTTACCAGAGCCATGAGTTTGTTTTACCAGAGCCATGAGTTTGTTTTACCAGAGCCATGAGTTTGTTTTACCAATTTTTATATCAAAGTGAAATGTTTATTGCTTTATTATTTTGTGATGTATATGAAAATGCAAACAGGTAAAAATGTTTTTTTTTAAGTAGGCTTATTAAGTCAGTAGGTTAATTTTTTTTATAGATACGATAACAGCTTTAAATATGAGATGTACTAATAAACATCATGAGTCTAAAACAAATTGCTATGATTAAAATACGTTTGTCATTACTAGCATAAGTCAATTTTGACAAATTTTGTTGGTTAATCAGTTTGGTGAGTTAAATTTATACTGCAACTTATTCAGATCAGTTTATTAACAGAGTAGTTTATTGCATTGTGCAGCCAGGGGCAAACTGTGACCCACCCGACCAAATCCGTCCCGCCTGACAGTTTAATTCGGTCCGCAGGTCGTTTCAGGGTGAAACACAGCACCGACCATAATGTTATGACGCTTAAAAGTTATATTTATATTAGATCATGTCAACACTCCATCCATTAGTTCATGTCAACACTCCATCCATTAGTTCATGTCAACACTCCATCCATTAGTTCATGTCAACACTCCATCCATTAGTTCATGTCAAAACTCCATCAATTAGTTCATTTCACCACTCTTCCATTAGTTCATGTCAACACTTCATCCATTAGTTCATGTCAACACTCAATCCATTAGTTCATGTCAACACTCCATCCATTAGTTCATGTCAACACTCCATCCCTCTAGTTCATGTCAACACCCATCCATTAGTTCATGCCAACACTCCATCCATTAGTTCATGTCAACACTCCATCCATTAGTTCATGGCAACACTCCATCCATTAGTTCATGTCAACACTCCATCCATTAGTTCATTCCACTGATTCATGGCAACACTCCATCCAGTAGTTCATGTCAACACTCCATCCACTAGTTCATGTCAACACTCCGTCCATTAGTTCATGTCAACACTCCATCCATTAGTTCATGTCAACACTCCATCCATTAGTTCATGTCAACACTCCATCCATTAGTTCATGTCAACACTCCATCCACTAGTTCATGTCAACACTCCATCCATTAGTTCATGTCAACACTCCATCCATTAGTTCATGTCAAAACTCCATCCATTAGTTCATTTCACCACTCCATCCATTAGTTCATGTCAACACTCCTTCCATTAGTTCATGTCAACACTTCATCCATTAGTTCATGTCAACACTCAATCCATTAGTTCATGTCAACACTCCATCCATTAGTTCATGTCAACACTCCATCCTCTAGTTCATGTCAACACTCCATCCATTAGTTCATGTCAACACTCCATCCATTAGTTCATGTCAAAACTCCATCAATTAGTTCATTTCACCACTCCTTCCATTAGTTCATGTCAACACTCCATCCATTAGTTCATGTCAACACTCCATCCATTAGTTCATGTCAACACTCAATCCATTAGTTCATGTCAACACTCCATCCATTAGTTCATGTCAATACTCCATCCATTAGTTCATGTCAACACTCCATCCATTAGTTCATGTCAACACTCCATCCATTAGTTCATGTCAACACTCCATCCATTAGTTCATGTCAACACTCCATCCATTAGTTCATGTCAACACTCCATCCATTAGTTCATGTCAACACTCCATCCATTAGTTCATGTCAACACTCCATCCATTAGTTCATGTCAACACTCCATCCATTAGTTCATGTCAACACTCCATCCATTAGTTCATGTCAACACTCCATCCATTAGTTCATGTCAACACTCCATCCATTAGTTCATGTCACCACTCCATCCACTAGTTCATGTCAAAACTCCATCAATTAGTTCATTTCACCACTCCTTCCATTAGTTCATGTCAACACTTCATCCATTAGTTCATGTCAACACTCCATCCATTAGTTCATGTCAACACTCCATCCATTAGTTCATGTCAACACTCCATCCATTAGTTCATGTCAAAACTCCATCAATTAGTTCATTTCACCACTCCTTCCATTAGTTCATGTCAACACTCCTTCCATTAGTTCATGTCAACACTTTATCCATTAGTTCATGTCAACACTCAATCCATTAGTTCATGCCAACACTCCATCCATTAGTTCATGTCAACACTCCATCCTCTAGTTCATGTCAACACTCCATCCATTGGTTCATGTCAATACTCCATCCACTAGTTCATGTGAACACTCCATCCATTAGTTCATGTCAACACTCCATCAATTAGTTCATGTCAACACTCCATCCATTAGTTCATGTCAACACTCCATCCATTAGTTCATGTCAATACTCCATCCATTAGTTCATGTCAACACTCCATCCACTAGTTCATGTCAACACTCCATCCATTAGTTCATGTCAACACTCCATCCATTAGTTCATGTCAACACTCCATCCATTAGTTCATGTCAACACTCCATCCATTAGTTCATGTCAACACTCCTTCCATTAGTTCATGTCAACACTCCATCCATTAGTTCATGTCAACACTCCATCCACTAGTTCATGTCAAAACTCCATCCATTAGTTCATTTCACCACTCCTTCCATTAGTTCATGTCAACACTTCATCCATTAGTTCATGTCAACACTCAATCCATTAGTTCATGTCAACACTCCATCCATTAGTTCATGTCAACACTCCATCCTCTAGTTCATGTCAACACTCCATCCATTAAATCATGCCAACACTCCATCCATTAGTTCATGTCAACACTCCATCCATTAGTTCATGTCAACACTCCATCCACTGATTCATGGCAACACTCCATCCATTAGTTCATGTCAACACTCCATCCATTAGTTCATGTCAACACTCCATCCATTAGTTCATGTCAACACTCCATCCATTAGTTCATGTCAACACTCCATCCACTGATTCATGGCAACACTCCATCCATTAGTTCATGTCAAAACTCCATCCATTAGTTCATTTCACCACTCCTTCCATTAGTTCATGTCAACACTTCATCCATTAGTTCATGTCAACACTCCATCCATTAGTTCATGTCAACACTCCATCCATTAGTTCATGTCAACACTCCATCCATTAGTTCATGTCAACACTCCATCCATTAGTTCATGTCAACACTCCATCCATTAGTTCATGTCAACACTCCATCCATTAGTTCATGTCAACACTCCATCCATTAGTTCATGTCAACACTCCATCCTCTAGTTCATGTCAACACTCCATCCATTAGTTCATGTCAACACTCCATCCATTAGTTCATGCCAAAACTCCATCAATTAGTTCATTTCACCACTCCTTCCATTAGTTCATGTCAACACTCCTTCCATTAGTTCATGTCAACACTCCATCCATTAGTTCATGTCAACACTCAATCCATTAGTTCATGTCAACACTCCATCCATTAGTTCATGTCAACACTCCATCCATTAGTTCATGTCAACACTCCATCCATTAGTTCATGTCAACACTCCATCCATTAGTTCATGTCAACACTCCATCCATTAGTTCATGTCAACACTCCATCCATTAGTTCATGTCAACACTCCATCCATTAGTTCATGTCAACACTCCATCCACTAGTTCATGTCAAAACTCCATCCATTAGTTCATTTCAACACTCCATCCATTAGTTCATGTCAACACTCCATCCATTAGTTCATGTCAACACTCCATCCATTAGTTCATGTCAACACTCCATCCATTAGTTCATGTCAACACTCCATCCATTAGTTCATGTCAACACTCCATCCATTAGTTCATGTCAACACTCCATCCATTAGTTCATGTCAACACTCCATCCATTAGTTCATGTCAACACTCCATCCATTAGTTCATGTCAACACTCCATCCATTAGTTCATGTCAACACTCCATCCATTAGTTCATGTCAACACTCCATCCATTAGTTCATGTCAACACTCCATCCATTAGTTCATGTCAACACTCCATCCATTAGTTCATGTCAACACTCCATCCATTAGTTCATGTCAAAACTCCATCAATTAGTTCATTTCACCACTCCTTCCATTAGTTCATTTCACCACTCCTTCCATTAGTTCATGTCAACACTCCATCCATTAGTTCATGTCAACACTCCATCCATTAGTTCATGTCAACACTCCATCCACTGATTCATGGCAACACTCCATCCATTAGTTCATGTCAACACTCCATCCATTAGTTCATGTCACCACTCCTTCCATTAGTTCATGTCAAAACTCCATCAATTAGTTCATTTCACCACTCCTTCCATTAGTTCATGTCAACACTCCATCCATTAGTTCATGTCAACACTCCATCCATTAGTTCATGTCAACACTCCATCCATTAGTTCATGTCACCACTCCATCCACTAGTTCATGTCAAAACTCCATCCATTAGTTCATTTCACCACTCCTTCCATTAGTTCATGTCAACACTCCATCCATTAGTTCATGTCAACACTCCATCCATTAGTTCATGTCAACACTCCATCCATTAGTTCATGTCAACACTCCATCCATTAGTTCATGTCAAAACTCCATCAATTAGTTCATTTCACCACTCCTTCCATTAGTTCATGTCAACACTCCTTCCATTAGTTCATGTCAACACTTTATCCATTAGTTCATGTCAACACTCAATCCATTAGTTCATGTCAACACTCCATCCATTAGTTCATGTCAACACTCCATCCTCTAGTTCATGTCAACACTCCATCCATTGGTTCATGTCAACACTCCATCCACTAGTTCATGTCAACACTCCATCCATTAGTTCATGTCAACACTCCATCAATTAGTTCATGTCAACACTCCATCCATTAGTTCATGTCAACACTCCATCCATTAGTTCATGTCAACACTCCATCCATTAGTTCATGTCAACACTCCATCCATTAGTTCATGTCAACACTCCATCCATTAGTTCATGTCAACACTCCATCCATTAGTTCATGTCAACACTCCATCCATTAGTTCATGTCAACACTCCATCCATTAGTTCATGTCAACACTCCATCCATTAGTTCATGTCAACACTCCATCCATTAGTTCATGTCAACACTCCATCCATTAGTTCATGTCAACACTCCATCCATTAGTTCATGTCAACACTCCATCCATTAGTTCATGTCAACACTCCATCCATTAGTTCATGTCAACACTCCATCCATTAGTTCATGTCAACACTCCATCCATTAGTTCATGTCAACACTCCATCCATTAGTTCATGTCAACACTCCATCCATTAGTTCATGTCAAAACTCCATCCATTAGTTCATGTCAACACTCCTTCCATTAGTTCATGTCAACACTCCATCCATTAGTTCATGTCAACACTCAATCCATTAGTTCATGTCAACACTCCATCCATTAGTTCATGTCAACACTCCATCCTTTAGTTCATGTCAACACTCCATCCATTAGTTCATGTCAACACTCCATCCATTAGTTCATGTCAACACTCCATCCATTAGTTCATGTCAACACTCCATCCATTAGTTCATGGCAACACTCCATCCATTAGTTCATGTCAACACTCCATCCATTAGTTCATGCCAACACTCCATCCATTAGTTCATGTCAACACTCCATCCATTAGTTCATGTCAACACTCCATCCACTAGTTCATGTCAACACTCCATCCATTAGTTCATGTCAACACTCCATCCATTAGTTCATGTCAACACTCCTTCCATTAGTTCATGTCAACACTTCATCCATTAGTTCATGTCAACACTCCATCCATTAGTTCATGTCAACACTCCATCCATTAGTTCATGTCAACACTCCATCCATTAGTTCATGTCAACACTCCATCCATTAGTTCATGTCAACACTCCATCCATTAGTTCATGTCAACACTCCATCCATTAGTTCATGTCAACACTCCATCCATTAGTTCATGTCAACACTCCATCCATTAGTTCATGTCAAAACTCCATCAATTAGTTCATTTCACCACTCCTTCCATTAGTTCATGTCAACACTCCTTCCATTAGTTCATGTCAACACTTCATCCATTAGTTCATGTCAACACTCAATCCATTAGTTCATGTCAACACTCCATCCATTAGTTCATGTCAACACTCCATCCACTAGTTCATGTCAACACTCCATCCATTAGTTCATGTCAACACTCCATCCACTAGTTCATGTCAAAACTCCATCCATTAGTTCATGTCAACACTCCATCCATTAGTTCATGTCAACACTCCATCCATTAGTTCATGTCAACACTCCATCCATTAGTTCATGTCAACACTCCATCCATTAGTTCATGTCAACACTCCATCCATTAGTTCATGTCAACACTCCATCAACACTCATCCACTCCATCCATTAGTTCATGTCAACACTCCATCCATTAGTTCATGTCAACACTCCATCCATTAGTTCATGTCAACACTCCATCCATTAGTTCATGTCAACACTCCATCCATTAGTTCATGTCAACACTCCATCCATTAGTTCATGTCAACACTCCATCCATTAGTTCATGTCAAAACTCCATCCATTAGTTCATTTCAACACTCCATCCATTAGTTCATGTCAACACTCCATCCATTAGTTCATGTCAACACTCCATCCATTAGTTCATGTCAACACTCCATCCATTAGTTCATGTCACCACTCCATCCATTAGTTCATGTCAACACTCCATCCATTAGTTCATTTCACCACTCCTTCCATTAGTTCATGTCAACACTCCATCCATTAGTTCATGTCAACACTCCATCCATTAGTTCATGTCAACACTCCATCCATTAGTTCATGTCAACACTCCATCCATTAGTTCATGTCAAAACTCCATCAATTAGTTCATTTCACCACTCCTTCCATTAGTTCATGTCAACACTCCTTCCATTAGTTCATGTCAACACTTAATCCATTAGTTCATGTCAACACTCAATCCATTAGTTCATGTCAACACTCCATCCATTAGTTCATGTCAACACTCCATCCTCTAGTTCATGTCAACACTCCATCCATTGGTTCATGTCAACACTCCATCCACTAGTTCATGTCAACACTCCATCCATTAGTTCATGTCAACACTCCATCAATTAGTTCATGTCAACACTCCATCCATTAGTTCATGTCAACACTCCATCCATTAGTTCATGTCAACACTCCATCCATTAGTTCATGTCAACACTCCATCCATTAGTTCATGTCAACACTCCATCCATTAGTTCATGTCAACACTCCATCCATTAGTTCATGTCAACACTCCATCCATTAGTTCATGTCAACACTCCATCCATTAGTTCATGTCAACACTCCATCCATTAGTTCATGTCAACACTCCATCCATTAGTTCATGTCAACACTCCATCCATTAGTTCATGTCAAAACTCCATCAATTAGTTCATTTCACCACTCCTTCCATTAGTTCATGTCAACACTTCATCCATTAGTTCATGTCAACACTCAATCCATTAGTTCATGTCAAAGCTCCATGCATTAGTTCATGTCAACACTCCATCCACTAGTTCATGTCAACACTCCATCCATTAGTTCATGCCAACACTCCATCCATTAGTTCATGTCAACACTCCATCCATTAGTTCATGTCAACACTCCATCCACTGATTCATGGCAACACTCCATCCATTAGTTCATGTCAACACTCCATCCATTAGTTCATGTCAACACTCCATCCATTAGTTCATGTCAACACTCCATCCATTAGTTCATGTCAACACTCCATCCACTGATTCATGGCAACACTCCATCCATTAGTTCATGTCAAAACTCCATCAATTAGTTCATTTCACCACTCCATCCATTAGTTCATGTCAACACTCCATCCATTAGTTCATGTCAACACTCCATCCATTAGTTCATGTCAACACTCCATCCATTAGTTCATGTCAACACTCCATCCATTAGTTCATGTCAACACTCCATCCATTAGTTCATGTCAACACTCCATCCATTAGTTCATGTCAACACTCCATCCATTAGTTCATGTCAACACTCCATCCATTAGTTCATGTCAATACTCCATCCATTAGCTCATGTCAATACTCCATCCATTAGTTCATGTCAACACTCCATCCATTAGTTCATGTCAAAGCTCCATCCATTAGTTCATGTCAACACTCCATCCATTAGTTCATGTCAACACTCCATCCATTAGTTCATGTCAACACTCCATCCATTAGTTCATGTCAACACTCCATCCATTAGTTCATGTCAACACTCCATCCATTAGTTCATGTCAACACTTCATCCATTAGTTCATGTCAACACTCAATCCATTAGTTCATGTCAACACTCCATCCATTAGTTCATGTCAACACTCCATCCATTAGTTCATGTCAACACTCCATCCATTAGTTCATGTCAACACTCCATCCATTAGTTCATGTCAACACTCCATCCATTAGTTCATGTCAACACTCCATCCATTAGTTCATGTCAACACTCCATCCATTAGTTCATGTCACCACTCCATCCACTAGTTCATGTCAAAACTCCATCAATTAGTTCATTTCACCACTCCTTCCATTAGTTCATTTCACCACTCCATCCATTAGTTCATGTCAACACTCCATCCATTAGTTCATGTCAACACTCCATCCATTAGTTCATGTCAACACTCCATCCATTAGTTCATGTCAACACTCCATCCATTAGTTCATGTCAACACTCCATCAATTAGTTCATTTCAACACTCCTTCCATTAGTTCATGTCAACACTCCTTCCATTAGTTCATGTCAACACTCAATCCATTAGTTCATGTCAACACTCCATCCATTAGTTCATGTCAACACTCCATCCATTAGTTCATGTCAACACTCCATCCATTAGTTCATGTCAACACTCCATCCATTAGTTCATGTCAACACTCCATCCATTAGTTCATGTCAACACTCCATCCATTAGTTCATGTCAAAACTCCATCAATTAGTTCATTTCACCACTCCTTCCATTAGTTCATTTCACCACTCCTTCCATTAGTTCATGTCAACACTTCATCCATTAGTTCATGTCAACACTCCATCCTCTAGTTCATGTCAACACTCCATCCATTGGTTCATGTCAACACTCCATCAATTAGTTCATGTCAACACTCCATCCATTAGTTCATGTCAACACTCCATCCACTAGTTCATGTCAACACTCCATCCATTAGTTCATGTCAACACTCCATCCATTAGTTCATGTCAACACTCCATCCATTAGTTCATGTCAACACTCCATCCATTAGTTCATGTCAACACTCCATCCATTAGTTCATGTCACCACTCCTTCCATTAGTTCATGTCAAAACTCCATCAATTAGTTCATTTCACCACTCCTTCCATTAGTTCATGTCAACACTTCATCCATTAGTTCATGTCAACACTCCATCCATTAGTTCATGTCAACACTCCATCCATTAGTTCATGTCAACACTCCATCCATTAGTTCATGTCAAAACTCCATCAATTAGTTCATTTCACCACTCCTTCCATTAGTTCATGTCAACACTCCTTCCATTAGTTCATGTCAACACTTTATCCATTAGTTCATGTCAACACTCAATCCATTAGTTCATGTCAACACTCCATCCATTAGTTCATGTCAACACTCCATCCTCTAGTTCATGTCAACACTCCATCCATTGGTTCATGTCAACACTCCATCCACTAGTTCATGTCAACACTCCATCCATTAGTTCATGTCAACACTCCATCCATTAGTTCATGTCAACACTCCATCCATTAGTTCATGTCAACACTCCATCCATTAGTTCATGTCAACACTCCATCCATTAGTTCATGTCAACACTCCATCCATTAGTTCATGTCAACACTCCATCCATTAGTTCATGTCAACACTCCATCCATTAGTTCATGTCAACACTCCATCCATTAGTTCATGTCAACACTCCATCCATTAGTTCATGTCAACACTCCATCCATTAGTTCATGTCAACACTCCATCCATTAGTTCATGTCAACACTCCATCCACTAGTTCATGTCAACACTCCATCCATTAGTTCATGTCAACACTCCATCCATTAGTTCATGTCAACACTCCATCCATTAGTTCATGTCAACACTCCATCCATTAGTTCATGTCAACACTCCATCCATTAGTTCATGTCAACACTCCATCCATTAGTTCATGTCAACACTCCATCCACTAGTTCATGTCAACACTCCATCCATTAGTTCATTTCACCACTCCTTCCATTAGTTCATGTCAACACTCCTTCCATTAGTTCATGTCAACACTCAATCCATTAGTTCATGTCAACACTCCATCCATTAGTTCATGTCAACACTCCATCCTCTAGTTCATGTCAACACTCCATCCATTAAATCATGCCAACACTCCATCCATTAGTTCATGTCAACACTCCATCCATTAGTTCATGTCAACACTCCATCCACTGGTTCATGTCAACACTCCATCCATTAGTTCATGTCAACACTCCATCCATTAGTTCATGTCAACACTCCATCCATTAGTTCATGTCAACACTCCATCCATTAGTTCATGTCAACACTCCATCCATTAGTTCATGTCAACACTCCATCCATTAGTTCATGTCAAAACTCCATCCATTAGTTCATTTCACCACTCCTTCCATTAGTTCATGTCAACACTTCATCCATTAGTTCATGTCAACACTCAATCCATTAGTTCATGTCAACACTCCATCCATTAGTTCATGTCAACACTCCATCCATTAGTTCATGTCAACACTCAATCCATTAGTTCATGTCAACACTCCATCCATTAGTTCATGTCAACACTCCATCCACTAGTTCATGTCAACACTCCATCCATTAGTTCATGTCAACACTCCATCCATTAGTTCATGTCAAAACTCCATCCATTAGTTCATTTCACCACTCCTTCCATTAGTTCATGTCAACACTCCTTCCATTAGTTCATGTCAACACTCCATCCATTAGTTCATGTCAACACTCAATCCATTAGTTCATGTCAACACTCCATCCATTAGTTCATGTCAACACTCCATCCTCTAGTTCATGTCAACACTCCATCCATTAGTTCATGTCAACACTCCATCCACTGGTTCATGTCAAAACTCCATCAATTAGTTCATTTCACCACTCCTTCCATTAGTTCATGTCAACACTCCTTCCATTAGTTCATGTCAACACTCCATCCATTAGTTCATGTCAACACTCAATCCATTAGTTCATGTCAACACTCCATCCATTAGTTCATGTCAACACTCCATCCACTGATTCATGGCAACACTCCATCCATTAGTTCATGTCAACACTCCATCCATTAGTTCATGTCAACACTCCATCCATTAGTTCATGTCAACACTCCATCCATTAGTTCATGTCAACACTCCATCCATTAGTTCATGTCAACACTCCATCCATTAGTTCATGTCAACACTCCATCCATTAGTTCATGTCAACACTCCATCCATTAGTTCATGTCAACACTCCATCCATTAGTTCATGTCAACACTCCATCCATTAGTTCATGTCAACACTCCATCCATTAGTTCATGTCAACACTCCATCCACTAGTTCATGTCAAAACTCCATCCATTAGTTCATTTCACCACTCCTTCCATTAGTTCATGTCAACACTTCATCCATTAGTTCATGTCAACACTCCATCCATTAGTTCATGTCAACACTCCATCCATTAGTTCATGTCAACACTCCATCCATTAGTTCATGTCAAAACTCCATCAATTAGTTCATTTCACCACTCCTTCCATTAGTTCATGTCAACACTCCTTCCATTAGTTCATGTCAACACTTTATCCATTAGTTCATGTCAACACTCAATCCATTAGTTCATGTCAACACTCCATCCATTAGTTCATGTCAACACTCCATCCATTAGTTCATGTCAACACTCCATCCATTAGTTCATGTCAACACTCCATCCATTAGTTCATGTCAACACTCCATCCACTAGTTCATGTCAACACTCCATCCATTAGTTCATGTCAACACTCCATCCATTAGTTCATGTCAACACTCCATCCATTAGTTCATGTCAACACTCCATCCATTAGTTCATGTCAACACTCCATCCATTAGTTCATGTCAACACTCCATCCATTAGTTCATGTCAACACTCCATCCATTAGTTCATGTCAACACTCCATCCATTAGTTCATGTCAACACTCCATCCATTAGTTCATGTCAACACTCCATCCATTAGTTCATGTCAACACTCCGTCCATTAGTTCATGTCAACACTCCATCCATTAGTTCATGTCAACACTCCATCCATTAGTTCATGTCACCACTCCATCCACTAGTTCATGTCAAAACTCCATCAATTAGTTCATTTCACCACTCCTTCCATTAGTTCATGTCACCACTCCATCCATTAGTTCATGTCAACACTCCATCCATTAGTTCATGTCAACACTCCATCCATTAGTTCATGTCAACACTCCATCCATTAGTTCATGTCAACACTCCATCCATTAGTTCATGTCAAAACTCCATCCATTAGTTCATTTCACCACTCCTTCCATTAGTTCATGTCAACACTCCTTCCATTAGTTCATGTCAACACTTCATCCATTAGTTCATGTCAACACTCCATCCATTAGTTCATGTCAACACTCCATCCATTAGTTCATGTCAACACTCCATCCATTAGTTCATGTCAACACTCCATCCATTAGTTCATGTCAACACTCCATCCATTAGTTCATGTCAACACTCCATCCATTAGTTCATGTCAAAACTCCATCAATTAGTTCATTTCACCACTCCTTCCATTAGTTCATGTCAACACTCCTTCCATTAGTTCATGTCAACACTCAATCCATTAGTTCATGTCAACACTCCATCCATTAATTCATGTCAACACTCCATCCACTGATTCATGGCAACACTCCATCCATTAGTTCATGTCAACACTCCATCCATTAGTTCATGTCAACACTCCATCCACTAGTTCATGTCAAAACTCCATCAATTAGTTCATTTCACCACTCCATCCATTAGTTCATGTCAACACTCCATCCATTAGTTCATGTCAACACTCCATCCATTAGTTCATGTCAACACTCCATCCATTAGTTCATGTCAACACTCCATCCATTAGTTCATGTCAAAACTCCATCAATTAGTTCATTTCACCACTCCTTCCATTAGTTCATGTCAACACTTCATCCATTAGTTCATGTCAACACTCCATCCATTAGTTCATGTCAACACTCCATCCATTAGTTCATGTCAACACTCCATCCATTAGTTCATGTCAAAACTCCATCAATTAGTTCATTTCACCACTCCTTCCATTAGTTCATGTCAACACTCCTTCCATTAGTTCATGTCAACACTTTATCCATTAGTTCATGTCAACACTCAATCCATTAGTTCATGTCAACACTCCATCCATTAGTTCATGTCAACACTCCATCCTCTAGTTCATGTCAACACTCCATCCATTGGTTCATGTCAACACTCCATCCACTAGTTCATGTCAACACTCCATCCATTAGTTCATGTCAACACTCCATCAATTAGTTCATGTCAACACTCCATCCATTAGTTCATGTCAACACTCCATCCATTAGTTCATGTCAATACTCCATCCATTAGTTCATGTCAACACTCCATCCATTAGTTCATGTCAACACTCCATCCATTAGTTCATGTCAAAGCTCCATCCATTAGTTCATGTCAACACTCCATCCACTAGTTCATGTCAACACTCCATCCATTAGTTCATGTCAACACTCCATCCATTAGTTCATGTCAACACTCCATCCATTAGTTCATGTCAACACTCCATCCATTAGTTCATGTCAACACTCCATCCATTAGTTCATGTCAACACTCCATCCATTAGTTCATGTCAACACTCCATCCACTAGTTCATGTCAAAACTCCATCCATTAGTTCATTTCACCACTCCTTCCATTAGTTCATGTCAACACTTCATCCATTAGTTCATGTCAACACTCAATCCATTAGTTCATGTCAACACTCCATCCATTAGTTCATGTCAACACTCCATCCTCTAGTTCATGTCAACACTCCATCCATTAGTTCATGTCAACACTCCATCCATTAGTTCATGTCAACACTCCATCCATTAGTTCATGTCAACACTCCATCCACTGATTCATGGCAACACTCCATCCATTAGTTCATGTCAACACTCCATCCATTAGTTCATGCCAACACTCCATCCATTAGTTCATGTCAACACTCCATCCATTAGTTCATGTCAACACTCCATCCACTGATTCATGGCAACACTCCATCCATTAGTTCATGTCAAAACTCCATCCATTAGTTCATTTCACCACTCCTTCCATTAGTTCATGTCAACACTTCATCCATTAGTTCATGTCAACACTCAATCCATTAGTTCATGTCAACACTCCATCCATTAGTTCATGTCAACACTTCATCCATTAGTTCATGTCAACACTCAATCCATTAGTTCATGTCAACACTCCATCCATTAGTTCATGTCAACACTCCATCCTCTAGTTCATGTCAACACTCCATCCATTAGTTCATGTCAACACTCCATCCATTAGTTCATGTCAAAACTCCATCAATTAGTTCATTTCACCACTCCTTCCATTAGTTCATGTCAACACTCCTTCCATTAGTTCATGTCAACACTTCATCCATTAGTTCATGTCAACACTCAATCCATTAGTTCATGTCAACACTCCATCCATTAGTTCATGTCAACACTCCATCCTCTAGTTCATGTCAACACTCCATCCATTAGTTCATGTCAACACTCCATCCACTGGTTCATGTCAAAACTCCATCAATTAGTTCATTTCACCACTCCTTCCATTAGTTCATGTCAACACTCCTTCCATTAGTTCATGTCAACACTTCATCCATTAGTTCATGTCAACACTCAATCCATTAGTTCATGTCAACACTCCATCCATTAGTTTATGTCAACACTCCATCCACTGATTCATGGCAACACTCCATCCATTAGTTCATGTCAACACTCCATCCATTAGTTCAAGTCAACACTCCGTCCATTAGTTCATGTCAACACTCCATCCATTAGTTCATGTCAACACTCCATCCATTAGTTCATGTCAACACTCCATCCATTAGTTCATGTCAAAACTCCATCAATTAGTTCATTTCACCACTCCATCCATTAGTTCATGTCAACACTCCATCCATTAGTTCATGTCAACACTCCATCCATTAGTTCATGTCAACACTCCATCCATTAGTTCATGTCACCACTCCATCCATTAGTTCATGTCAACACTCCATCAATTAGTTCATTTCACCACTCCTTCCATTAGTTCATGTCAACACTCCATCCATTAGTTCATGTCAACACTCCATCCATTAGTTCATGTCAACACTCCATCCATTAGTTCATGTCAACACTCCATCCATTAGTTCATGTCAAAACTCCATCAATTAGTTCATTTCACCACTCCTTCCATTAGTTCATGTCAACACTCCTTCCATTAGTTCATGTCAACACTCAATCCATTAGTTCATGTCAACACTCAATCCATTAGTTCATGTCAACACTCCATCCATTAGTTCATGTCAACACTCCATCCTCTAGTTCATGTCAACACTCCATCCATTGGTTCATGTCAACACTCCATCCACTAGTTCATGTCAACACTCCATCCATTAGTTCATGTCAACACTCCATCAATTAGTTCATGTCAACACTCCATCCATTAGTTCATGTCAACACTCCATCCATTAGTTCATGTCAACACTCAATCCATTAGTTCATGTCAACACTCCATCCATTAGTTCATGTCAACACTCCATCCATTAGTTCATGTCAACACTCCATCCATTAGTTCATGTCAACACTCCATCCATTAGTTCATGTCAACACTCCATCCATTAGTTCATGTCAACACTCCATCCACTAGTTCATGTCAAAACTCCATCCATTAGTTCATTTCACCACTCCTTCCATTAGTTCATGTCAACACTTCATCCATTAGTTCATGTCAACACTCAATCCATTAGTTCATGTCAACACTCCATCCATTAGTTCATGTCAACACTCCATCCACTAGTTCATGTCAACACTCCATCCATTAGTTCATGCCAACACTCCATCCATTAGTTCATGTCAACACTCCATCCATTAGTTCATGTCAACACTCCATCCACTGATTCATGGCAACACTCCATCCATTAGTTCATGTCAACACTCCATCCATTAGTTCATGTCAACACTCCATCCATTAGTTCATGTCAACACTCCATCCATTAGTTCATGTCAACACTCCATCCACTGATTCATGGCAACACTCCATCCATTAGTTCATGTCAAAACTCCATCCATTAGTTCATTTCACCACTCCTTCCATTAGTTCATGTCAACACTTCATCCATTAGTTCATGTCAACACTCCATCCATTAGTTCATGTCAACACTCCATCCATTAGTTCATGTCAACACTTCATCCATTAGTTCATGTCAACACTCAATCCATTAGTTCATGTCAACACTCCATCCATTAGTTCATGTCAACACTCCATCCATTAGTTCATGTCAACACTCCATCCTCTAGTTCATGTCAACACTCCATCCATTAGTTCATGTCAACACTCCATCCACTGGTTCATGTCAAAACTCCATCAATTAGTTCATTTCACCACTCCTTCCATTAGTTCATGTCAACACTCCTTCCATTAGTTCATGTCAACACTTCATCCATTAGTTCATGTCAACACTCAATCCATTAGTTCATGTCAACACTCCATCCATTAGTTCATGTCAACACTCCATCCATTAGTTCATGTCAACACTCCATCCATTAGTTCATGTCAACACTCCATCCATTAGTTCATGTCAACACTCCATCCATTAGTTCATGTCAACACTCCATCCATTAGTTCATGTCAACACTCCATCCATTAGTTCATGTCACCACTCCATCCACTAGTTCATGTCAAAACTCCATCAATTAGTTCATTTCACCACTCCTTCCATTAGTTCATGTCAACACTTCATCCATTAGTTCATGTCAACACTCCATCCATTAGTTCATGTCAACACTCCATCCATTAGTTCATGTCAAAACTCCATCCATTAGTTCATGTCAACACTCCATCCATTAGTTCATGTCAACACTCCATCCATTAGTTCATGTCAACACTCCATCCATTAGTTCATGTCAACACTCCATCCATTAGTTCATGTCAAAACTCCATCAATTAGTTCATTTCACCACTCCTTCCATTAGTTCATGTCAACACTCCTTCCATTAGTTCATGTCAACACTTTATCCATTAGTTCATGTCAACACTCAATCCATTAGTTCATGTCAACACTCCATCCATTAGTTCATGTCAACACTCCATCCATTAGTTCATGTCAACACTCCATCCATTAGTTCATGTCAACACTCCATCCATTAGTTCATGTCAACACTCCATCCATTAGTTCATGTCAACACTCCATCCATTAGTTCATGTCAACACTCCATCCATTAGTTCATGTCAACACTCCATCCATTAGTTCATGTCAACACTCCATCCATTAGTTCATGTCAACACTCCATCCTCTAGTTCATGTCAACACTCCATCCATTAGTTCATGTCAACACTCCATCCATTAGTTCATGTCAAAACTCCATCAATTAGTTCATTTCACCACTCCTTCCATTAGTTCATGTCAACACTCCTTCCATTAGTTCATGTCAACACTTCATCCATTAGTTCATGTCAACACTCAATCCATTAGTTCATGTCAACACTCCATCCATTAGTTCATGTCAACACTCCATCCACTGATTCATGGCAACACTCCATCCATTAGTTCATGTCAACACTCCATCCATTAGTTCATGTCAACACTCCATCCATTAGTTCATGTCAACACTCCATCCATTAGTTCATGTCAACACTCCATCCACTAGTTCATGGCAACACTCCATCCATTAGTTCATGTCAACACTCCATCCATTAGTTCATGTCAACACTCCATCCATTAGTTCATGTCAACACTCCATCCATTAGTTCATATCAACACTCCATCCATTAGTTCATGTCAACACTCCATCCACTAGTTCATGTCAAAACTCCATCAATTAGTTCATTTCACCACTCCTTCCATTAGTTCATGTCAACACTTCATCCATTAGTTCATGTCAACACTCCATCCATTAGTTCATGTCAACACTCCATCCATTAGTTCATGTCAACACTCCATCCATTAGTTCATGTCAACACTCCATCCATTAGTTCATTTCAACACTCCATCCATTAGTTCATGTCAACACTCCATCCATTAGTTCATGTCAACACTCCATCCATTAGTTCATGTCAAAACTCCATCAATTAGTTCATTTCACCACTCCTTCCATTAGTTCATGTCAACACTCCTTCCATTAGTTCATGTCAACACTTTATCCATTAGTTCATGTCAACACTCAATCCATTAGTTCATGTCAACACTCCATCCATTAGTTCATGTCAACACTCCATCCATTAGTTCATGTCAACACTCCATCCATTAGTTCATGTCAACACTCCATCCATTAGTTCATGTCAACACTCCATCCATTAGTTCATGTCAACACTCCTTCCATTAGTTCATGTCAACACTCCATCCATTAGTTCATGTCAACACTCCATCCATTAGTTCATGTCAACACTCCATCCATTAGTTCATGTCAACACTCCATCCATTAGTTCATGTCAACACTCCATCCATTAGTTCATGTCAACACTCCATCCATTAGTTCATGTCAAAACTCCATCCATTAGTTCATTTCACCACTCCTTCCATTAGTTCATGTCAACACTCCTTCCATTAGTTCATGTCAACACTTCATCCATTAGTTCATGTCAACACTCAATCCATTAGTTCATGTCAACACTCCATCCATTAGTTCATGTCAACACTCCATCCACTGATTCATGTCAACACTCCATCCATTAGTTCATGTCAACACTCCATCCATTAGTTCATGTCAACACTCCATCCATTAGTTCATGTCAACACTCCATCCATTAGTTCATATCAACACTCCATCCATTAGTTCATGTCAACACTCCATCCACTAGTTCATGTCAAAACTCCATCAATTAGTTCATTTCACCACTCCTTCCATTAGTTCATGTCAACACTCCTTCCATTAGTTCATGTCAACACTTCATCCATTAGTTCATGTCAACACTCAATCCATTAGTTCATGTCAACACTCCATCCATTAGTTCATGTCAACACTCCATCCACTAGTTCATGTCAACACTCCATCCATTAGTTCATGTCAACACTCCATCCATTAGTTCATGTCAACACTCCATCCATTAGTTCATGTCAACACTCCATCCATTAGTTCATGTCAACACTCCATCCATTAGTTCATGTCACCACTCCATCCACTAGTTCATGTCAAAACTCCATCAATTAGTTCATTTCACCACTCCATCCATTAGTTCATATCAACACTCCATCCATTAGTTCATGTCAACACTCCATCCATTAGTTCATGTCAACACTCCATCCATTAGTTCATGTCAACACTCCATCCATTAGTTCATGTCAAAACTCCATCAATTAGTTCATTTCACCACTCCTTCCATTAGTTCATGTCAACACTCCTTCCATTAGTTCATGTCAACACTTTATCCATTAGTTCATTTCAGAACTCAATCCATTAGTTCATGTCAACACTCCATCCATTAGTTCATGTCAACACTCCATCCATTAGTTCATGTCAACACTCCATCCATTAGTTCATGTCAACACTCCATCCATTAGTTCATGTCAACACTCCATCCATTAGTTCATGTCAACACTCCATCCATTAGTTCATGTCAACACTCCATCCATTAGTTCATGTCAACACTCCATCCATTAGTTCATGTCAACACTCCATCCATTAGTTCATGTCAAAACTCCATCAATTAGTTCATTTCACCACTCCTTCCATTAGTTCATGTCAACACTCCATCCATTAGTTCATGTCAACACTCCATCCATTAGTTCATGTCAACACTCCATCCATTAGTTCATGTCAACACTCCATCCATTAGTTCATGTCAACACTCCATCCACTAGTTCATGTCAACACTCCATCCATTAGTTCATGTCAACACTCCATCCATTAGTTCATGTCAACACTCCATCCATTAGTTCATGTCAACACTCCATCCATTAGTTCATGTCAACACTCCATCCATTAGTTCATGTCAACACTCCATCCACTGGTTCATGGCAACACTCCATCCATTAGTTCATGTCAACACTCCATCCACTAGTTCATGTCAACACTCCGTCCATTAGTTCATGTCAACACTTCATCCATTAGTTCATGTCAACACTCCATCCATTAGTTCATGTCAACACTCCATCCATTGGTTCATGTCAACACTCCATCCACTAGTTCATGTCAACACTCCATCCATTAGTTCATGTCAACACTCCATCCATTAGTTCATGTCAACACTCCATCCATTAGTTCATGTCAACACTCCATCCATTAGTTCATGTCAAAACTCCATCAATTAGTTCATTTCACCACTCCTTCCATTAGTTCATGTCAACACTTCATCCATTAGTTCATGTCAACACTCAATCCATTAGTTCATGTCAACACTCCATCCATTAGTTCATGTCAACACTCCATCCTCTAGTTCATGTCAACACTCCATCCATTAGTTCATGTCAACACTCCATCCATTAGTTCATGTTAACACTCCATCCATTAGTTCATGGCAACACTCCATCCATTAGTTCATGTCAACACTCCATCCATTAGTTCATGTCAACACTCCATCCATTGGTTCATGCCAACACTCCATCCACTAGTTCATATCAACACTCCATCCACTAGTTCATGTCAACACTCCATCCATTAGTTCATGTCAACACTCCATCCATTAGTTCATGTCAACACTCCATCCATTAGTTCATGTCAATACTCAATCCATTAGTTCATGTCAACACTCCATCCATTAGTTCATGTCAACACTCCATCCTCTAGTTCATGTCAACACTCCATCCATTAGTTCATGTCAACACTCCATCCACTAGTTCATGTCAAAACTCCATCAATTAGTTCATTTCACCACTCCTTCCATTAGTTCATGTCAACACTCCTTCCATTAGTTCATGTCAACACTTCATCCATTAGTTCATGTCAACACTCAATCCATTAGTTCATGTCAACACTCCATCCATTAGTTTATGTCAACACTCCATCCACTGATTCATGGCAACACTCCATCCATTAGTTCATGTCAACACTCCATCCATTAGTTCAAGTCAACACTCCGTCCATTAGTTCATGTCAACACTCCATCCATTAGTTCATATCAACACTCCATCCATTAGTTCATGTCACCACTCCATCCACTAGTTCATGTCAAAACTCCATCAATTAGTTCATTTCACCACTCCTTCCATTAGTTCATTTCACCACTCCTTCCATTAGTTCATGTCAACACTTCATCCATTAGTTCATGTCAACACTCAATCCATTAGTTCATGTCAACACTCCATCCATTAGTTCATGTCAACACTCCATCCACTGATTCATGGCAACACTCCATCCATTAGTTCATGTCAACACTCCATCCATTAGTTCATGTCAACACTCCATCCATTAGTTTATGTCAACACTCCATCCATTAGTTCATGTCAACAGTCCATCCATTAGTTCATGTCACCACTCCATCCACTAGTTCATGTCAAAACTCCATCAATTAGTTCATTTCACCACTCCTTCCATTAGTTCATGTCAACACTTCATCCATTAGTTCATGTCAACACTCCATCCATTAGTTCATGTCAACACTCCATCCATTAGTTCATGTCAACACTCCATCCATTAGTTCATGTCAAAACTCCATCAATTAGTTCATTTCACCACTCCTTCCATTAGTTCATGTCAACACTCCTTCCATTAGTTCATGTCAACACTTTATCCATTAGTTCATGTCAACACTCAATCCATTAGTTCATGTCAACACTCCATCCATTAGTTCATGTCAACACTCCATCCATTAGTTCATGTCAACACTCCATCCATTAGTTCATGTCAACACTCCATCCATTAGTTCATGTCAACACTCCATCCATTAGTTCATGTCAACACTCCATCCATTAGTTCATGTCAACACTCCATCCATTAGTTCATGTCAACACTCCATCCATTAGTTCATGTCAACACTCCATCCATTAGTTCATGTCAAAACTCCATCAATTAGTTCATTTCACCACTCCTTCCATTAGTTCATGTCAACACTTCATCCATTAGTTCATGTCAACACTCCATCCATTAGTTCATGTCAACACTCCATCCATTAGTTCATGTCAACACTCCATCCATTAGTTCATGTCAACACTCCATCCATTAGTTCATGTCAACACTCCATCCACTAGTTCATGTCAACACTCCATCCATTAGTTCATGTCAACACTTCATCCATTAGTTCATGTCAACACTCCATCCATTAGTTCATGTCAACACTCCATCCATTAGTTCATGTCAACACTCCATCCATTAGTTCATGTCAACACTCCATCCACTAGTTCATGTCAACACTCCATCCATTAGTTCATGTCAACACTCCATCCACTAGTTCATGTCAACACTCCGTCCATTAGTTCATGTCAACACTTCATCCATTAGTTCATGTCAACACTCCATCCATTAGTTCATGTCTACACTCCATCCATTGGTTCATGTCAACACTCCATCCACTAGTTCATGTCAACACTCCATCCATTAGTTCATGTCAACACTCCATCCATTAGTTCATGTCAACACTCCATCCATTAGTTCATGTCAACACTCCATCCATTAGTTCATGTCAAAACCCCATCAATTAGTTCATTTCACCACTCCTTCCATTAGTTCATGTCAACACTTCATCCATTAGTTCATGTCAACACTCAATCCATTAGTTCATGTCAACACTCCATCCATTAGTTCATGTCAACACTCCATCCTCTAGTTCATGTCAACACTCCATCCATTAGTTCATGTCAACACTCCATCCATTAGTTCATGTTAACACTCCATCCATTAGTTCATGGCAACACTCCATCCATTAGTTCATGTCAACACTCCATCCATTAGTTCATGTCAACACTCCATCCATTAGTTCATGCCAACACTCCATCCACTAGTTCATATCAACACTCCATCCACTAGTTCATGTCAACACTCCATCCATTAGTTCATGCCAACACTCCATCCATTAGTTCATGTCAACACTCCATCCATTAGTTCATGTCAATACTCCATCCATTAGCTCATGTCAATACTCCATCCATTAGTTCATGTCAACACTCCATCCATTAGTTCATGTCAAAGCTCCATGCATTAGTTCATGTCAACACTCCATCCACTAGTTCATGTCAACACTCCATCCATTAGTTCATGCCAACACTCCATCCATTAGTTCATGTCAACACTCCATCCATTAGTTCATGTCAACACTCCATCCATTAGCTCATGTCAACACTTAGGCATCGCACCACATAGATTTAATATTGAAATGCTGCGTATTATGACAGTTGATTAAAAAATATAGATACGATCATACTCCTAATCATTGTTTAGCGTATATATTGTGATTCTATTGTGATAATACATAAATGATGCACTCTGTACTAAGTACCTACGTACTGTAAATTTTAACTTAAGAAGTTTTGTCATAAGAATACAATATTATCAGTAGTCCAGCTTGGTAACAATATTAAAAGAGAGAGAGAGAGAGAGAGAGAGAGAGAGAGAGAGAGAGAGAGAGAGAACAATGCAAGGATTCGATTTTTTTTTAGTTAAGTTTCTTACATCGCAGTCTCACAGCTCAATTGTAAAAAAAAACTTTTTCAATAGTTATAAGATAATTTCCAAAAAAAAAAAAATTAAAAAACTATACAATTTAATACATCAATGAATTAGTTCTGACATAAAAAAAAACGTTTTATATTTTATACACACATACGAACACGCATATTTGCACTAGAACACATACTAACTCGGACAAACATGCACACAGGAGATAATTTACAATTCAAACTTTGCTATTGGCATTCATGCTAATTAGGAGTCTTGACAATAGAGGAGGGATAATTTTGGTATTAAGTTCAGCACACTTTTCGATTTCGAATTTTCCACCCCCACCCCCCCTCCTCCAACCCTCTTTTGCTAACAATTTTAAACAAAGAAACGAAAACTGTTTATTTAACAATTTGACATGAAAATTATCTAGAGCAATAGATATTTCTTTACTAATGGCGAAAAAAAAAATAGAGTGGAGATGTTGAAAATGATAGCAAATTAATATGATTATTGTTGAACGGAAAACACGAGACTCATATGTCAGTGACTGAGACCAAGACACGTGAGATAATTTAAAACAGCTTACAGTGTCACTATGACGCTGAGTACTCTAATTATATATTTTAATTTACAAAATTTGAACTTTGAATAACCTAACATTGTAATTGATATAATTTTACTTTCAATAATTTGTTATTAATTGATCATTGGAAGTCGTAATTTTTTTTTCTTAGAATAAATTTTACACAAAATAAATATTTTTACAGAATTGATTGCCAGTTTTTTAAAACACACAAAGTTTGAGCTTCTAAAAACTTTTTTTTCTTCTCCTAAATATCATTGGTCGCAGTTGCTTCAGAATTAAAAGCAAATAAGTAAACTGTTCCCCCCCCCCCTATTCATTTTATACCTGCCACCCCCACCCCCTTTTTTATTTCTTTATTACAAAAAGTGCAATAATTTTTAAATATGATCCTAATAAAGAAACATTTGAAAGAGTTATTTTGTGAAGCTACTCAACACAGAACACAGCTGATGCACGTACTTTAAACTCACTTGTAAATAAACCTAAAACAAATATCAGATAGGCTACTATATCGGTTTTGTTTCATTACTAGCGTAGTTTTAGCGTTGTCGTAACTGATTTTGTTAGATTCCACTATACATTAAGAGAAATAATTAAGAATTGGTCTATCTCGTTTATTTCATTGAGTCGTTTTTTAGAACGATGTCTTTAACATCTATTTCTTTAGCTGCCAACTCTAATTTTGATATTTTGAGCACAACTCCAAATTACAAGTTGGAACTAATAAGTGATGAAATGACTTGGCTTATAATGAAAATTCTCATGTTTGGTATTACGCCGATAATTTCAGTGTTTGGTGTAATAGGTAACATATTTAGCATCATCGTACTAATCAAACATGGGATGAGCAAATGTTCCAACATTCTCTTGGTTGTTCAGGCATTTTCAGATATCACTTTCTTGGTTTCTTTCAACAGCGTACCGAAAATTGTTTACGAGGCGGTATGGAACCATGAATATGTTGGTTATTCAAAGTCAAGCTGTGACGTGTTGTTTATCTTTTTTACTTTGTTTACTCTGTTGGACTATACCTTTGGTCTTATGGGACTGACATTACCTATGTTGATCACCGCAGAGAGACTTGTCGTTATTTTCTTACCTTTGAACTTTGACCGTATCATAACACCCGTCAGAACATGGCTGGCTTTAGTAGGAGTGGCTGTGTATTGGTCGTCCATTTTCCTCTACAGCAGTTTCTGGCAAGTCTTGCACTACGAGCTTGATCCTATCACCAACACATCTATGGGTATCATAAAAAGATCTGATTTCTTCAACGACAACCCCGAATCCGTGGCTGCAATCCAAGACGTCATCATCTACTCCAGCATGGTCGTCCCCCCTCTCTTCACGGTCACCGGATGTGTCGTCATTTCCGTCAAACTTCAAATCACATCGCTGAAACGTAAGAAAATGACGTCAAAGACACGCTCGAATAACAGGACCACCAAAACGCTCCTGGGAGTCTGTGCCGTCTACTGCGTCACAGCCGCCGTCCTGTCACTGCCGCTCTACATCCCGGAGTACGCGTCCTACTCGCTGACGGACGAGTCACCGTCTAACGTCGGAAAGCTGTTCTACCAGTTGGTGAACACGGTCGTATGCGTCAACAGCTCCAGCAACTTCGTTGTCTACGTGGCGCTCAACAAAAACTTTCGAGATACCCTGAAACTTTTGTTTGACACGACGTGTTGCAAGGATGTGCTCCACAAGTTGAGAATTAAATCAAGGGAGCGAACTGAGTAATGTCTTATTTGTGCAAACCTTTACTACGTTACAATACATTTAAAGGCATTTTGAAAGAAATCTGTTAAATCAGGTGGACATGCGACTAATAGTACTATGTGTATGTTTGATACAAACATACATGTGTAATTGTGTATTCCTTTAAACAAAATCAATTAGTTAATGTTTGTTTTTAATTCGTTCAGTTTTGTTAATTCTAATTACTTTAAGAAGAATAGGAAAATAAATCTTCATGCAACCGTGTAAAAACTCGTCTTATTTGTTATTATGTGTAATTTATTATTAGCATTATTGATCCGTATTTAATTTGGCGTCTTGGTAAAGTGTAATAAAAATTAGGCCTAATTTACACAGAGCCTAATTTAAAATTTGGCCTGATTAGGAACTGAAAAAAAGAACAACAACAAATAAAGTATTTATTTTTTTTTTGTCAAGAGATGCAACACGCTAAAATGAAACTGTTGAAACAGATTTAGAGGTAAGTAAAGTTTTCATTAATAAGTCTATACTGAGCATGCAGAATGGGTTCACAGCCAAACATCGCCATACAGTGAACCATGACTGATAACGGCTCCCTTTTTATCGATCAATGGGCCCTCCAGTGCCCTTCCACTTCGCCATTTGGCTTTTAATGTTAAATTTACATCTCAACTAATAAATTTTCTTGTTGCATTCTATGTTTCGCGATGGTGATATTATTTATACATGTATTTTTCTGACCTTTTTTTTTTTACATAAAACGTCAAATATGTTTCAAGCAACATATTTCCACGTCCACATTCAGTCTTACTGCGACAGTCACTTGATACCATGTCCACTGCAGGTAAGTCAGGTGGAACTGTCCCCTCCCATGAAACCAGTGCATGAATAGCATTAAGGTACGGGGGTCTTAGTCAGCTGTCAAAACTTTGACCAATCAGAGTGGAGGGGTGCTTTTCTCTACTCTTTCCACCCCTCCCCCCTCCATTCAAGGTCCAACTTAAGTTCAGACAGCACCAACAAACCAAAGAAAATATTAACTTGACCGCACCAACACAGAACAGTCACATTGACTTGATACCATCAACACAGACCAGTTGCAAATAACGCAGGTAAGTCATTTGGTTTTCTCTTTAATCTCATGAAGGTAGCATTTTATTTGTTTGTATTTACTGTTCATACAATTTTATATGTTTATCAATATAGAACCATGGCGTAAGAAAAATAAACATTGAAAATAAAAACTGAATTGTAAAAATACAGACAATTAAATAGTTATTAGAATGAGAGATACCTTGACAAGAACAATGTTCCAGGATCAATAAAACAAACCCCTATAGTTGTACATAATCTCTATCGCTGTACACAATCTCCCCTATAGTTGTACATAATCTCTATCGCTGTACACAATCTCCCCTATAGTTGTACATAATCTCTATCGCTGTACACAATCTCCCCTATAGTTGTACATAATCTCTATCGCTGTACACAATCTCCCCTATAGTTGTACATAATCTCTATCGCTGTACACAATCTCCCCTATAGTTGTACATAATCTCTATAGTACTATTGTTCATAATCTCTTTAAAGTTGTACATAATCTATAATCTTATTTTTTTTCTAATATCTAGGCATTAAAGTCTTTCCATTTCGTTTTCCTTTCTCGCGGAATTTTATTTTTTAATAATATAATAATAACAAATAAATTGAAACATGTTTGTTTTTGTTTTAAATTAAATTGGAATAATCAAACGAATGATAACAAAATTAAAAATACAAAAAAATTCATTAAACCAAAAATTGTAGTCATGAGAACTTTTCCAGTTAAAAATTCACATTAAAGTCTTTGTTAGATCTTAATTTAATTTACTTTGATTTTTTTCCACAGTAGCGGCTACTACCATGTAAATTAACGTTATGAAAATAATTTGAGATAATCTTCTTTGATGTAGTTTACTTTATAGTGGCTTCTATTACTATTCTGACCAAATGGTAGCTGTAGAAATGGAATCTAGGGACCTGGAAAAATTCTCGAATCAGTTTCTATCAGCTAAACCTGACAGTGTACAGGAACATAACAATAAAACTCTACTCCAACATCCACAAAGCATTCATGATACACGAGTCTCACCATTGTTCAACCCTACAACTGACGCAGCTCAATTGCCATTGCAAGAGATCTCTCTTCCTGCGCCATCGTGCGCATGTCTAAAAGTTCAAAGTTCAGACTCCTCAACCTCAGATATAAATGATCAACATTCAGTTCCTTTAACAGAATTAACCGTTCCTCTGCCTGAAACATTACTGTCAAGTTCCATTGAACTATCACATGATTCAAAGTCTGGTCCAGTCGATCATTCGCCGGTTGTTTCAAACGGTGGTCATCCTCCACCTGCTGACCAACCCGTCACGAGAACACAAACTACGGTCAACGATAACGGCTGTCGTAAGGATAAACTATTCCGCCCTTTTGAGACTGACACTACAGATAATTCTAACCAGACAAACATACGAGCTATTCAGAACGCTTCAGTATCGAAAGATGTAATAACTAAATCCAATAAGTGCGAGTATGATTTACCTAAAGGTGGACTCACGTTTGCCCAAGATATTGATTCAAACGGCATTTATACGTTACAGAATGGCACTCATGTGCCGCATTGGTATAAACCTTATTTTATCAATAGCAGTTATATCGACTCTTTGAATAAAAAGTTTCAGATCGATAGCAAAAGATTTGCGTGTCACTATCTATGTGCCTGTTGTGCCAAGAGATGCCTTGGTCAGTTTGACAGCTGTGGCCGTAATAATATTTCGGATAAAACTGACCCTTCGCTCACTTGTCATACCCTGACCGCTCACGCCGAAAAACGTAATGGCCACAACAGCCAGTGGTCGATTGCTGCCGATGTGGTAACAGAAGCAAACCGGCACAATAACAGCGGTTGTCTTAAACCTTGTGAAAATCCTCCACAAGTTGGTAAACGTGAATCAACAGATGTCAAAGACTCAAATGACAATGTCATTCAATGTCCAGACGTCATCTCTGGTTGCTCCAGTCTAAGTGGTTGGAATTCTTCATTAAGGTCGAGCTCTCAAAAACCGAGACAAGACGAGGACAGTCTTAGTGGCCGCTGGTCAAGCACAGCAACGCTGGACATACCAACCAGCCGTTTAGCTCCAGGACCCGGGGGTTACACAATTGCAGACGTGATCAAAGAAGACCAAGAGCTGAAAACAAACAGATGGGAAAACTCAACTGAAAGATTTGAGGCGTATAACGAAGAAGTAGAAGAGACTGTTTTATCTGATGATGAGTCGGACAACTTGGATTATTACTCAGGTAATTTATTTCTTTTTTTTTAAAAGTAATGTTCACTTGACTCAAAGGGACCTTCGGGTAATGGTGTACAATTCAACTTTTTCTTTAACTACGGCTTATAAACTTTTTTGAAATGGTCTAAATTTTTTTGATAGAAAACTTTATACAATTTACTTTTTGCTCTATGTTAAATTAAAACACTCAAAACTCACACCGGCACACTCAAACAACACACAAACATACATACTTACATACATACATACAAACATACATACACACATATACATGCATACACACATACATACAAAAATATATACATTCATACATACATACATATTCACACAAACACACATATACATACATATTCTATTAGGAGTGAAGCGAAAGGTGATAAATTCCAAGGGTACTATAATATATACTACATCAAAGGGCACAGAGTGTGTTATTGCGACCAGACACAATACACATTTAAAATGTGTTGAGACATGACACATTGTAGGTTACATAGAGCTTGATACAATGGGCGATTGTCCAGGGTAGGGGGCGACCGATAATCGGATCGGTATCGGACCGACTTTGGCAATATCGGTTAATATCAGATCGGCCGATTTTTGTACGGAGCGACCGATATTCGGACCGATATCGGTACTATGGGTTAACTATCGGACCGGCCGTTTTTTGGCTGCCGATACATTGGTTTTTTTTTTTTTCACAAATCTAGTAACTCTAAACTGGTTCTGGTTTACAAAGTTAAAGTTTACTTACAGACTTCCAGTTAACTGTTCACCTGAGTGAAGTGATTTACTGATATAATTAAGTGTTTTTAATTTTTCAAACTTGTTTTAAAAATCTGCTACAAGTAAATACAGTAAAAATTGCAAAGATTAACGAAGCAAATTATTTTAATTTCATCGGAACTTTCACAAGTTAGTGGAGTTACAATAAATAATTAATACATTTTTACTTTTTTTAGTTTGACATTAATTATTTACAACTTTATCTTACTTTTCTGTTTGTGTACAAGTATAAAGTAAAAACAACAAATTGTTTGTTAAAAGTTCAATTTTAAACAATAAACATGAAGATTTCTGAGATTATGCAGGCATGGTTTGTGTTTCTGACTTTAGTCTTCCGGTCTGTCTTTTCAAATCTTTTGTTTCTTCTTATCTTCTTCATCTGCAAGACACCCTTTCATTAATAGCAAAATATCGGTATCGGTGTCGGTATCGGACTAACGGTAAAAAGGCATATCGGTCGCTCCCTAGTCCAGGGTATCAAATATCCATTTATCCGTGTTTTTGAGAATCATCCTGATTATGTCTATCAATACTACTTTTGTTATTGCTTGATTTTCTTTTTTTTTTCTTTGGCAATTTCACATACACAAATAATATATATATATATATATATATATATATATATATATATATATATATATATATATATATAAACGATTTGGGTTCTGCGTTAAATCGAAAGTAAAGAATTAATACAATAGTACTTCAATGTAAAATACAATCATGAAAAAAATCGTATCTGCCCGAAACCAAAAATAACCAAGCCTACCGATCAAGCCTAAAGGGATATAACTCTATGCAAAGGTTTTGCAGGGTACAGATAGTTACTAATAATAGCAGTTCAACAAGTACTGCAGTTTATTGTGATAACAAATTGATACCCTGTTTCAAAATCTCCTAATATTTGTCTTAAAATCGCTTCCATTCACACACACGTATTGGCAGGCATGTGTAAGAAGCAACGACGTAACAGGACCACCTTCAGTCCTGATCAGTTGATGGAGCTGGAGAAATTGTTCCAGAGAAACATGTACCCGGACTGTACTACAAGAGAGGAAATGGCCAACAGGCTGGGACTGTTGGAGGCCAGGATACAGGTCAGTGAGTGTTGGTGTTGACATATCTATCTATCTATCTATCTATCTATCTATCTATCTATCTATCTATCTATCTATCTATCTATCTATCTATCTATCTATCTATCTATCTATCTATCTATCTATCTATCTATCTATCTATCTATCTATCTATCTATCTATCTATCTATCTATCTATCTATCGGTCTATCTGTCAATCTATCTATCTATCGGTCTATCTGTCAATCAATCTATCTATCTATCTATCTATTAATCTATCTAACTATCTATCTATCTTTCAGTAATACAATATATTGGACTACAATATCGATCAATCAGTGCATCAATCAATCTATCACTCAGTAAATCAATCTATCTTCGATCCCTCTGTACATCATTAAATCTATTTATATATTAAATACACGTTTTCACATCTTTTTGATATTTTTATAAAAATATTGTCTTACAAAATATATAAATCATTAATGTTGAATCTAACCAATCAAATTAGCCAGTGAATCTAACCAATCAAATTAGCCAGTGAATCTAACCAATCAAATTAGCCAGGGTAGTTTGTTACTATTAGTTTTAGCCAATGCTCCCCACTGTATCATTATCTTTCGAAACATTCTACTCAATGGACCCTCTATTTTAATTTATTTGAAAAAAAAAAAGTACGTTTATGTGATAATACGTATTTCGTTATGGGGATCATCATTTATGCCTACTGTTCATATACTCAACACAACACCGTTTCACTTAAGCAAAGGTTATACAACAATCGTAGTTCACGAGCCTCAATTGAAACCACATATAAAGAGAGAACGTTTGTCCGTTAAGTAAAACTATTTACATTTCAGGGGATCCCACTTTAATTAAGCTCGTTACCCACTTTTGGGGAAACCACTGATCTAAAGAATCTGAATCATTTTTTTTTTCCTTTTTTAATACGCTCAGGGTTCTCACTCTGTTCAAACGGTACTTCTTTTTTTTTAAAAAAAAGAAAAAAGCTTTGAGCTGGAACATTGTATACATGTGATGCTCGTGATGTGAAACAAACCTCCGAGATAATTTGAGAAACCAATGAAAGACACATCAGCAACAAACAAAAAGAGGGTGTTTACTCAGACACATTCATTTCATCGTGTGAGAAACGTTGTTATACCTTAGCATAATCTTGGGGGGGGGGGGTTCGTGAAAGGGGTGGGAGAGAGGGGGGTTCATTAATTACGCCAGTTTAATCGCTGTAAACCAAGATCAAATGAAATAGTTAAACTTAGCCTCGTCACCTGGTTAGTTTTTGACCACTTCATCTCAATCTCACCGCCGCCGCCCGACCCTATAACGATACAAAAATAGCCAGCTGTCCGTCCCAGTAATACGGCTACTTAGATGCTCCGTCCACTACTTATTTACAGCTAAGACTCCTGACCATCGCTACTAATAAATCCTCTCAATCCATTCTTCAACGCCTCAACCCATTCAGACCCCCTCCGCGAGATAGTCCTGTCTCCGCCCCCTGACTCGAACAAAAGGGGAATAAGCAGCTTTCGGTGCTCAATAACTCAGCGAGAGGTTATCGGTTACTATAAGGGCCAGCCACTCAAGTGTGAATAGAGATCATTTCGCCCTTATTATCACCCTTTGAATGAGGGGGAGGAGGGGGGAAGAAACAGTTGACAATGTTTGCAAACTACACTGTTTAAAAAAATAATAATAATAAAATTAACCTCGATTTATTCATAGGGAAAAAAAAAGAAATGTTCACAAGACATAAGGGATTTTTTTGTGTGGAGAATAATGTTTAACCTCTTGTGTTTATTTAATTATAACTCTAAAGGCGACCATTAAGCTACTATTTTTTTTTTTTTGTTTAGAGTAAGTTGGAAGATAACCTGATCTTTTAAAAAAAAATATGACAGACATACGAAAATCATCTATCTTTGACCTGAAATGTAAAACATAGCAATGTAAATAATCAGTTTGCCTTGACACATAATACACGTTCGTTTTTTTATTTATTACGGCGCCCTTCTTCCCTCCCCACTGTTGCCGTTAGTGCAATGGCGCTGGGGGGCACCATGGGAGAAATATCGGGACTTTTTACCAGTGGAAAAATAAAAATCCATTTAACCTCACCAGAGATCGACCCAGCGACCCTCAGGTCGACAATCGAGCGCTTAACCGAACGACCATCCGCCCCTTTGCATGCTGTAGACATGTCTGCGTATCGATGTATCTCGTGGTTCCTCCAATGCCATTGCACTTTCGGCTACGTTGGAGGGTAAAAATGGGCACAGAAATAAAAAACAAACCAAGTATTTGTTTATAGGATCTTAAAAAGATAAACATCACATCTTTACAACGACATTACAAGAAAAAAAATTTCTTATAAAAATTTTTTATGTGATATAAAAATACTACAATTTAAGAAAAATTACTGCGAAGGTAATGGGTGTAATAAAATTATTGCAAAAGTCATGGGTGTAATAAAATTTTTGCAAAGGTCATGGGTATAATAAAATGATAGCAAAGGTCATGGGTGTGATTTTTTCATTCATTTGTTCTATTAAAAACAAGCGAGGAAAAAAAAATAACTTAGTCTTTAATCTTGTTATAAAAAAAAGGAATTACTATTTTGAATCGCTAATTTATACGTTGATTTTGAAAATTCTTCAGTTCAAGTGTTTATATTTTTTTGAATTCCCCTCCCCCATCCTACTCAACTTTCACGTGGCGCTCATCTCGTGGTGTGGACAATAATACAGGTAATAATAACCCGATGTATGGGGGCAGGGAAAAAAGAAAGTCCCCAGCCACTGTGTCCAGGTGTTTGTTAGCCCCCGGGCCAGCAGTGGATGATCTAAGCCGAGTACCCACAGCAACAGACTGTGGCTGTGGGTAGCAACACACTTAGGAATTGGAGATCAATTGTGGTCATTTGTCTTCAGCCACTGGACCACTTGACCAGAGGTTCATTCTACTTGAATATTCTATTTATTAGATTTTTACCTTAACAGACCCATGCTAATTGAACCCCTCCCCCCAACCCCTATCTTTATTTCCCCATTTTGTTTATTATTAGGGCTATACAGGTCAAATTGCTTTGGCAAACAAAAGAAAAAGTATGGAACTTTGTTACAATGAAACATGCCTGAACTGAGTTCTTTGTATTTGAAAATTGGTAGAAGACACGGAGTTATGAGGAAGCGGGTTAGACTGTTGATGAACTCGGTTAAACCTCTGAGGATGAACAATGTTAAACTCTGGATGCTTTATTCATTCTTTCACCCTCCTGTAAAAACTGTGTAAATAGTTTAAAAATTGAAAGACAAGAGCACTAGATTTTAATGAAATGAACCACCACATAAATTGTCGTCATTAAAGAGGCCTTGGGGCCCGGAAATTAAGAGCTCACCCTCCCATACATACGACGGATGGCCTAATGGTGTAGATACTCGACAGTCGACCTGAGAATTTTTCCAGGTGAAATTTGTTTCAAAGTCGTCCCACAAGTCCACCCAGCTTTAAATGGGTACCTGACTTTAAGTTGGGGAAGTAAAGGCGGCTGGGCGTTGTGCTAACCACACAATCCCTTCATATGCCGAGGTTATAGAAACAGATGAATTCTACACTTCATCTGCCCCGAAGGGAACTTTACTTTACTTACTTACTACTCCCATACATACACACACACATACACTCACACAACGGCACATTAGGAAAAATTGTCTATGAGTGGCCTCTGTGAAGCATTTTATGGGATTGCCCGACAATCAAAGTTCCATCCGATTTTCCTAATCTTCATCAAACGGGACCCCTCTTATTGTATCCGCCTACCATAACGTGTGTTTGGGTTTCGCCAGCCCCTCGTCCTGCTTGCAGTGGCCAAGTATAAAGCTAAGACCAAGTATAAAGCTAGGGCGGAGTATAAGCTAGGGCGGAGTATAAAGCTAGGGCGGAGTATAAAGCTAAGACCGAGTATAAAGCTAGGGCGGAGTATAAAGCTAGGGCGGAGTATAAAGCTAAGACCGAGTATAAAGCTAGGGCGGAGTATAAAGCTAGGGCGGAATATAAAGCTAAGACCGAGTATAAAGCTAGGGCGGAGTATAAAGCTAGGGCGGAGTATAAAGCTAGGGCGGTATAAAGCTAAGACCGAGTATAAAGCTAGGGCGGAGTATAAAGCACTGAGATTCGAACACGGAATAGTCTAGCGCTCACACCGCACAACCACAAGCCCCTTTCTTGATATATATTGTGATATATTAGAATTACTCTGTTCTGTTTCCGCTTAGTGCGGGGGGTGGAATATAAAGTAAACACAGGCGCTTAGTCATTATAGAATCTAATGAGTACATCTATTTATAGACACACTTTCATGATATAACTCCATGAGTACATCCATCCATGAGTACATCCATCTATGAGTACATCTATTTATAGACTCATCATGCTATAACTCTATGAGTACATCCATCCATAAGTACATCTATTTATAGACCCATCATCATGATGTCACTTCATGAGTACACCCATTTATGAGTACATCCATCCATGAGTACATCCATCTATTCCATTGTTTCGCAGGTTTGGTTCCAGAACAGGAGAGCCAAGTACAGAAAACACGTCAAAGTGGTGACTGGACAAACCATGATGCCCTCTTTATCCGGACTGCCTCCATTCCCCTATCCATTTGAACACGCCGCTGGGCACCTCTACCCCAGTGTTAGCCCCCATACGTTGCCCCTGTTCAAACCCGACATCTTCAACGTGTCTTTGTTCGCGCATGCCCAAACAGTTCTACAGCTCCATTCATCTGATAGGAGAGATCCACAGACCAGTCCCTCTGCGGCAGCTTTAGTTCGAAGATCTCCTACAGCGACAGATGGACAGGTCATAGGTACGTGTACAATGTACATATTGTGAAATGTAACAAACAGATTATAAGAGAATACAGTGGATTTATGCTGTGTGTTATTGTTAGGCAGAATAGACCAATGATAAGAATAAACTAAACAGTGCCTTACTAATAATATCAGCCTAACACAAAGATCATCGACCTTTAAAAAAAAAATAAAGTCGAATAACATGCACATAGCACGAACAATTTTATTAACGTGCTTGCACTGTGATCATGGGTTGGACTGGATGCAACTAAACAATCTATCTATCTATCTATCTATCTATCTATCTATCTATCTATCTATCTATCTATCTATCTATCTATCTATCTATCTATCTATCTATCTATCTATCTATCTATCTATCTATCTATATATCTATCTATCTATCTATCTATCTATCTATCTCTCTGTCTGTCTGTCTGTTTGTCTGTCTGTCTGTCTGTCTGTCTGTCTGTCTCTCTCTCTCTCTCTCTCTGTATATATATATATATATATATATATATATATATATATATTCTGCCTGTCTATCTATCGAACTCTATCTGTATATCTAGTCCATCCACCTACCTACCTGTCAGTATTAAATATAGCACAATAGTTGAGTATATTTCGTTTTTAATAGGTAGAGGGTTGGGCCATGACCCTGAATTCATTAAGATAGTCATGATACCAAAGGAAAGGGTCGTTCTTCTGTAATTGTAGGCCCTAGGCAGAGACTTCCAGAAATGTTTGGTGGCCCTAGGAAGGCAAACAAAAAATATGAAGATTATTTATTGTATGAACTTGTTTCCCTAGGAAGGCAACAAAAAATATGAAGATTATTTATTGTATGAACTTGTTTCCCTAGGAAGGCAACAAAAAATATGAAGATTATTTATTGTATGAACTTGTTTCCCTAGGAAGACAACAAAAAATATGAAGATTATTTATTGTATGAACTTGTTTCTTGTATTATTTTAATCAATGTTTTTTTATTTTTTTTAAATTTATTTCTGTAAGCTATCAATCCAGAGCTGGTGAAAGACTTAAGCAGACTTACGGACAGAGTGCCCCAGATGTTTACTAGATGATGACATTGGTGGTCAAGATTTACCTTGTAACTGGCCATAGAGAAAAGTTCCACCACGACATCATTTGGTGATAATGACTTGCTCTATTTTATTATTCTATAAAAGATGTCATTTATAAAAATTAACTAAAATTCCAATAAAAAAATGAAATTTGGTAATCTGTTACATATATAAAATGAATTAACCTACTCACACATTTGTATTAAGTAGCGCATATATTACTATTTCTAACTCAGAATACATTTGGAAAATAAAAACGAGATGTATAACTGTGAAACGAAAATGCTATTTTTTTTCTCCAGTTATATGGACTGGTGCGGGGTTGGGGGGGGGCGGATTGTGTATGAATGTATTATAAAGCTTGTGTGTGCGTATAAGAAACAATAATAAACTGTACATTTTGTGAACGTGTTTTTTTTTTAATTATTTTATTTAACAAATAGCTGTAATACCTGCAGTAGTGCAGAAAATCACAGCCCCCAGGTAGGGAAAAAGGACTTTTGTGAAACAACTCAAATTTCTCCCAAAAAGTGGTGTATTTATAAAAAAAAAAATAATTTGGAGTCCATATTCTCATATTATAAAGTGCACCCAAACAGCGGCTAAACTTTAATAAAAATCTAAAAAAAAAGGGAACAGCTTTGGATTCTTAATGTAAACAAACAACATTTGAAGTCTCATCTTGATGGCCTGTAGCTAGGCAACGACAAACAACGTAGGATTCACGTATTGCTTTAAACACTAATTATACTGGTTATAATTTTGACACAATTAGGACATGCAAGGGGAGGTTAGTACTTGCAGCCCGATTGAAACGATCGATTATCTCTCATAACATAAAAAATAACACTTCGAAGTAATCTCCCAAATCGTCACTTTATAAATGGATTGTCGCCTCTTTGTATGAAATCGAAAGGGAAGTGGGAGGGGGGGGAGGTTAATACAATAATATCATTTCCGTTGTATGAAATGAGGTGGCAGTAATAAAAGAAAAACATCCGGGGGAAATGGTTTTTTTTTTGTTTGTTTTTGTAGACCAATTTTCGCAACAGTACACAACACAATCAATTAGTCTCCATATTTCATGTCATTTTTAGTAACTAAGAGCAAATGATTCCAAAAACAGTGTCCTTAAATAGTTGAAATATGAACTATACCTTTTAATTTCAGATTGATGTACAGTATATGAATCAAACGCTTGGAAAAGATAAATTCTTTAACAGAAAAAAATGTAATTATTTCATTTCGAAAAGTCTCAATATTTTGTGTGTGTGCATAATCAGAGGATATATATGCAAGAACGGATGAGTGACATAATTTCCACACATTTTTAGGAAAAATTTACTTTGAAATAATAATCATGGCCCATTCATATCTTTGGTTATTGTAAGGTTGATGTGTACATTTCTCTTGGCTCGTATCAAAAATGTGCATTTCAAATTATAGAATCAATATTTGCAATAGAACCATTCATGATCACGTTAGGAGGCTAGAAGACTCATACTAGCTTGTGTTGACATACATTTCGAATTCGTTTGTTTAATTTTGCTGGAAAAAAAATATTAAAACAAAATGCAATCCTACATATAAGAAACTTATGAAATAAGCTTTTGATGTGTCAAAAAAAAAAAAGCCATAGCTAGCTAGAAAATAGCCGAAACTAGCCAGAAACAGCCAAATATACATATTAAATAGCAAAGTCTTGCTAGATACAAGCCAAATCTATAAAATATCTAAATTTAAGGTCTTCTGGCATCGATAGAGGTCTCGCATCTATAAATAGATATGACAACATCTCGACTAATGGGATTGGTGATGAGACAGAGAGAGCACGTCCAACATTGCTTCAGTGTACATTGTCTCATTCTCCCATGTTCAGTTCACATTGTTCAGTCCACAATGTTCAGTTCACATTGTTCAGTCCACATGAACAGATGACGCCCGCTGATGATTTCGAGGAAAGGAAAAAAAAAAAAAGGAACAATGTTTTTTTTTTTGTTGTTTTTTTTTCTCTTTATCAACAGCCTCCCAGTCACTGATACATTTTTTTTTCTCTTGTGGTTCGCCATTACGACCTGTACGTCCAGACCAGCTTTGACGTGATTGCTCAGTTTTTAAAAAAAAATAAACAACCTATACACAAGATTTAATTTCTGTTTGGATTTAACTGCTGGCGGGATTTAGAACCATTTTTTCCGAGAGTATTTTTAACGTTCGTACCAGTCTAATTAAACGTGAATTGATGACTTAAGAATTTTATTAATTAATTTTTAGATGGTTTATTTTTATCTTTTTTTTAAAAAAAATGCTTAATTATATCTCTCTAGCGTCTAAATGTGATTTTTTTTTCATTATTTGCATAAGTACTGTTAAGGACTATCCAAGGCGCTAGCTAACAAGGCTACCACTAGTCCCTCCTTCCCCCCTCCCCCTCCATCATAGCTAGCACAAACTTTTGATCTGAAGTCAATATAAGCCATAGCCTGTTACACTAGTTGTAGCGTAAAATGCTGCTGATAAAATAGCTATATTTAAAGCATTCGCGTGATTTTATTGATTAGCATGTGTTCATAGGGAGAAACCATGCCCTACCAACTACCCAAACCCTGATTACATTTCTGCATATGGCTCACAAAAGTGCAACTATTAGTTTAATTATTGAAAACAAGATTAAAATTTTTAAAAGTCAGCTATAATTCAAACAACAAATCTGAACATTTTTTAATGCACCACGGATATGATCTATTAAGCCATTTGAACATTAAAGTGTTATTTTTTTTAAAAGATGTTCTACCAACTAATTACACAGATTTAAAATAGAAATTAATTTCACGCGTGTGTAACACTATACCCACCCCAGTGAATCTTGCACCAGAATGAAATCTTGCATCAAAAGGACGCGTCGCTTTCTGTCGGTGGTCAAGGCTTTGATTAGCCGCTGCCTGTTTGTACTGCACGGACTGTTTTGTATCTGGCGGGTCACGGTGATCAAGCGTGACGCTGTCTTCTGGTCACTGAGTGGGACGATCCCATTTCTTGTGTTTGAAACATTCTTCACGTTGTGCAAAAAGAAAGGCAGGGAGTGGAAATGGTAAGTTTTTTGTTATTTAAATCAATAAATTATAAAAACCTACACACAAATTTGATAATACTACTATTGATTTTTTTTTTTTTGCTTTTAAAATTAATGCTTACATATTTATTTTTTTTTAATATATATTCTATTCTCAGTTTCTTTCAAATTTACTTTGTGTAGACAAGAATAAAAAAAAAGGGACCGTGAATAATTTAAATCTAGTGCTTAAAACTTTATATAATTTGTTTCAAAACCTGTCATTTCAAAAAAAAAAGTCTTCTTCAAATGAACTAATATACTAATACTAAAATATGTTGCCGTAGTTAAAAGATTTAACAGAGCTCCTACTTAGTGCGGAAAATGTTTACTTTTTTTAAACATTGTCCTGCACGAGTGTTGCTAGAATGGGTAGGTTTCCCATGAGTTTGGGCTATGTTTTTTAAGGCATCGGGTGTAATTTTAACTAAATATCGTGTTTTAAAGAGGCTTCGACGTCTTCTGTCAAGTACATACAATGAATAACACATAAAATATAAGAATACAAGTATTTTTTTGACAAATCGTTTCACTTTTACAAATCTTTCTGGTTTATTATTGTGTTTAGGCGGTTTTTCCTTAAAAAAATCTGACAGCCCTGTCCGGCAACGCATAATGAAGGTTGGTACTACTAGCTTTTGTAGTAAAGCACATTTTCACTGGTAATGTTTATTTGGCTCTGTCGATGGCTTCCATGCATACTGAATAATTGATACCACACAGGTGTATCCCACTTTATAAGAGTCATTTAGTTTTATATCAAATTATGTTATCGTAAGGAGTCGATGTTGATGATTCCAACTGTCAGTGGCGTCTCCAGCAACTTGGGGGGGGGGGGTCCGCAAAATGTTCTAGCACCTCTCCCTCCCATTTAAAAAAAAAAAAACAGAATGCAAGACGATTTTTTTCCTGTGAAGGGAGCCCTTTAATATCCCAGGGAGGTTTCCCTAGTCACGACGGCCTTATTTTGACTCATATGGCTGAAATATGTTATTTTACTGAATATGTTTACATATTAATGACAGTCGTGAAATACAGCCAATATTGATGCATTTCAATTTATTGTTCTATTTTTATTAGAATTTAAAACATCCGAGATTGAATGCGGTAATTTTGTTTACAAGTAGTGTGCCACCCGGGACGTTAGGAGGAGTCTGATATTGCCCCCACCCCTCTCTCTCTCTCTCTCTCTCTCTCTCTCTCTCTCTCTCTCTCTCTCTCTCTCCCCTCCTCAATCTTTTTCCCATTTTACAAATCCGAACACTTAAAAGTAAAAAAAAAAAACTTGGAAACTGCGCTAAATGTATTACAATGCCTTAGGATACGAACATACTTAGAAATTAGAACGTCTTCCATGTTATTTCTATGTTCTGTCCCCACCCATCCCCTCATATTTTACTCCACTGTTGACAAGTAGGCCTATCTTCTGGTTGTCAATTTATACTCTGCTATTTCTCATTTGTTTAAACACCTGATTAAGTATCTCTAACAAACCCAACTCAATGTCAACTCCACCCTAGGGTGTGTCCCAGCGTACTCCTGTATCTAGCCACAGCCATACCGGCCATTTGGTTCCTGGAACTGGACCTGATGGCCCAGAGGTTGAGAGTCCATGGCGTGGCGAGTCGACCCATTAGGAACAACACCATTGATGTGTTGAAACTGAACGGGAAAGTGGTGAGTTGTTGAAGGCGGTGGGTCAAATAGATCCAATAGATCAAATAGATCCAATAGTTCAAATAGATTCAATAGTTCAATTAGATTTAATAGTTCAAATAGATCCAATAGTTCAAATAGATCCAATAGATCCAATAGATTCAAACAGATTCAATAGATCCAATAGATTCAAATAGATCCACTAGATCAAATAGATCAAATAGATCCACTAGATCAAATAGTTCAAATAGATAAAAAAAAAATAAAACAGAATGATAGCAAGGACAACCAAGAGATGGACAGAAAAATAAAACAGATGTACAAACAGAAAAAAACAACACGCTGAAGTGTTTATAAACAAACAAGCTGAGAACTTTTCTTTTAAAAAATGAAATCTATTACATCAACAAAGATTTATCTTTACGCATAATAATTTACGTTCATTCTTTTTTTTTTTACTTATTCCTTTGGTTAACCAACTAATTTGATAATAAATTTCGCATTTTTCTTTTAAACGTTAATTTTTTTTATTTTTACTTTTAAATGCTAAATAAAATTATATTACAATATTTCTAAAGAAGAATAGTTCATCTCATGGCTCAGCCATCCGTATCGTTACAAATTAAAGGCACAGGTCTTGTAAAAATAGAATTCATTTTTCTTTGGTTAGATAGTTGATGGACTTGTTTGTTTACTGCCTCTTTAAATTAAAGAAATTCGCTCATAAACTTACTGACTGATAAGTTTATTAATCGAAGTGAAATAATCAGGCAAAGATTTTTTTTATACGTGTATAACGCTTTACAGCAGTTAAAACATTTACAATAGAATTCGCATTTATTTTTTTTTAACCTCATCATTTTCTATTCTGCTTTTTTGTTTATAAATGACCTAGTTTTGTTTATAAATGACCAAGTTTTGTTTACAAATTACCTCATTTTGTTTATTAATTACCTAGTTTTTATTATAAAGTACCTAGTTTTGTTTATAAATAAATTACCAAGTTTTGTTTATAAACTACCTAGTTTTGTTAAAAAAATCACTTCGCTTGTTTAAAAAATCGCCTAGTACAGTTTAAAATTCACCTTATATCTATAAATCGTCTACTTTAAAAAAAAAATCCCCTAATTTTCCTCATAAATCACCAGGTTTTATTTATAAAAGTCACTTAACCTTTGTTTCCTCTCACACAGATCAACATCGCCATAGCCTTGGGGTCAGAGGAGTGGTGCAAGATACTGGAGCAGATGCTACTTCTGATACTCATCATTGGACGCTGGCTGCTGCCCAAGGGAGAGATCACCAGGGAGCAACTGTCCCAGTTATTGCTGGTCTACATTGGCATGGCAGCGGACATCATCGAACTGTTCGAGGCGTTCAAGGTCAGATAGTGGACAACTGGACATACAAGGGGGTTGTGGTGACTCGGTTGACAGATAGGATACCGCGGTGCTAGCTTTGAGCTCAA
>JAGDYQ010000021.1:895117-912617 GCA_021962125.1 Bulinus truncatus
TATCCAGTTCTAACTATACCATACGGACACAAACATATACATTGGGCCGTTTAAAGCCTCGGGGAGTACACGTACCACCCAGGGGGTACAGGGTAAGGCTATGCAGGTGGTACATGGTAAGGCTATGCAGGTGGTACAGGGTAAGGCTATGCAGGTGGTACAGGGTAAGGCTATGCGGGTGGTACAGGGTAAGGCTATGCAGGGGTACAGGGTCAGGCTATGCAGGTGGTACAGGGTAAGGCTATGCAGGGGTACAGGGTCAGGCTATGCAGGGGTACAGGGTAAGGCTATGCAGGGGTACAGGGTAAGGCTATGCAGGTGGTACAGGTTTGCTCTAAACTTTGACGGGTACCCACGGATATATTTTCACACCCGTTGGAGTCTAGCCGAGAAAAATGTTTAGAACCGCTGTTTTAGAGTTTAGAGTGATAGTATGGGTAAAAAAAAATTAAGACTTAATTAACGACTAGAGCTCATGTAAAAATGTACAGGATTACCAACTATTTGTTGCTTTATAGAGACAAATACCATGCTCAGCTTTATTTTTTTTTGTTTGTTTGTGCTAGCTAGTTATTAAACAACATTATTATTTTTTTTGCCCATGTCTTTTCTCGATTTATAATCAATTTCACGTCTATTTATCTCTCCACAAGCTGGGCACTTTTTTAAAAAAAAAACACTACTAAACACTGTTTAGTGTAAACAAATTCTAATCTTTTACTTCGCCAGCCAGGACTTGGACAGAAGGTCACCGAAAACTCCAAAGCCTAAGCTTAAACACCAGACCGGCCCCCCTCTCAGTGCCGGCGACCATGATAGAGACGTGGGGAAGCCCCAGAAGTTGAGAAAGAGCAACAAAGAGGATTATGCGATGATGGGCGACGGTGAAGAGTACATGGAGAGGACGACGAGAAAAAGGGGAAAACCCGGAGATAAAATTAGAGACGAGAAAAAAGGAGAAGTGAAGAAAAAAGTGAAACAAATCGAAAGTCAGGTGACTCTGCCACTCCTTCCCCTTTACATGTAATGACTTTGTTTGAGTAATAGCGTTAAAATAAAACTTACACTGTGAAGCATTCTGGTAGTGACCGTGTACTGTTGATGTGACCTTTGGTACGATTGCTTATGGGAATATGTAGGAGCTTATGGGAATATGTAGGAGCTTATGGGAATATGTGGCAGCTTATGGGAATATTAGGAGCTATGGGATTATATAGGAACTTATTGGAATATTAGGTGCTTATGGTAATTTATATATATATATATATATATATATATATATATATATATATATATATATTGCATTACAGATGTATCGACTGTTTGTCCTATTTACGGAAAGGCGGAAAAATCCGAGCTTATGGACATGGTAATATGCAGGAGTTTATGGTAATAAGTAGGAGCTTATGGGGCTATGTAGGAGCTTTTGGGAATATTAGGAGCTTATGGGAATATGTAGGAGCTTATGGGAATATGTAGGAGCTTATGGTAATATGTAAGAGCTTATGGGGATATTTGGAGATTATGGGAATATTAGGAGCTTATGGGATTATGTATGAGCTTATGGGAATATTAGGAGCTTATAGGATTATGTATGAGCTTATGGGAATATGTAGGAGATTATGGGAACACGTGGGAGCTTATGGGAATATTCGGAGCTTATGTTATATGTACGAGTTTATGGGAATATGTGGGAGCTTATGTGAATATTAGAAGCTTATGTGAATATGTAGGAGCTTATGGTAATATTAGGAGCTTATGGTAATATGTAGGAGATTATGGTAATATTTAGGAGCTTATGGGAATATTAGGAGCTTATGGGAATAATAAGAGCTTATGGTAATATGTAGGAGCTTATGGGAATATGTGGGAGCTTATGGGAATATGTAGGAGCTTATGGGAATATGTGGGAGCTGATGGGAATATTAGAAGCTTATGGTAATATGTAGGAGCTTTAGGGAATATGTAGGAGCTTATGGGAATATGTAGGATCTTATGGGAATATGTAGGAGCTTATTGTGATATGTAGGATCTTATGGGAATATGTAGGAGCTTATGGAAATACGTAGGAGCTTATGGGAATATTTGGAGCTTATGGGAATATGTAGGATCTTATAGAAATATGTAGGAGCTTATGGGAATATCTAGGAGCTTATGGGAATATGTAGGATCTTTTGGGAATATTAAGAGCTTAATGTAATATGTAGGAGCTTATGGGAATATGCGGGAGCTTATGGGAATATGTAAGAGCTTATTGGAATATCAGGAGCTTATTGTAATATGTAGGAGCTTATGGGAATATGTAGGAGCCAATGTTCCCTCTAAGGATTTGGGGGCTGTGCGCCAAAAAAAAGATTTTGTGAACCGAAAATTAAATGTTACGTAAAATGTGCGCCAATTGCACGACACGCAATACAAATACAATTTCTATCTTTTAAGAAAATAAATAATAAGATAATAGAGTCAACCGCATGATTGCAGTAAATATGGTTAGGTAGAAGAAATACAATTTAAAAATGGTGAGCTTATGAGCTTAGGAGCTTATGGTAATATGTAGGAGCTTATGGGAATATGTGGGAGCTTATGGGAATATTAGGAGCTTATGGGAATTTGTAGGAGCTCCTGTGAATATGTAGGATCTTACTGGAATATGTAGGAGCTTATGGGAATATGTAGGAGCTTATGGGAATATGTAGGATTTTATGGGGTGATGAGGCTGTAGGAGCTTATGGTTATATGTAGGAGCTTATGCGAGAATATGTAGGAGCTCCTGGGAATATGTAGGATCTTACTGGAATATGTAGGAGCTTATGGGAATATGCGAGAGCTTATGGGAATATGTGGTAGCTTATTGGAATATGTAGGAGCTTATGGGAATATGTAGGAGCTTATGGTAATATGTAAGAGCTTATGGGGATATTTGGAGATTATGGGAATATTAGGAGCTTATGGGATTATGTATGAGCTTATGGGAATATTAGGAGCTTATAGGATTATGTATGAGCTTATGGGAATATGTAGGAGCCAATGTTCCCTCTAAGGATTTCGGGGCTGTGCGCCAAAAAAAAGATTTTGTGAACCAAAAATTAAATGTTACGTAAAATGTGCGCCAATTGCACGACACGCAATACAAATACAATTTCTGTCTTTTAAGAAAATAAATAATAAGATAATAGAGTCAACCGCATGGTTGCAGTAAATATGGTTAGGTAGAAGAAATACAATTTAAAAATGGTAAGCTTATGAGCTTAGGAGCTTATGGTAATATGTAGGAGCTTATGGGAATATGTGGGAGCTTATGGGATTTTGTAGGAGCTCCTGTGAATATGTAGGATCTTACTGGAATATGTAGGAGCTTATGGGAATATGTAGGATTTTATGGGGTGATGAGGCTGTAGGAGCTTATGATTATATGTAGGAGCTTATGCGAGAATATGTAGGAGCTCCTGGGAATATGTAGGATCTTACTGGAATATGTAGGAGCTTATGGGAATATGCGAGAACTAATGGGAATATGTGGTAGCTTATTGGAATATGTAGGAGCTTATGGGAATATGTAGGAGCTTATGGGAATATTAGGAGCTTATGGTAATATGTAGGAGCTTATGGGAATATGCGAGAGCTTATGGGAATAATGGGGAGCTTATGGGAATATGTAGGAGCTTATGGGAATATGTAGAAGCTTTTGGGGTGATGAGGCTGTGGACTACCATGTTTACACCAATTTCCGTTTTATGTGAAAAAGTAATGTAACAAAAAGAAATGATCTATTTGGTCTTAAATGGCTCTAGGCATAGACTTTTCGGATATATTTGGGGGGTCCTATGCACTTAAAAAACTGTTGGGGCCCATCTTGTTACCAGATTTGAAAGAAGCTCTTTCTTTATGTGGGCCCCTTTATAAGTGAGGGGGGGCTATACAGGTGCCTAATTTCCCTATCTGCAATAGCAGCTCTAGGCACATTTAGAGCATAGATCGATTAGATCGAAGATGGCAGGCCCATGGATATATAATCAATCAACTTTGGTCCAATCAATAACATTAAGCATACCCTTTTTATATTCTGAAACCTTCATTTCATATAAAGTACCTAGTCGTGTTTTAAATATTCTAGTTTATACATTGGCCAGGTATTTGTTATTCGGGTTTGTCAAAAGTGTAATATATTTGTAAGTGGACATTTATGCTTTTATACCTTTTCGTCTGTCAGTCAAAATGTATGTGGTTTTTTTTTTATTTAAATTATTCGCGAGATGGCTCGCGGATGAGGATCAAAGGGGCCTTACTTTCATCGTGTTTCAGGGGGCCCTTGAATCTTTGGCCTAGGCCCTGGCATGTGAGAACAATAATTCAGAAGACTTACAACCTTGACCAGGGGTTGGCGTTTTAACCTTATACAGTGGGTATTCGGTTAACGAACTTAATCCGTTCCACAATTATGTTCGCTATCCGAATCGTTCGTTAACCGATCATCGATTTACCATATATGATAATGGAAATTCGATTAATTCGTTCTGGAGATCCTAAAAATTAAATTTAAAAAAAATTATCATGTACAAGAATTATTTCTTAGTAAGTTTATTTGTTACAAATATGATACATACACATAGTCTTGGTTATTAATAAGTCCTTTTCTTTTCTTTGGGCGTTAAAGAACATGTCCAATGTCGATTGTTTTTCTGTCTCCTTCAGGACATTCAGGAAATGATTGATAGCAATGTCGTTGTGGAGATCAGCAACCCTATTGACATCAGCTTGTTTAATGCCAGATCTCCTTTTAAATTTTGTAAACCAGACAGTGGTAGCCTTGAATTCTAGATTTTCGGAGGACGAGCCTGGAGTTTGTTCTTTCAATTTCTCAAAAATTTCTCCAGCCTTCTCTTGAATGATGGCCATTCTAGTTACATCTCTTTTCACCTCCCGTTCATTTATCCAAACTAAAAGCAAACTCTCGATTTTATCATAAATGACACTTTTTTTTTGCTTCTCAGATGTAATTTTCGTTACTCCTTTAGCGGCTTGAGTCTTCTTGATGATATCTTTTTAGTTAGGATTGTGCCTACAGTAGACCAGTTCAAGCCATACTGCCTGGTAACATCAGTAGTCATTATTTGTCCACTCTCTACTTAAGTTATAATCTCTTGCTTGGTTTTTATGGTGAGCACAGTTTTTGACACTCCACTCTTTTCAGGTCCCATAATATTTTCAAATTTTCAGGAGTTTTTTATAAGGCGTTTAGAGAAACACATACGAAAACCACAATGACAGAAACCAACTACACATGTATGGTACACTATTGACGATGTGTCGTCGCACACTATCCTACGCTCGTATGGTGCTGCCTCACTGCTATGTAGTATGAATGATGACGTGTTAGCGCACGCGCACATCCATTTTCAGGACAAATTGAGCACTGATGTCGGGTGTTTCGAGAGCCGAGACGTTTTCGTTAGAATTAGTTTTTGTTCGCTATCCGAATTTTGTTCGTTGTCCGAACACAAAAATCTTTCCTGAAAGTGTTCGTTGTCCGATTTGTTCGCTGTCCGAACAGTTCGTTAACCGAATACCCACTGTATTTTGTTTGCTTTTTTTTTGGTTCATGTAAACACTGTATTCAGCATCTCTATGGCTGCTGCCCTTCGGTACAATATAAAGAACCCATTGCGACCAACAAGTAAAAAGATGTGTCCACCCGACGACAGCTGAACGCACTTGTGGCGATGGTGAAGTACGCGCCAAGTGACACTTGTTACACAGAAAGCGTGTGATCACATTTGTTTAGCTGTGATGAATAATATATCAACGTCTCGGTGACAGTGATGATACCATAGTGTGGCAGCCGTAAAAAACATATGATACATATGTCTTTGTGTGTGTGTATATGTTTTTACCACATCCACCATTCCGCCATATTATCGTACAATGACCGTTTACGTGGCCTTCAAATATTACGTTGTAAAAAAAACTATGACGTCTTCACTGGTAGCCTATTTAATCAAAATGTTGTTTACAAACATTATTTAGGTCAGAAATGTCCGTGAGACCATGTCCAGTGACTCCGATGAAGAAGAGGAAGACTACAGCGACCACTTGGGGTCGTCTCATGACGTCATCGCAGCGTCTGACCAGAACAGAAGTAAACGACTCAAGGCCAAATCAAAGAGCAGCGCCAAAGGTCACCACGTTACGAGGTAACACGTAAGGCCAGCGGTCATTCATTTTTTTTTTGTCGTAGCAACTTATCCGACTTTTTAATTCTTCAAGAGGATAGGTCAACGCGGAACCAAGTGATCACAACGGGAGTGCCGGTATAGAACACCATGCAAATCACCACACATTATAATATGAGCTTTATCTTCTAAATCAGATTTATTTTTCATAATAGTTATTAGTAGGGAGCGACCGATATGCCTTTTCACCGATACCGATATTTTCTTTTTAGGGGTTGTCCATTATTTATGTCAACAAATTTTTGGCGATTTTTACCTCCCCCCCCCCTTGTCGACAACTTGTCAAACTTCCAGAGACCCCCCTATAAAATTACGTCAACATTTGATTACCCCCCCCCCCCCCCAAAAAAAAAGGTGGCTTCCAAAATGTTTATGTGGCAAAATTAGTAGGAATATAGTTAGTTTAATTAAAATACTGAATGTTAAGCGAGTGTGTAACACAAAACTACAAACGCTGCTTAATTTTCCTATTTATTAAGTAATTATATTCAATTTAAAAAAGTAACATTGTTGACGTCAACTTTTCTTGACCTCCCTCCCCTCCCCCTTGTCAACAATTTTCTGACCCCCCCCCCTCTCCCCTATTTTGTTGACGTAATTAATGGACAGCCCCTTAAGCAACAACAATGCCAAACACGTGCTATTCTCGTGCTATATGACGTATTTCAAGCCAAGTTCACATATTTTGTAACACTTCCCCCACGCGTGTCTTGTTTAACCCCCCCCCCGCCCCCAGATACCGATATTTTTTTTTAATCAACAACAATGCCAAACACGTGTTTCTCTCATGCTACAGCTAATGGCGTATGTCAACCCATGCTTACCCCTTCCCTGTCATATTTCGCCCACACGTAAGTCTTGTTTCCACCCCCCCCCCCCAACTTCCCATCCCGACAAAAAATACACACAGATGTTCACTAATTGTATCATTCAAGGTCATACATTAGAATTAAGAAATGCCAATCCTATTGTTTCAAGGTCATATCTCTGAGGAAGACGTGACAATTTCTGTGTACGGGTTTTTTTTTTCCTTTTTTTTAAATCTTGTCTGATCTGGTTATAGAATTGGGTTATTTACTGATTTTTTTTTTCTGCAACTCTGTTGTGAAAAAAAAAACAATGTATCGGCAGCCAAATAACGACCGGTCCGACAGTTAACCCATAGTGCCAATATCGGTTCGACTATCGGTCGCTCCCTACAACAATCGGCCGATCCGATATTAACCGATAGTGCCAATATCGGTCCGATACCGATAGCGATCCGATTATCGGTCGCTCCCTAGTTATTAGCATCAATTAACATGAACATAATCTTGTTCATCTTCTTCAAACCCGTTATTATTATTATTATTATTATCATCATCAACAATGATGTTGTTATATTTATCATCAACTTCTTCATCACCGTTATTATAATTATCAACATCAGCACCGCCATCTATTAGGTCATTCTCTCTCTGAACTCTCTCAGTGAAACTGCGGACTGAGACTTAGTCTCTTAGAGCCCGCGAGATCAGACTTGCTGTGTCTCTCAACATCTGGAGACTGCCATAGAGCCCGATGGCCAGCAAGCTTCCGGACTGGTCCACCCTGTGGTCCGCCAGCCCGGGGCACTCGAAAAGCATATGATCCACGGTTTCCTCCACTTCCCTGCAGTGTCTGCAAAGGATGCCGACATTGGGCCTCAACCTCCCAAAGAACGCGCCAATAGGACAGTGCCCAGTACGGGACTGGGCACTTAGCGCCTGCCCGACTCTGCTAAGCTTTCACCACGGGTCGGTTTTGGACGGCCGCTCTATTAGGTCATACTAACAGCTATTATTATCATACTTATTAATAACGCGACAGCTCTTGTCTTTTTTTTTTACTCATACATGACTCTGTATTAAAGACAGTACTCATTCATCGCTATACTTATAAGCGACAAAATATACACGTCTTTCCATACATGAATTTACTTTAGAGACATTACCTATACAATGACCCCCCCACCCCCAAAGACAGACGTGACACATACAAGCCTTCACCTCTAAGACAATACACATACACATACACATACACTTTACCTCAAAGGCAATACATAAACATGATTTTACCTCAACGAAATTACACATACATGTCTTTACACCTAGGACATTACACATACATGGCTTAAACTCACATGTAATACACATTCATGGCTTTACCTCAAATACCTAAAATACAAACATTTTAAAACCTCAACCATAGTAGTATGCATTGTTATCACCTCCCCCCCCCCCATACACACACACACATACACTCCTACCCAATCCACATAACATTTCTTTATGTCATACAAAAATCTCACCTCTACTTTTGTGACACAAGCATTGTTCGCTATTCTCCATATAACCAAGTCCATTCTACGGGCAACACGCAAAACACCCAAGACAAACCTAAGATCTCATTGTCTCATTATGCGCATTATTTTCTGTTTACACGGGGGGGGGGCGCTTCCGTCTTTCTGTTTATACCCCCTGATTAAAATCTACAACACAACGGTCTTTGTGTCTGTCGGTAAACAATTAGTACTGACAGTGAATGAAAGGCGTGCCAAGCTACCATTGTCTCTGGATCTGTTAATCCAGTATCTAATGAGTTTATACACCTGCCTCAAAAAAAATCAGAGTTTTCCAAACCTTTCCTTTTTTTTTTTCAATGCCCCGCCCCCCCCCCTCCAAGGATTTTTACATTCTTATGTCTCTTATTGTAACATGCACAACATATAGCTGTGAAAACATATAAACTATTGGTTTAAAAACTTCACAAAAAAAAAATCAGATCATCTCATGCTATTTCTTCCCGTAGCAATATAATTGCACCTCACTTTCCTTGTGAGGCGTGGTCCTTAAGTTCAGTAACACTGAATACCTTTACAATGATAAAGAATGTATTCATAAAGTTTGCGGCAACTCCATTGGAACCTACAATAATAATTGCTCTAATAATTATCTTACTTAAACAAAAACTTCCATAAATATCTAATGGCCCTACATTAAAATCAACTAAAGTAGATCTTACGTCTATAAAAACTCACCAAATCTTACCCTAACTACAACTCCACATGATATAACATCTAATACTTAACCGGCTAGCCTGGCGTACGTACGTGTGTAAAACTTCCTATGCTAAAAATAGACTGAGGAATTTGTAAACAACTCAATCATAAGGAGTCACTCGCCGGTCCGGGTACCGGACCTTTGATCTAGTGTAAAAATAAAGGGCCTTTAGTCGTAAACGTTTCATCGGGGCAGATGAAGTGTAGAGTTCATGTTCTTCTTAAACCATGACATAAAAAGGAATTGTGTGGTTAGCACAACGCCCAGTCGACTTTACTTCCCCAAACTAAATTCATAAGCCCATTTAAAAGCTGTCTGGACGTTTGAGACATTTAACCGAATTTCATCAGGACCTGTAAAAAAAATTCCATTGTTTCTCACCGAATATCGAGCCAGGGACTCTCAGGTCGACAGTCAAGCGCTTTACACCGCTCTCACACCAGCTCCACACTGTCAAACGCTTTACACCGCTCTCACACCAGCTCCACATAGCATGTATAGTAACTGCAGTACAATCATACATTCATAGTAATACAAACAGATCTTTCATTTATACAAATAGCCACAGAGACAAACATACACTCGAGTGTAAACATTACAAAATGAAGTTGATCTTATTATTATTATCAATATATATATATATATATATATATACATATATTGTCTGCAGCCAAATCAGCAATGGCCATCACAGGGACAAAAGGAAGGGTCACGGAAAGGGTCAAGACCACTGGATGCTAGCCGAGAGGGACATCAGGACAGCACTGTCCTTCCTGAACGAGACAGGACAGCACAAGACTCGAGTGGTGCAGCGAGGGAGAGACCAGCACGGGGTGTACATCCTAGACGACGAGGACGACCACTAAGGAGGCCCCACCCCACCCCTTACAAAACCCTGTCACCAGGGGCGGGCTCAACAGTGGGCTCGCGTGGCGAGAACCCAGTGCCCCCTACCAATGAAGGGCCCCAGCGATGCCCTACGATTACACTTTTTTTTTCTATCCGTAACATATTGTGTTTTATATATTTGAATTACGTCAACAATGTACACCAGGGGTGGGCAAACTACGGCCCGCGGGCCGCATGCGGCCCTTCAGCGTATATTATGCGGCCCGTATGCATGTACATATTGTAAGTGCGAATGAGAAATAAATAACAAATACATGGTCATATATATATATATATATATATATATATATATATATGCGGCCCGCCGATAACAATCAAGTTTTCAATGTGACCCTCCGTAGAAAAAAGTTTGCCCACCCCTGATGTACACCATTTATGTATTGAAAAAATATGGTCTACATGTTGTTGTTTTTTTTTCCTTGTCTTCTCTCTATCTAGTGGCCCACATCAATTTCCCCTGCGCCCAAAGGCGTCAACCGACCCAACAGGCTGTAACTATTGCAATATATTGTAACGCTAACTTTTATATAAAAAATGTGTGCTTCTAAATTATTATCAGAATTTATAAAAAAAATACTTCTCTTTCTACTGTTTAAATTCCTTCAGGGTTTTGTTTAAATGTAACCCATATGGGAAAAAACCCACTTAATTTTTGTAAATTATTATTAAAAAAAGCAACATTTTTATTTCCTTCGAGTCTTAAGTAGAAACTATTTTTTTTATCAACAAAGAATATAAATTAAGAATTATATATTAAATCAAGTTGCATAATTTTTTTATGACGGCTTGGGTATTCAAATACATTTCAATAAATTTTGAGAGTTTTTTTTATTGAACTATAAAATTGTGTTCTTTTTAGTGAAAAAATAGTTCTTTCTTTATATACTTTTTTTCATACCCATGATATGATAAACTAGTAGAAAAGCCTGCTGAAGATGGCTGAACGAAATCCGACAGAAGGGATAACAAAGAATTATACGAAATAATGGAATAGAAAAGAACATGTGGCCTTTATTGCCATGAACAGAATACGATATGAACAGAAAAAAATAAAGAAAAAATGAAATATAATGCATACGCCGCACGATATGAAACCGGGGGGTGCCACTAGTTTACTTTACTTAGCATTGGAGATGGTTATTTAAAACAATTTTTTTAGATTTTAAGCTTCTTTTATCTACACTTCGTAATAAATAGAACAGACATATTTCTAAAACATTTCAACGTAAACATATTTACATGTTCTAGAACTGTTAAAATGCTAGAGCATTCAAAATTATCTTGAGAAACATGATACACATTGAAACAGTTGTAACAAGCAGCATCCACTAGAGAGTTAATCCGAAAAAAATCTAAACATGTCATATTTTAATATTTTTTTTTTAAAAGTAAAACATGAAAAAAATCTAAAAAAAAAAAGGATGAATCACTTGCTGCTACACGAGTGAGCAGTGTATGATGGCAGGTGTGTGAGAGATAAAAGTGAGTTTTTTTTTTTTTTACAAGAATGGAATTGGGAAATGTGAGATTGTGATTCAACGCCCACGCTTATTGTATAATATATAATTTAAGGGTGAAAAATAATGTACAAATGCATTTTTAATAAGTAAATGCATAGAGCGTCTGCTTAAGATTTTTGGAACGATTGCCGATAAGCGGACTTTGTGCCAAAGAGGTACCACTAGTTAGATGTAATCAACAGCTGTGTCAAATATGCGCAACCAAAGATTGCAATCTACAGAAGTGTCAAATATGCGCAAGCAAATGTTGCAATCTACAGCTGTGTCAAGTATACATAACCAAAGATTGCAATCTACAGAAGTGTCAAATATGCACAAGCCAATGTTGCAATCTACAGAAGTGTCAAATATGCGCAAGCAAATGTTGCAATCTACAGCTGTGTCAAGTATACATAACCAAATGTTGCAATTTACAGAAGTGTGAAGTATACACAAGGAAAATTTGAAATGTAATGTTGTTTAAGGTATACACAACCAGTTATTGCAATCTACAGCTGTGTCAAGTATGTGCAACCAAATGTTGCAATCTACAGCTGTGTCAAGTATGAGCAACCAAATGTTGCAATCTACAAGTATACACAAGTAAAATTTGAAATGCATTGTTGTTTGAAGTATACACAACCAGTTATTGCTATCTACAGCTGTGTCAAGTATGTGCAACCAAAGATTGCAATCTACAAAAGTGTGAAGTATACACAACCAAAAATACAATATACAGAAGTGTGAAGTATACACAACCTAAGATTGCAATCTACAGGTGTGTCAAGTATACACAACCAAAGATTGCAACCTACAGCTGTGTCAAGTATGCACAACCAAATATTGCAATCTACAGCTGTGTCAAGTATACACAACCAAATATTGCAATCTACAGGTGTGTCAAGTATACACAACCAAAGATTGCAACCTACAGCTGTGTCAAGTATACACAACCAAAGATTGCAATCTACAGGTGTGTCAAGTATACACAACCAAAGATTGCAATCTACAGGTGTGTGAAGTATGCACAACCAAAGATTGCAACCTACAGCTGTGTCAAGTATACACAACCAAATATTGCAATCTACAGGTGTGTCAAGTATACACAACCAAAGATTGCAACCTACAGCTGTGTCAAGTATGCACAACCAAAGATTGCAACCTACAGGTGTGTTAAGTATACACAATCAAATATTGAAATCTACAGCTGTGTCAAGTATGCACAACCAAAGATTGCAACCTACAGCTGTGTCAAGTATGCACAACCAAAGATGGCAACCTACAGGTGTGTCAAGTATACACAATCAAATATTGCAACCTACAGGTGTGTCAAGTATACAGAAACAAAGATTGCAACATATGTGTGACTAAACTAAAAATATGGTCGAGCTGTGTAGAACGCTCGACTGTCTACCGGAACAAGATTAACGTCTGCGGCGACAGTAACACCATGGATATCTAGATATAACACCAGGATAGACAACCAAACAAAATTTCATTCTAGCTGTGTACGGTTTAGGCTGACGAAAGGATTAAAGCCCAACAGACGGCATACAATAAAATGTGACTTTTTATGTCTAGTATAATATTTTTATTTTAAAAAATGCTTTCTAAATACTTTCTACTAAAAAATAATTGTCAATTTTTATTTTAACAACAATTTCTCGTAAATAAAACAACGCTATCAGGTGACCCACCGAACGCCATTTTGATTTGTTTACGTTTTGTCAGCCAATTCGACTACACTAAAATGGACTCATATTCTGATTATTTAGAGGAAAATAAACTTGATTCAAGTGACAAAGATGAAACTTGGGAGCTCATTACTTCTTCAGATGACTTTGAAGCTGAAAATATTAGTTTTAATTCAAGTTTTCAACACTTCCAAACTCACATGTGTAAGTATTGAACCAACATGCTTTGACTTTGTCTTAATGATCTTTATGTTTATTTATTTATTCATTTATTTATTCTTTAGAACTTAAAATGTGGGAATAGTTATATAATAAGAGAAAAGTATAAAGATTTACATTTTATTATATAAAGGTTTATGTATAAATATTATTTATTTAGTTTTCTACCGCTAGAATTACTGTTACTGTTTTATTTTTGTGTTATTGCCAATCAGCAGATTTTCGTAAACACAAAAAAAACAAAAAAAAACTGAAGTTTACATAATATTTACATATCTGTATTGATGATATTTTGTTTTCATCATTATAAAATAATTAATTGTAGCTCGATAAATAAGCTGAATTTTTTTTTATTTATGGTTTTCTTTACATATTTTTTTATCCCCCAGATCATATGGCATGATGATATGAATGAATTGAATGACACATTACCAGAACCACCAAAGAATTTTCTACCTGAGAGGGATCCAGGCATTCAACAACTCGGAGGAGCTAAAACAAGGGAAGACATTAGGAAATCCTGCAATGCAGTGGCATTTTTAAAACTTCATTTTACTTTGGACTTAGTAATTCATATTTGTGACTAATAATAGCAATGCCAGACATTATGGATCTACAAAACCTTGTGTTTACCAAGGCTGGTTTGATCTTACACCAGATGAATTCTACAAATTCTGTGGACTTATCATGTATGCTGGACTTTTTCAAGCACAGAACATTGACCGCTTCTGGTCTACTAAATCACTATACAATGGACTTTGGGCCAGAGCTTTTATGTTTCGTGATAGATTGAAATCTATACTGAGCTTTCTAAAGGTGTCTAATCCTCAAACTGAAGACAAAACCAACAAGTTATGTAAAGAACATTTTTTCTTTAACTTTATTAGATTGTAATGTATAAAATTGTTTCAGCCTTACCAAGATATATCAATAGATTAAAGAATGATAAGAAATAAAGGTAGATATATTTTTAGGCAGTACATAAGGGATAAGCCGACTAAGTGGTGAATGAAGTTATGGGTATTAGCTGATTCTCTTTCTAGGTATACTTATGATTTTCATTTATATTTAGGTAAACAGGATAATGGGCCTTTTGGATTGGCATATGGGGTGGTAATGAAATTAATTAAATCTTTAGCTAAAGAGGGGTATAAATTATTAGTCGATAATTTTTATACTACTATACAATTATCTAAAGAACTATGGAATTTAGGGGTAGGAGCATGTGGAACTATTCTTAGGACATGTAAAGGTATTCCCCAATCTTTGAAAAATATAAAAGACTTTGAAAAAAATCTAAAAGAGGGGATATGAGATGAGTTAGAAAGGGAGTTATTGACAGTACGATGGAGGGACAATAAAACTGTTTCGGTTATGTCCACTATGCATAATGCAAATGGATTTGGAACATTTAAATGACAGACTAAGTAAATGGGAAATTTTAGGAACTTACTGTTGACCAACCAACCATAATACAGGTTTACAATAAATATATGGGGGGTGTAGATAAAAGTGACCAGTTGATAAATAAATATAATGTTCTATGAAAAATTATCATAAGCTGGTATAATAGTTACACTAATCTTGTAAAATATTTTTAGCAAAGTTATAAAACACACTGAAATTGAGCTTTGTTGTTATCAATAGACATTAGAATGTTAGTTTTTATAACTTAGATTTATATTTTTGAATTTTCTTGTTGCATGGTCAATGTTGATCCCAGCAGATTTTTGGTCCTTTTTCTGTTAAAACACATCATTTTTAGAAATTTTTAAATATCTTTTGTATCTGATTATAATGTCTTCAAAAATATCCTACACACAGAGAATTGAATGTAGTTTAATAAAAAGTAACTTTTATTGAAATGAATCATAATGAATTTTTTTTTCTTCTTTGTGTTTGTGAATTGTTTAATTTATTTATTTTTGTTTATTTTTTTCATCTAAACTTTTTAAAAATAATAAAATACTTGCATAATAATATCACTTTGAAACATATATTGTTAAAAAGCTTTTTCAATTTACTACATTTTCATATATATACTATAATAACATAATTTTTAAAATAAAAGCTTTAGAGAAATATTAGTCGATAAAAATTTTAAAGACATTGACCAATTAAGATTGAAAAAGCTGGATGTTTTTTTTAACAATGTCAACAGAGGAGGGCTATTGAAGCCATCTGAGTACACCTTCTCTACTTGCCTACTAAATTGGAAAGTATTCAATTCATTGAAAAGATCAGCAAGTAGTCTGAAACTATTTCTAGGACAAACAAATAAAAAAAAATTGTTTAAATTGTTGATAGAGTAACAATTGATGAGTCATTGCTGATTGAAGAAATTATTTTTTTATTTCAATCAAAATTTAAAAGAACTTATTTATGTTAAATTTGTCAATTGTTCGTCTAAAAATTATGTTAAGCAATTGAATGAGACCGTTCATGAAAAACCAATGAAAAAACGAAAAATAATTAAATTGACAAAATAAAGATTTTAAATTAAAAAATGTGTTATTAAAAGTTTTCAAACTTTAGTTGCGTTTGTGTTTATTTCATAAAAACATAAGTACCAAATATACAAAACTGCTATTAAACATGAAGACTAACGCTAAACACTTGATTGTGTGTCAGCCTAAACCGTATTTTTTAAAATATTGGTTGTCCTTCCTGATGCAATATCTAGATTTCCATGGTAACACTAACAGTCCTTATTTCATACATTATTATCACTATGCCAAAGGGGCACCTGCCAATAACTTCTGACGGTCTATACCGACGGTCTATACTGTTAGCACTTTGATATGTAGCCCTGCCTAGAATCTGAAACCGCCTATCTGCAATACTAAGAGTAATATATGTTAAAGAAGATATGTATATTTAAATATTGAATGCATGAATGTATATATGTGGTTTTTTTCCCTCTTTAATTTCTCTTTCTTTTTCACATCTATATATAACTAAAAATAAACAATACGCCAATTTAAAAAAAAAAACGAAACGTTTTGTGGAAACGGTCATTGAAATCAGGATTTCTTTTAGGACACATACATACAACCCCCTAACCCCACCTCCTGTCTGTCTGTTCGTATGCCCCAGCTAAATAAAAGCTCATTAGTGATAAAAGGAAATTCCCAATCAAATGTTGGATGAATGACACCAATTAAAAGTTCTGACAGGGGGCCCCATTATAAGTCGGGGGACCCTATGAAGACCCCCCCCCACTGCCACCCCCTATCATTAGAATATATAGTAGTACATGTAGTCCTTAATTGACTTATTCTGCGCCTAATTGACTTTCTTTACGATTGACTTCATGATTTGCCCTGTCATTGACAAATGACCTGACCCATCTATTGGTCATATGATATGCCTGGTTGTTGTTTCATGTATTTATTTTTTTTTTTTAATTGCATTACCTTACTTCATTTGTTTATGATACATCCTGTCCCTGACCTAATAATAATAATAATAATAATAAATCACGTCACGTGTTCACATCATTAAAAAAGTTGTGAAAAATTATAATAATCACAACAAAGCGGCCGAAGCCATAAAGAACTTTTGAAATAAATAAATAAATAAAAAAAAAAAAGACATTTTTTTTTGGGTCCTTTGGACGAAATCACGTGACCAATTAGCTGATAAAAAAATTTCCTTTTGTAATGTAATAGGGGGGGGTAAAAAAAAAGGGACCGTTAACAACCGTTAATATCATGGCAATATTAATTCACCTGTAGGGTAAATCAGCGGTGTCACAAATAATCTTGGGGGACATCCTCGCAAAATAAGTTGGATGTGTGTGTGTGGGGGGGGGGGTTCAAAAACAATCATACCACCTGTTGGGGCTCATACTGTATTACAGTTTCTTG
>JAGDYQ010000021.1:917617-924335 GCA_021962125.1 Bulinus truncatus
AGTAAAGCCAGACAATGTGATGTTTGTATAACACTTCTGAAACTTGATTGAACGTGTATTGTAGTCTTATTGTTTTAGTGGTCGGTAGAGTTCAATCGCCATTCTAAAGCAGTCCAGTAAAATAAATACATGGGGCTTGATATATTCTTTATGTTCATACCTTGGGAGATATACAATGGATGCGATATCTCTTTCTATGTGACACTTTACGATGTATTCACTGGACTGGGGAAAAACAACTAGATTAAATAAACATTGTTAAAAAAAATTCATCCTTGTAATCAAATGCACGAAAGTCTGTCGAGCTATTTCAATTTAGAATGGTAAAAAAAAAAAATTTTATCTTAATTTTTTTTAAAATGATGAGACGGTTTGAATGAATAAAGCGAATAGCACGTCATGGATTTATTAAAGTATGTAAGTTGTCGCCCCTAGCTGGTGGTAAGGTAAGCGCCACCCGTGTGACCATCACCCCACACCGCCCATGACTAGTTACGTCACTGGCTACGCCCATCCCTCCATCCCTACCAGAGGTGTGCGGATCTTGAAATTAAGCGTCCGCGTCCGTCCATGGATTTCTATCAATGATCCGCGTCCGCATCCGCGTTCGCAGAATCTTACAACATTGGTCCGCAGTCAGTCCGCGCGTCCGCATTGCTGAAATTTAGCTGTTTAAATGACTTGAAATTTTTTATGGTAACGCTAAAGAAAATCCGCGTCAGTCCGCGAGTCCGCAACTTAACCATACAAAGCGTCCGCTGTCAGTCCGCGAATTCGGAAAAGTCTGCGGATCTGCGTCCGCAAGCGGACGCGTCCGCTGTCCGCTCATTTCTGATCCCTACCCTTCATTTACTCGAAAATTTAAAATAAAAAATTCTTCTTAGCAAAAAGATTAGAAAGACAGGTGTCTTGAGCGTAACTTACAATAAGAAGATCTGGCTACAGCTTGAAGATTGGAATTCAGCATAAAAAAATTTGGCTACATCATTAAAATCAGACTTAAAGACCTGGCAGATCGGGGCTACACCTCGCAGATCGGGGGGGGGGGTCCTCTCAGCATCCGATTTAATAGGAACTGATTTTTAAAGGGGCCCCTTTAAAAGAACTGGGGAGGGGGGGCTATGCTGTTGCATAGTTTGCCAATACATAAGAACGGATTTAAAAACCAGTTATCAATAAATCAGGAAACGAATGAGTACGAGTCTATCTGCCTTTGCGCATTTAGATGTTAGTGTTGCTACCGAAGAAACCATTTGAAACCATAGGAACAGAGGTACCATATGAAACAGCAACTCAGAAAGAATAAAAGAGATAGAGAATGAGAGAGAGAGAGAGAGAGAGAGAGAGAGAGAGAGAGAGAGAGCAGTACATGGTTTATTGGGGAATTTCCCAAGATAATTACAATGTATTCAGTCAAGAGATGGTCCAGGGAAGACAATTCTTTGATTCTTTAGAATTTTCCCCTGTTTCTTCGCTACTGGTGGTCCATACAATTAATGAAACGCTGGAATCCACTCAACACATAGAGAACTTCCGGGCTCTTATATAAAAAGGAATCCTTTTGACTTATCTGTTGTATTTCATTTACTATTTTTTCCCCCTCTTTAGTGTGTATGGGTTTCCGTGGTCAGCTCTTCTATATATAGAATAAATACTCTTGGAGGAAAGGAAAAACTAGAACGTTTAAAACAACGACCTATTTCGTTAAATTAAAAATTTGGTTAATATCTGGAAACAACATTTTATGAATCTTATTATACCTTGTTATAACTGGCACAAGCCCGGGCGTGGGGTTGGGTGGGCGCGGGCTTTGTTTTAAATGTCGGAGCCTAGGGCCACTGGCGGCGGAGCGGGGGAGGCAGCAGCACTCCGCTAAAACTTTTAAGCGGTGGCGGCGCCCCCCTTGAATTTCCAGTCTGCCCCCCCCTCCCTAAAATTTTAACTTTTTTTTAACTTTGTAATTCATTTTAGTTTATATGTATCATTTTCATAATTCATTTGATTTATTTCTTAAATTTAATGTTTAAAATAAATTATAATTAATTTACATTTTACAGTAATCATATTATTGAGAGTTGTTGTGGCATATTTTAAAACTAGTTGCAAGTACCCGGCTTTGCCCGGGTTTAAAATAAGGTTTTCTGTTTATTTAAGTAGCGTAATTTGACGTCTAATTAAGATTTAAAATAAGACTTGTAGAAAAGGGTTTATTTGCATGCAATAAAATGGTACATTTATCTTAAAGTAATGTGATACACACATTTTTGGCAGTTTCTCTCTCTCTCTCTCTCTCTCTCTCTCCCTCCCTCTCTCTCCCTCCCTCTTTCCCTCCATCCCTCTCCCTCCCTCTTTCCCTCCCTCCCTCTCTCTCTCTCTTAGGCATGACTGTAGCAAAAAAATGACAATTCCGACTGTAGCAAAAGATGACAATTCCTATGGATGATGGAATGGAATGTAATAATGTAGTAAGTAATGTGATATTTGGTTCCCCGTACCGATCATATTTATAGTAAGTTAGCTATGTGGGACAGAAGCTCGTAAAACCTGAAATCGGGGTAAAAGTTTGCTAATGTCTTTGATATCCAAAATAATTAATTACAATTAAAGTACCCATTGAGATGGAACGAAACCTGTTTAAGAACCTTCCCCAGGTAATTTTGTGTACGTGTACCCAGTGGCGCAACCAGCAAAAAATGCTGGGGGGGGGGGGGCTCACATATTGAAAAAAGACAGTTTGACAGTCTTTTTTGTAACTTTATAACGAAAATTATATATTGATGATTTGGCCTGAGGGGAATCAAGCCCACCTGGTCCCCCCACCAGATTGCGCCACTGCGTGTACCAAATTTCACGTTATTTGGTTGTGTGGATCTTGAGTTTAAGGGAACAGACAGACAGACAGCAAATGCGTCTTATAAGTATAGAGAAGTATTACCATCTACCGAATGACGGCAAATGAAATTTTTAAAGAAAATTTATTATCTTTTCATAAATTACTTTTTGTTTATTGAGTTTCCGGTTTCAGTTTCATATTCATCATCATTCATGATAATTATCAGTAATTTTCTGATCTAATTTCACTATTTAATTTGTAAACAAATTGACATTACGAATCAGTTGACGACAGAAGTGCTCAATATTCATTTTTATTTTTTTAATGTATTATTTTTTAATAATATCGATTAAATACTTGCTACAGAATTACTATATTATATTATTGAATTAAGGTGGTAAAATTTGTCTTTCGGTCATATTTTGTCTTGCCCCTCCTTAAATATTCAAGGGGGGGGGGCGGCGCCCCCCTTTGAATTTAGGCTTAAAATATTTCGTTTCGCCGCCGGTGCCTAGGGCACATTTAACTTGACTGGCAAACCTCACTGGCTCAAAAGTAAAGTCTTCTTTAATATATTGGGGGAGGGGGTGGCGGCTTCGTAAAGTTATTTTAATACCCTCCTCCCCCATCATTCGATCATTTAAAGACCGAAATACGAATCTTATGTGGTCATTTTTAAAGTTCAGTTTGGTGAGCTGCATTCACATCTTCATTCACCTTCATCATTCACTTCACTATTCACTTTACCATTCACTTCATCTTATCCTAACACAGAACAGTGGGGGGCATGTTTCTCATTCTTATAAAGGTATACTTTTGTTCCACCAAAATACTTTTTTTTGTAAACTCAATTTTTTTTTTAAACTTTAAATATTTTACGTAACTGATATTGATTTATGTAAATTCCAATCAAAAATGATTTAGCTCAACTCTAAAAGTTTCTGACACAGATATTAGCACTTGCTACGCCGCTAAAATGGCTAGGGGGGAACAGTCTAGCACAGGTCATGTTATTTGGGTTACAACTAATGTTCTCTCTAAGCTGAGCGCGTGAGCGATCGCTCACACGAATTCAGAGCGTCGCTCATACTACACACGTACGATTGCTCACTCCGACGGACGACATCGCTTAAATCGCTCACAAATTTTGGCCTCAAACAAAATGTCGCTCAGAGACAAAATTTTTGCTCATTTCATACCACACCTTAGAGGGAATATTGGTTACAACAAGCAAAATTTTATCGACACCGCAGGAAGCCAATAAGTTAATGCATTTCACAAGTGCCTGGCCCCAGGTCCCGATTGATGGACGCGACTCTGACCAGTGGTGTCCACTTTACGAGTCACGCGATATGTCAGAAGTACCGCCTTGGGTCATACGTAGTAAAACATACAGATATCTTTCAGTTGGTCCCCCCCCCCCCCATAACTATGAACGAAACCGCGGAACGGTTTTTCGTGTCAGCTAGGCCGCCTACTTGGGGGTTAAATGTTCATATTACGAATTCGTAATACATACTGCGCAGTGCTTAAGTAAACTAGGTTTTATATATATATATATATATATATATATATATATATATATATATATATATTTGCAGACAGTGTTAAGAACTTGGACAGCATTAAGAACTCGGACAGCATTAATTAAGAACTTGGACAGCTTTAAGAACTTGGACAGCATTAAGAAATTTGACAACATTAAGAACTTGGACAGCATTAAGAAGTTGGAAAGCATTAGAACTTGGAAAGCGTTAAGACAACTGACACAATTAAGAATTCTTTCTGGTTAAAGATGTCTGACAGTGTGCAGACTCATGACATTTAAAAGACCATTCACAACATCAATACATGTGACAACATCAAATACCTGTGACGACATCAAAACCTGTGATAACATCAATACCTATGTCAACATCTATACCTGTGATAACATCAATACCTGTGACAACATCAATACCTATGACAACATCTATACCTGTGACGACATCAATACCTGTGACAACATCAATACCTATAACAACATCAATACCTATGACAACATCTATACCTGTGACAACATCAATACCTGTGACAACATCTATACCTGTGACAACATCAATACCTATGACAACATCTATACCTGTGACAACATCTATACCTGTGACACCATCCAGTTCACCGCCAGCACTGAATGCATGCGAGGTGAAGTGAGGTTGTTGCCACGGTTGGTGAAAATGCCGGTGTCTTATCCCAAAAACATCATTTAAATAATTGGCCCTGTAAGAAAGATGTAATCGTTGGGGATTCGATCAGATTTCGCACATCTGATTCTTACAGTGACTCAACAGGAGACCATTAAAGAGATGTTATCAATGCCTGTATTTTTAAATCTTTTTTTCTACGTTGCTTTTTGCCTGTTTCCTTTCGTAGGTGAACATCAAAGATTTGCTAGCAATATTTGTATCTGTTTGGTTTTTTTTTCTTTTCTTTTCTGCGCTACTTTTCGCCTCTTCAGTTTCGTTACAAGCTTAATGAGAGGTAGATTTGGGGTGGGTTATGCCTCGTGAGTGAAAAAAAAAAAGTAATTTTTGTCTACCCCTTCAAGAGATAAAAATTCTAAAAATAATTATATGAGGGGAAAGCTTTTTTTTGCGGGGGAGGGGGGGGCAAGGGGGTGAGGGGGCAAGGGGGAAAGAGAGATTGGAGGGGGGGGAGGGGAGACTTTTAATGTCGGGGCCCAAGGTGCACCCCGCCAATCAAAGTGATCTGTATGTAGCATGATGGTCCCTAGTTGATGATGACGTAAATAACGTGTAAAACGTCTTGATTATGTACGAAGCATCAACCTTGACCCACTAACCTCATTTCCACATTAAATAAATAGTCTTCTTTAATTTGTGGAGTTGGGTGGAAAGGTTGGGGGGTGCTAATAAATAAATCCCCCGATATGTAGGTCTGAAGTTATTTTAATAAAACACAGTATTCGATAATTTAAAGTCCAAAATACGAATCTTATGTGTTGGATGTTTAAAGTTCAGTTTGGTATACCTTTGAGTAGTGCAGTATACATATAACAGTACTTACACAGACATGAAGTTACCATTGATAGAAAAAATATTGTGTGGGTGTCATCGGAAATAACTCAGGCTGACACAGGTATGAATGGCGGGATAACTCTATCATTTCCATTCCGCGCAAATCAATTATCGTCCCTGCAGTCACACTTACATTGACATAAACAATGCTCGGGGGACTAGCCGTGAGCTGTGTGTTGATATTTACATAAATTACTTGGAACCGTCACAGATTTTTAACTACATTAAAGTAAAGTTCCCTTAGCCATAATGGGCCATCTGAGAAGATGTAAAGTGTAGAATTCATCTGTTTCTATAACCTCGGTATATGAAGGGATTTTGTGGTTAGCACAACGACTAGAGCCTTTACTTCGCCAACTTAAATCAGGCACCCATTTAAAGCTGGGAGAACTTGGGGGACATTTAACATCTATTACCAGGACCCGGAAAAATTCCACTGGTTCTCACCGACGATCGAACCCGTTACTATTAGGTCGGCAAACGAGCGCTCTATATCGCTCTACAACAACCTCAAACACACACACACACCCTTCGTTGTAAATGGAGATAGAACCCTGGACCCTTCAATCGATAGTCGAGCGCTTTACCGCACAACAACTTGTCCCTATGAGGGAAGGGGGGGGGGGGATAGAACTGGGCACTACAAAACAATCACAACTACTATTCTTACAAACTTTACCATTGTATCAACAAAAACAAACAAACAAACAAAACAATGTCGAACTACTAAATACCTACTTATGAATCAATCAACCGAACATTATTTTAGAAAAAATAAATCCAAACATTCATTTCTTCTTTTTGCATT
>JAGDYQ010000021.1:937335-945689 GCA_021962125.1 Bulinus truncatus
GCTGCTTGTTACAACTGTTTCAATGTGTATCATGTTTCTCATGATAATTTTGAATGCTCTAGCATTTTAACAGTTCTAGAGCATGTAAATATGTTTACGTTGAAATGTTTTAGAAATATGTCTGTTCTATTTATTACAAAGTGTAGATAAAAGAAACTTAAAATCTAAAAAATTGTTTTAAATAACCATCTCCAGTGCTAAGTAAAGTAAACTAGTGGCACCCCCTGGTTGGCAACGATTTGTAAAATCCCTGTAAGGATGAGATGAAATCTCTTATATTCTATAAACCACTTATGGGACGGTTTTGCAGAGCCCCGTCAATTTAGGCCTCTGATCTTCCTTAAAAACTGCACCTTTTTTGTTTGCATTATTTTAAAAAGCAATATACTGTGAAACCGTTATAGATCTCAACTCACCAGACAGGAGTTAGGTAAAGAGAAAAAAATACAATAATACTTCGAGAGTTGTCTGACCTTTTGCCATTATATCTTATCCTTAAATACATAATCGTCTAACCAGTGTGTCTCCATCAGGTAGTTTTCATATCGTTTGGCGTATGGGTGTATGCGTTGTAACACTGTCTCTGGCTAGCGGGTAGTTTTCATATCGTGCGGTGTATGCGTTGTAACACTGTGTCTCCCTCGCAGGTAGTATTCATATCGTGCGGCGTATGCATCATAATTCATATTTTCTTTGTTTTTTCTGTCCATATCGTATTCGGTTCATGTCAATAAAGGCCACATATTCTTTTCTATTTAGTATTTCTTATAATTCTTTGTTATTCTTTCTGTCGGATTTCATTCAGCCAGCTTCAGCAGGCTTTTCAACTAGTTTATTATATCATGGGTATGAAAAATGTATATAAAGAAAGAACTATTTTTCACATAAAAGAACACAATTTTATAGTTCAATAAAAATTCTCAAAATTTATTGAAATGTATTTGAATCCCCAAGCCGTCATAAAAATTATGTAACTTGATTTAATATATAATTCTTAATTTATATTCTTTGTTGATAAAAAATAGTTTCTACTTAAAACTCAAAGAAAATAAAAGGTTGCTTTTTTAAAAAATAATTTACAAAAATTAAGTGTTTTTTCCCCATATGGGTTACATTTAAACAAAACCCTAAAGGAATTTAAACAGTAGAAAGAAAAGTATTTTTATAAATTCTGATAAAGATTTAGAAGCACACATTTTTTTATATAAAAGTTAGCGGATTAGGGTCGGTTGACGCTTTGGGCGCAGAGGAAATTGATGTGGGCCACTAGATAGAGAGAAGACAATGAAAAAAAAAACAACATGTAGGCCATATTTTCAATACATAAATGGTGTACATCTGGGGTAGGCAAACTTTTTCTACAGAGGGCCACATTGAAAACTTGATTGTTATCGGTGGGCCGCATATATATATATATATATATATATATATATATATATATATATATATATATATGACCATGTATTTGTTATTTATTTCTCATTCACACTTACAATATGTACATGCATACGGGCCGCATAATATACGCTGAAGGGCCGCATGCGGCCCTCGGGCCGTAGTTTGCCCACCCCTGGTGTACATTGTTGACGTTATTCAAATATATAAAACACAATATGCTACGGATTAAAAAAAGTGTAATCTTAGGGCATCGCTGGGGCCCTTCATTGGTAGGGGGCACTGGGTTCTCGCCACGCGAGCCCACTGTTGAGCCCGCCCCTGGTGACAGGGTTTTGTAAGGGGTGGGGTGGGGCCTCCCTAGTGGTCGTCCTCGTCGTCTAGGACGTACACCCCGTGCTGGTCTCTCCCTCGCTGCACCACTCGAGTCTTGTGCTGTCCTGTCTCGTTCAGGAAGGACAGTGCTGTTCTGATGTCCCTCTCAGCTAGCAACCAGTGGTCTTGACCCTTTCCGTGACCCTTCCTTTTGTCCCTGTGATGACCATTGCGGATTTGGCTGCAGACAATATATGTATATATATATATATATATATATATATATATATATATATATATATATATTGATAATAATAATAATAAGATCAACTTCATTTTGTAATGTTTACACTCGCGTGTATGTCTCTCTCTGTGGCTATTTGTATAAATGAAAGATCTGTTTGTATTACTATGAATGTATGATTGTACTGCAGTTACTATACATGATGCTATGTGGAATTGGTGTGAGAGCGGTGTAAAGCGCTTGACTGTCGACCTAAGGGTCCTGGGCTCGATACTCGGTGAGAAACAATGGAATTTTTTTTACAGATCCCGATGAAATTGGGTTAAATGTCTCAAACGTCCAGACAGCTTTAAATGGGCTTATGAATTTAGTTTGGGGAAGTAAAGGCGGCTGGGCGTTGTGCTAACCACACAATCCCTTTATATGCAGAGGTTACAGAAACAGATGTATTCTACACTTCGTCTGCCCCCGATGCAACGTTTACGACTAAAGGCCCTTTATTTTTACATGTTTAATCTGGTGGAGTTGTAGTTAGGGTAAGATTTGGTGAGTTTTTATAGACGTAAGATCTACTGTAGTTGATTTAAATGTAGGGCCATTAGATATTTTTTTTTTAGAAATGTAAGATGTATCGAAGTTTTTGTTTAAGTAAGATAATTATTAGAGCAGTTATTATTGTAGGTTCTAATGGAGTTGCCGCAAACTTTGTGAACGCATTCTTTATCATTGTAAAGGTATTCAGTGTTACTGAACTTAAGGACCACGCCAGACAAGGAAAGTGAGGTGCAATCATATTGCTACGGGAAGAAATAGCATGAGATGATCTGATTTTTTTTTTGTGAAGTTTTTAAACCAACAGTTTATATGTTTTCACAGCTATATGTTGTGCATGTTACAATGAGAGACATACGAATGTAAAAATCCTTGGGTGGGCGGGGGGGGCATTGAAAAAAAAAGAACGGGTTGGAAAACTCTGATTTTTTTGAGGCAGGTGTATAAACTCATTAGATACTGGATTAACAGATCCAGAGACAATGGTAGCTTGGCACGCCTTTCATTCACTGTCAGTACTAATTGTTTACCGACAGACACAAAGACCGTTGTATTGTAGATTTTAATCAGGGGATATAAACAGAAAGACGGAAGCGCCCCCGTGTAAACAGAAAATAATGCGCAGAATGAGACAATGAGATCTTAGGTTTGTCTTGGGTGTTTTGTGTGTTGCCCATAGAATGGACTTGGTTTTATGGAGTTTAGCGAACAATGCTTGTGTCACAAAGTAGAGGTGAGATTTTTGTATGACATAAAGAAATGTTATGTGGATTGGGTAGGAGTGTATGTGTGTGTATGGGGGGGGAGGTGATAACAATGCATACTACTATATACTACTATGGTTGAGGTTTAAAAATGTTTGTATTTTAGGTATTTGAGGTAAAGCCATGAATGTGTATTACATGTGAGGTTAAGCCATGTATGTGTAATGTCCTAGGTGGAAAAACATGTATGTGTAATGTCGTTGAGGTAAAGTCATGTTTATGTATTACCTTTGAGGTAAAGTGTTGTATGTGTATTGTCTTAGAGGTGAAGGCATGCATGTGTCACGTCTGTCTTTGGGGGGGGGGGGGGTCATTGTATGGGTAATGTCTCAAAAGTAACTTCATGTATGGAAAATGTCTTTAAAGTAAAGACGTGTATATTTTGTCTCTTATAAGTAAAGCGATGGATGAGTACTGTCTTTAATACAGAGTCATGTATGAGTAAAAAAAAACAATAGATGTCGCATTATTAATGAGTATGATAATAATAGCTGTTAGTATGACCTAATAGTTTCTAGAGCGGCCGTCCAAAACCGACCCGTGTTGGAAGCTTAGGAGAGTCGAGCAGGCGCTAAGTGCCCAGTTCCGTACTGGTCACTGTCCTATTGGCGCGTACTTTGGGAGGTTGAGGCCCAATGTCGACATCCTTTGCAGACACTGCAGGGAGGTGGAAGAAACCGTAGATCATTTGCTTTTCGAGTGCCCCGTACTGGTGGACCACAGGGTGGACCAGTCCGGAAGCTAGCTGGCCATTGGGCTTTATGGCAGTCTCCAGATGTTGAAAGATACAGCAAGTCTGATCTCACGGGCTCTAAGAGACTAAGTCTTAGTCCGCAGTTTCACTGAGAGAGTTCAGAGAGAGAGAGAGAGAGAGAGAAAGAGAGAGAGAGAGAGAGAGTATGACCTAATAGATGGCGTGCTGATGTTGATGATTATAATAACGGTGATGAAGAAGTTGATGATAAATATAACAACATCATTGTTGATGATAATAATAATAATAATAATAACGGCTTTGATGAAAATGAACAAGTTTATGTTCATGTTAATTGATGCTAATAACTATAATGAAAATAAATCTGATTTAGATGATAAAGCTCATATTATAATGGTGGTGATTTGCATGTTCTATAATCGCACTCCCGGTGTGGCTCATCGTATTTATCACTAAAAACATGTTTGATCACTTGGATTCGCGTTGACCTATCCTCTTGAAGAATTAAAAAGTCGGATGAGCTGCTACAACAAAAAAAAAATATGAATGACCGCTGGCCTTACGTGTTACCTCGTAACGTGGTGACCTTTGGCGCTACTCTTTAATTTGGCCTTGAGTCGTTTACTTCTGTCCTGGTCAGACGCTGCGATGACGTCCTGAGACGACCCCAAGTGGTCGCTGTAGTCTTCCTCTTCTTCATCGGAGTTACTGGACATGGTCTCACGGACATTTCTGACCTAAATAATGTTTGTAAACAACATTTTGAGAAAATAGGCTTCCAGTGAAGACGTCATAGTTTTTTTTACAACGTAATATTTGAAGGACACGTAAACGGTCATTGTACGATAATATGGCGGAATGGTGGATGTGGTAAAAACATACACACACACACACAAAGACATATGTATCATATGTTTTTTATGGCTGCCACACTATGGTAGCATCACTGTCACCGAGACGTTGACATATACATCAAAGCTAGACGAATGTGATCACACGCTTTCTGTATAACAAGTGTCACTTGGCCCGTACTTCACCATCGAAACAAGTGCGTTCAGCTGTCGTGTGGACACATCTTTTTACTTGTTGGTCGCAATGGGTTCTTATATTGTACCGAAGGGCCGCAGCTGAATACAGTGTTTACATGAACCAAAAAAAGCAAACAAAATAGAAAGTTAAATCGCCAGCCTCAGGTCTAGGTTGTAAGTCTTCTGAATTACTGTTCTCACATGCCAGGGCCTAGGGCAAAGATTCAAGGGCCCCTGAAACACGAAAAAGTTAGGACCTTTTGACCCCCATCCGCGAGCCATCTCAAGAATAATTTAAAAAAAAACACAATTACCTGGCCAATGTATTAACTAGAATAATTAAAACACGTCTATGTACTTTATATGAAATGAAGGTTTCAGAATATAAAAAGGGTATGCTTATTGCTATTGATTGGACCAAAGTTGATTGATCATATATCCATGGGCCTGCCATCTTCGATCTAATCCGATATGCTCTTTGTGTGCTTAGAGCTGTTCTTGTAGATCGGGAAATTAGGCAACTGTATAGGCCACAATCACTTATAAAGGGGCCCACTTAAAGAACGAGCTTCTTTCAAATCTGATGACAAGATGGGCCCCAACAGTTTTTTGTAAGTGCATAGGACCCCCCCCCCCAATATATCCGATAGGTCTATGGCTAGAGCCATTTAAGACCAAATAGCTGATTTCTTTTTGTTACATTACATTTTCACATAAAACGGAAATTGGTGTAAATATGGTAGTCCACAGCTTCATCACGCCATCAGCTCCTACATATTCCCATAAGCTCCTATATATTTCCATAAGCTTCTAATATTCTCATAAGCTCCCACATATTCCCATAAGCTCCTAATATTCCCATAAGCTCCCACATATTCCCATAAGCTCCTAATATTCCCATAAGCTCCCACATATTCCCATAAGCTCCTACATATTCCCATAAGCTCCTGCATATTACCATAAGCTCCTCATATTCCCAAAAGCTCCTACATATTCACATAAGCTCCTACATACTACCATAAGCTCCTAATATTCCAATAAGCTCTCGCATATTCCCATAAGCTCATACATATTACCATCTACTCCTACATATTTAAATAAGCTCCCACATATTCCCATAACCTCGTACATATTACCATAAACTCCAACATATTACCATAAGCTCCTACATATTCCCATTAGCTACTACATATTACCATAAGCTCCTCATTTTCCAATAAGCTCCTACATATTCCCATAAGCTCCTACATATTCCCATAAGCTCCCACATATTCCCATAAGCTCCTAATATTCCCATAAGCTCCCACATATTCCCATAAGCTCCTTATATTCCCATAAGCCCTACATATTACCATAAGCTCCTACATATTACCATAAGCTCGTACATATTCCCATAAGCTCCTACATATTCCCATAAGCTCCTACATATTACCATAAGCTTCCACATATCCCCATAAGCTTCTACATATTTCTATAAGCTCCTAATATGCCCAATAGAGCTGAATATCCCCATAAGCTGCTACATATTCCCATAAGCTCCTAGTTATTCCCATAAGCTCCCCATATTCTCATAAGTTACATATTACAATAAGCTCCTACATATTCCCATAAGCTTCTACATATTCTCATGAGCTCCTACATATCCCCATAGCTCCTAATTATTCCCATAAGATCCTAAATAATACTATAAGCTCCTACATATTCCCATAAGCTCATACGTATTCCCATAAGCTCCTACATATTCCCATACGCTCTCACATATTCCCATAAGCTCCTACATGTTACCATAAGATCCTACATATTCACATAAGCTCCTAGATATCACCATAAGCTCCTACATATTACCATAAGCTCCTACATAATCCCATAAGCTCCCACATATTCCCATAACCTCCTACATATTACCATAAGCTCCTACATATAAGCTCCTACATATCCCCATAAGCTCCTATATATTCAGATAAGTTCCTAATATTCCCATAAGCTCCCACCTATTCCCATAAGCTCTTACATATTACCATAAGCTCTTATTAATCCCATAAGCTCCAAATATTCCCATAAGCTCCTAAATATTACCATAAGCTCCTACATATTACCATAAATTCTTACTTATTCCCATAAATTCCTAGATATTCCCATAGGCTCCTAATATTTCCATAAGCACCAAATATCCCCATAAGCTTCTACATATTCCCATAAGCTCCTAATATTACCATAAGCTCCTACATATTCCCATAAGCTCCTACGTATTATCATAAGCTCCTACATATTACCATAAGCTCCTAATATTACCATAAGCTCCTACATATTACCATAAGCTCCTTATATTCCCATAAGCCTTACATATTACCATAAGCTTCTACATATTACCATAAGCTCGTACATATTCCCATAAGCTCCTTCATATTCCCATAAGCTCCTACATATTACCATAAGCTCCTACATATCCCCATAAGCTCCTACATATTCCCATAAGCTCCTAATATTCCCATAAGCTCCTAATATTCCCATAAGCTCCTACATATTACCATAATCTCCTACATTTTCCCATAAGCTCCTAATATTCCCATAAGCTCCTACATATTACCATAAGCTCTTACATATTCCCATAAGCTCCTTATATTCCCATAAGCCATACATATTACCATAAGCTCCTACATATTACCATAAGCTCGTACATATTCCCATAAGCTCCTTCATATTCCCATAAGCTCCTACATATTACCATAAGCTCCTACATATTACCATAAGCTCCTAATATTCCCATAAGCTCCTACATATTCCCATAATAAAAATGATTTCAATTCTTGTGTTTTAATTTGTTTTCTTTTTTATCTTGTTGTATAATAATTATGGATGTGACGAATATCGAATTCGAATCCGACGACATTCGAACTTCGACATTTTTTGAGCGAATTTGAATCCGACAGATTTGTAAAAAAAAATTCGATTGGATTCGAATTTTAAAAACGCAGTGGCTTTCGTCTAGACGGACGCAATATTATTTTTTTTCGGGGTCCGTCTATAGATGTGCGCATGCGCACCAATTGAGATTAAGAGTAATGATGTCCGCATGCACGGCAATTATTCTTTATTACTTTTTTCGGGTTTGTCCAAGCCTAATAAAGGCGGAGGAAAACAATATCATTCAAACTACAAACATTAACCAATAAAACAAAAAAAATATGCGCTAAATTAGCATCTATCGCACCCCCACCCCCTTTCCCAGAAACCATATAAAATACACGTTTTTTTTTTCTTATACTTATATTAAATACCGACGAAGTCTTGGGGGAAAAAGACAGTGACAAATTCTTTCCCCATTTTAGCAATACGTAACT
>JAGDYQ010000021.1:946189-970376 GCA_021962125.1 Bulinus truncatus
AATATAAAAAAATTTAGCTGATTACTTGCTCTTTGTTAGGCTCAACAGAGTTACTGCCCGTAACACTAAAATCTTCATTGGCCTGGTACACGATTTCTTTCTTCTCAGGGCCGGATCAGAGATCAACAATTTGAATGGGACTCTTACAAAGTGGCGTTACCAGAGAGAGAGGTAGTGAAGGCGATCCGCCTTAGGCAGCTGATAATCGCACCGTCCCTCCCCCCCCCCCCATTTACCACACTTTTTATATTTCTATCTTCCCATGACTGGATCAGAGATCAACAATTTGAATGGGACATTTACAAAGTGGCGTTACCAGGGGTGGGGGGGGGGAAATGGAGGGCGATCCGCCGTAGACGGTTGACATCGTTGCCCTCCCGACCACCCTCCTCCCTTCCCCAACCCTTTATAGCTGCCTGTTGGCATGTAGGAAACGTTGCGTGATACACTAAGGTCCACGGTTCAAGTCTAGGAATAGAGCATATTATTATTTCAGTTTTGTTTTGACAAATATCTGCCAGGGATGAGATGTGTCACGTGTCTCAAGTGAAAAGTATCCCACCCACCCCCTCCCTCCTCGTCTTCAAGACGGAATGGTTCTTGTCATACTAACAGACATCTGGTCTTGATTTTGTCGTGACTGTGTGTCTGACAAGTCTGTACTTTGTATTCAAATACTCACCACAGTTGTTGTTGTTTTTTAAATCAGTATTTCTGAATCCAGTGGTTGATTTCGGTATACTTTATAAGTACATACATTGTGTACATTTAGACTCAATTTGTTAAAAATTAAATATCCTGTCATTTTTATCTTCTTAGTGGTCAACCAGACAGGTTATAATTTGTAAATAGCCTCTGACTATAGATAGACACCTGTTGTTTCACAAATGGAACAGGGACCAAAAAGTTTAAGATATATACAACATTCAGCTAAACATGCAATATATGTATATTGTATATATATATATATATATATATATATATATATATATATGTTACATTCTGTGATTTAATGAATGAAATCAAGTCCAAGCCCTACCCTGCTTTCATCACCCGATGGTGATATAAGATAATACATAGGATAGACAAAGGCTTTCTCTTCCCAGGTTTTTTCCTCTGTGGTCGGTCTGTCTAGTACCCACTTATCACGTTGTCACCTGGGAAGAGAATGTCTATATGGGGAGATAAGCTATGCCCTTGTTGCATTCAAGCGGAAAGGGGCGAGAGAGGAGTGTTCCTTTATCCCCCATGTTTGAAGGCGCCACTGATTACGCGTGACGTACACGGTCACTGCGATTGGTCAGTGAAGCGGAAGTCTCGGCGGAGTCGAAGAGAAAAGTCGGGCTCAGACTCCAGCTGGGGTGGGAAACCAGGCTTTTAGGTGGCAGAACCTAGACGTTCGACCACCACAGATCTGAGTTCTTGTGAGGACTACCCACCCCAGGTAATTTGATGTATGTTATCCTTGATTGTAGTAAGTGTGTGATGTATAATGCTAATTGTCCTTTTGGGGACACCCTGTACCTGTTTGCTTTATGTAAATAAATACTACACGGTGTATCGTATTTACATTTGAGTCGTGTACTCATTTCTTGTTGTGTTGTGCGTCTTGTGTAACCACGTGGCTGGGACAAATATAAATGTTGGCCAGAACTCAGTAGGGGATCATACCAATAGACAACGACCGCAGGGACCCCGCAAGGGGACCTTGACAATATATATATAAAGTAAAGTTCCCTTCTTAGCCCTAACGGGTCATCCGGGCAGATGAAGTGTAGAATTCATCTGTTTCTATAACCTCGGCATATGTAGGGATTGTGTGGTTAGCAGAACGCCCAGCCGCCTTTACTTCCCCAACTTAAAGTCAGGTACCCATTTAAAGCTGGGTGGACTTTGCAGCAAATTTCACCTGTAAAAATTCCATGGGCCTCACCGAGGATCGAACCCAGGACTCTCAGGTCGACAGTCGTTTTACTACAGTAAACAAGGTGTGACGTTTACTACAGTTAACAAGGTGTGACGTTTACTACAGTTAACAAGGTGTGACGTTTACTACAGTTAACAAAGTGTGACGTTTACTACAGTTAACAAGGTGTGACGTTTACTACAGTTAACAAGGTGTGACGTTTACTACAGTAAACAAGGTGTGACGTTTACTACAGTTAACAAGGTGTGACGTTTACTACAGTTAACAAGGTGTGACGTTTACTACAGTTAACAAGGTGTGACATTAACTACAGTGAACAAGGTGTGACATTTTACTACAGTTAACAAGGTGTGACGTTAACTACAGTGAACAAGGTGTGACATTAACTACAGTGAACAAGGTGTGACATTTTACTACAGTTAACAAGGTGTGACGTTAACTACAGTGAACAAGGTGTGACATTAACTACAGTGAACAAGGTGTGACATTTTATTACAGTTAACAAGGTGTGACGTTTACTACAGTTAACAAGGTGTGACATTTTACTACAGTTAACAAGGTTTTACGTTAACTACAGTTAACAAGGTGTGACATTTTACTACAAGGTGTATAAAAACACTACAATGAAGATGATTTTTATTCAAAAGACATTCAATCATCTAGACCAGTGGTCCCCCTCAAGCCCAGGGCCGCGGACCGGTATCGATCCGTGGATCAAATGACACTGGTGAGCCGTCCAAGAAACAATTAATTATTTCCTTTTTTCTTTACTGTGGTGTATTGTAATGTCGGGATAGTGTGCCAATTTCCATGGAGGTCAACCAGGAGTTGAGTGACTGTGAGCGGCATTGACAATGTAAATAAAAACAAACTAAAATATAAATAATCAACGTAACCCCGCCCCGCCCCTTCCCCTTCCCCAGCGGGCCGCGGTGAAATTATCAAACGTTGACCGGGTCTGTGGCGAGACAAATGTTGGGGGGACCACTGATCTGTTGGGGGGACCACTGATCTGTTGGGGGGACCACTGATCTGTTGGGGGGACCACTGATCTGTTCGGTTAGAAATTAACCGAAACACATTTTTAAAAAGAAACTTTGTAAGTAAAAAGAGAAAACGTAGCGCAAATAATGACACCAGATTTGACCTTCAGACATCCCCCGAGAGAGAGAGAGAGAGAGAGAGAGCGTGAAGTCTGCTTAGAATTCTTTGATGACCACTGCAAGTTCCGGACATGGCCAGGAAGAAAAAAAAACTTTGCCCACTACAGCCATTTTCTACGCAATATGTTAGAAAGTATGAAAGTTAAATGTTAAATGAAATTGAAGGAAATCATTTAAATGAGTCGTCAAGGGGAGATAAGTGACTGGTTACTGCATTTCTATACAAAAAAAAATAATAATAATTAGCAAGCAGATATTGATTGAAGTAGGGGGTGGCAGTTAAATAGTAGAAAAGAATGTTATTATCTGGCGTCTTCAGGTAGAGAGTAATACTTGGCTAGCCTTGAAAGTATCAGAATTTAGATATTTCAGGTATTTTAACACATCTCTACCCACACCCACTCCCCCACCCCCACGCACTTAAATATAACCCTCCTCTCTTTTTCTCCCGTCTCTCTTTCCCTGTCTTCTTCCCTGTCTCCTTCCCTCTCCCACTCCCTCTCTCTCCCTTCTCTCTTTCCCTCTCTCCATCCCTCTCTCCCCTCTCTCCCTCCCTCTCTCCCTCCCTCTCTCCGCCTTCTCTCTCTCTCCCTCCCTCCCTCCTTCATCTCTCTATCTCTCCCTCTCTCTCTCTAGTTCGCCCTCTTTCTCTATAGTTATGTCCAGCATTTTAATGTCTATAACACAGGTCAATATAAAATAAAATGATAAATGAACATTAACTGCTAATATTCTGCAGTGTTTCTTCCCTCTATATGTTTCCTTCCAATATTTCTTTCTGACTTTAGTCGTTTTTTGTTTTAATTTTGCAAACACAAGCAACTTTGTTTTTTTTTTGTTTTTTTTTTGCAGCTAGAAATTTGAGTTGCGTAGGCGGACTGAAATCGAATATTTAATTGTAGCTCAGAGTATACAATATATAACAAGATCGATACTTTCCCCGCTTCTCGTCTGTTTTAGAAACACGGCGTGAAGACGATTAGCCGATTACATATAAGAGTCTTCTACAGTGAGAAATCAATGTTAAAGTTGACACCGACGCAAACTAAGCGTCTGTTGTATCATCATTATTTTTTTTTTCTCTTTTCACGGCAGCATAAAGTGAAAAAAAGAAAGAAAGAAAAAAAAATGACAGAAGTGGGAAGTGTGGGAGAAATAAAAAAAAATGACGTCAGATAAAGAGGGGGAGATAATTTATTTGAATAGATTGATACTGCGTACAACAGCAGGAGGGGGTGTTACTCTTCTTAAAACAAATACTTTTTCTTGTTTTGCAAGGAGATGACAACGGCCGGTGTCTGCCAGTTTGGCTTTCAATGTTGTTACATACTGCTAACAGATAACAAAATAAAGTGTATTTTTTAATGTCTGAGAAATATTCTGAAATCTTTTTTTTTTATTCTATTAACCTAATTATTGTCCTATTATTGATCTTTCCCTCGAATTCATATTTTTTTTTAATCAGTGGTTCTTTTGATTAGGGTCCTCTGTCCTTACAGGGATCCCACAACCCTTAAAGGGCTTCGGTGAATGTAATTAAAATCGAGTTTTTGAGTTTCTTTGTTGTTGTTGTTTTTTTGTGTCTGTATATTACTGTTAGCTAATGATAGCTCATTCCAAACGTTCATATATCTATCTAGTAAAAAAAAAAACAATAACTAGACACCACCACGCAAAGAATTCTAAAAGGAAAATGTGAGAACCACTGACCTAGTTAGAGTTTACTTCCGGTGTGGCGTATATCTCGTGAGGCACTGATGATTAGCTTAGCAGACGTAATACAGACGACACGTACATGCGCAGTTGTGTTTTCTTTCTCGTTTAGTAAAATTCAAATAGATCAAATTTCAAACAGAAAAATTGTTACAGCTTTGCTCATAAATTCAGTGCTGGGTTCGGAAAAAAAAATTAATGCCGGCATGCAAACAGATGCACACTCAGACTCTATGACGATATAACGTACTTTTGCAAACCAAATGACAACAGTTGTGGGAGGCCCACATTCTTTCCGATGCGCCCATCTTGCCAAGGGGCACGTCGATTTATTGGTCTGACATCCACTGTCTATATAGCATAGAGAAGCGTCATTCCAAGTATATTTTTTGAAAGGGGGGGGGGGGAGGGGGGTGAAGTTATATAGATTGGCGGGTTTCTACCGCCATCCCTCCACCCAATCTCTCTATGAGTTTCTACCGCCATCCCTCCACCCAATCTCTCTATGAGTTTCTACCGCCATCCCTCCACCCAATCTCTCTATGAGTTTCTACCGCCATCCCTCCACCCAATCTCTCTATGAGTTTCTACCGCCATCCCTCCACCCAATCTCTCTATGAGTTTCTACCGCCATCCCTCCACCCAATCTCTCTATGAGTTTCTACCGCCATCCCTCCACCCAATCTCTCTATGAGTTTCTACCGCCATCCCTCCACCCAATCTCTCTATGAGTTTCCGGTGGCTGTTGTTTCAGACATAGGATGAGAATAATATTAAACATTTATTAAATATTTGATTTATTTACAAATTATTTTCCGTGCTTTATAAAACAGCGCGTTCTTATGATTTTCAGAATTATAAAACTTGATTCATTCCTTTTTTTTAAAAAAAACAAAACAAAAAAAAAAAACAAATGCCCCGCCCTGCCCTTTAACTAATGACGCCCATGGTGCAAAACAGAGACTTTCTTAGGTTTTTGACGGCCCTATTTGTAAAGTTAGGTGCATACACCCGCCAAGAGCACTGAAAAGATCAAATTATCTAGGAATGTTGACTAGTAAGAGGATCTTTTGTCAGAAAGGGGGGAGGGGCTAGTTCGTCTATCCATCAGAACGGTTCTGAATGGTGATGAAATGTCATTATTCTATCGGACTGTCTACCGATCCACAGTATCGTTCAATTTTATATTGTAGGTTTCGTGTCAGTTACCACTATTGGTCAGCCACTTTTACAAACTTGTATAAAAAGATTGTTGTGTAATCCTCAATACGTTAATAATTTTGTGTCATTTATATTTTTGATAGAAAACAGTAGCTTGATAACGGGCTGATCAGACGACGAGGATATATATATATATATATATATATATATATATATATATTAAAACGACGAGGATATATATATATATATATATTAAAACGACGAGGATATATATATATATATTAAAACGACGAGGATATATATATATATATATATATTAAAACGACGAGGATATATATATATATATTAAAACGACGAGGATATATATATATATATATATTAAAACGACGAGGATATATATATATATATTAAAACGACGAGGATATATATATATATATATATATATTAAAACGACGAGGATATATATATATATTAAAACGACCAGGATATATATATATATATATTAAAACGACGAGGATATATATATATATATATATATTATAACGACGAGGATATATATATATATATATATATATATTAAAACGACGAGGATATATATATATATTAAAACGACGAGGATATATATATATATATATTAAACGACGAGGATATATATATATATATTAAAACGACGAGGATATATATATATATATATTAAAACGACGAGGATATATATATATATATATTAAAACGATGAGGATATATATACATATTAAAACGACGAGGATATATATATATATATTAAAACGACGAGGATATATATATATATATATATATATATTAAAACGACGAGGATATATATATATATATATATATATATATATATATATATATATTAAAACGACGAGGATATATATATATATATTAAAACGACGAGGATATATATATATATATATATTAAAACGACGAGGATATATATATATATATATTAAAACGACGAGGATATATATATATATATTAAAACGACGAGGATATATATATATATTAAAACGAAGAGGATATATATATATATATATTAAAACGACGAGGATATATATATATATATTAAAACGACGAGGATATATATATATATATATATTAAAACGACGAGGATATATACATATATATATATATATATATATATATTAAAACGACGAGGATATATATACATATATTAAAACGCGAACAGAAACCTTTTCCCTTTTTTAACAGAGCTTAATTTATATTCTTTCCGGATGAATACTCGACATGGTCAGAGCTGACCGTTTGCTGTGACGTCATTCGGCCATCTCCCCAGAGAACATACGTCTTCATTAAATGGGATAAGCGTACAGTGTTAAGTCTCAGGAAATCCAGAAGCCAGGCGGTCCATCTCACTTTCAAAAAAAAAAAGTCCAGCAAAACTACGAATGTCATTTATTGGAGTCATTAGTTCAGAAATCATTTGGGTAATTAGAAGATACCTAACCCGAGCATCGACTGTCTGACCTTTTAAAGTGACTTTTCCAGTGCTATAGGGTCACGGCAATAACATGTACTCTTATCGGATTATTTAAATGTATAGTAAAGGGAATATAAATACAATTTTTCTATGCTTGGTCGAGGTAATTCATTTTTTGTTTCAGATTTCCAATTTTTACTGGAAAATAATACAATTAAAAATGTTTAGGATTGTAATTTATATATTGTGGTGGAGGGGAGGTGGGCGTGTGTGTAGTCCCGTATTGGAATGAGATAAAAATCACTTAGATCTCATAAAACAACTAATAGGACGGATTTCACCCCCCCCCCCCCACCATTCCCTGATATATCTACAGGTCCTTTTTGGAGATTGAACCAGGGACCCTCAAGTTGACAGTCGAGCTCTTCACCGCATGACGACCACCCGAGATATAATCTATAGAACCAATGGCCAGTGGCGTAGCTAGGGCTGGGCAAGGGGGAGGGCATCATGCTCCGGGTGCAACTCACAAAGGGGAGCCAAATGGGATATTTTAGATATAATATTATATGGTTTTTGAATGGGAGCTCTAAAAAGGCGCGGGTTAAGCTCGCTACGCCACTGCTAATGGTGGAGGAAATATATTTCCGGGTGAATAATATACAAATATGAAAATTTCAAAATTCATGTATACGGTTACAAATAAAATGTCTGCCAATGTATAGAAACACGGTCCGTCGATTAAACTGGACATTTTTACCTATGACGTCAAAGAATATAACTAATTTATATATATATATATATATATATATATATATATATATATATATATAAACTCACAAACACACATGCATACACAAACACACACACACATACACACACATACGTGCAAATTTATCCTGGATATTGAAAATAAAATGGGCACCTTACTTGAAGGCGGCTGGACGTTGTGCTAACCACACAATCCCTCAATATGGTGAGGCTACTGAAACAGATGAATTCTACACTTCATCTGCCCCGATGAGCCCTTAAGTGAACTGTACTTTTTTTTTTTGCCCAAAGTCATACCTTTAATTTTATTAAAAATTATTACCACTATCACAAGATTTGTAGAAAATAATTGTAGTGTCTTTTTTGTTTTTTTTTACTACCTGGCAATGTCAATGGGCCGACACTTCCTGGCATAGACCATGGCAGAGGTGAATACACAATGTCCATATTGACCGACTCAGACTTCTGTTGTTCAAATAGCCTGTGCTTCCAATAGCCCCCCGCCCACTTCTTCCTCCATATATAGGGTTGCCATATTTTTTCACGGACCAACTGGGACAGTTCTGTCTTTTTTAATTTAGGTTTAGGGATGTCGGTTCCGGGGGGGGGGGGTGTTATGAAAACAGTGATGTAAAAAACACTTAAAATATAGAATAGATAATCTTTGTTATTTTATTCATAATGGTACACAAACATGATATTTTTACAAAACAAAACAGTTTTCTACTTGTTGTACCACTCGTATTTTTCACTTCTGTAAATTTGTATTACTGTGTTACTTACCAAAATGTTACTGATCACACAAAAGCAGATTAATCACTCTCTGATCTAATAATTTTGCTCAATTATTTCCAAGAAACTGTGCCCTGAATCTAAAACGGGACAATTTCAACCACCGGGCGGGACACCGGGACAACCCAGTATATCCGGGACTGTCCCGGCGAAACGGGGGCGTATGGCAAGTCAATCCATACACAATGTAAAAAAATGCCTGTGTGATGCGTATCAAACATATCAGCCATTATGCTTCGAATTTAGGTCACACGTTAAGTGAGTCAGTCGTTGCCCTTATAGTTTATCAATTTTGATGAAGAAATAAATGATCTAGCCTTTCCTTAAACAAACAAAAATATACAAACAGCTCGCAATATAAAAATCAATAAAAAGTGTCGAAAAGTTAAATTACCATCACGTGACAAAGAAGAGTGACTAGGAATTTTTTCCCCTAAATTGTCTGAGACGAAGGAAAAAAAAAATTTGAAATATGGAACATAACTAAAAATTGTAGCTTGTAACAATACCCTGTTTGGAAGTCAGTTTGTAACAATACCCTATTTGGAAGTCAGTTTGTAACAATACGTGTTTGGAAAAGTCGTATTTTGTTGTTCTCTGAAATTATATTTTGTTTATTAAAAATTTTGTTTGTTTGTGTAACTGCGCATTGAACAGTCAGTGTAGATGACGCAGGTGCTCTTATTTATGTGAAAGTGACAGGCTTTGTGTTAATGGCTGTCAGTGTATCTGACGAATTGCTACACATTGCTTTAACGTGTCATTGTGTTTGGCATAGTGCTACACACTAGTGTTAGTCTTTGTGTCTGGCATAGTGCTTCACACTGGTGTTAGTCATACATTGTGTCTGGCATAGTGCTATACACTAGTGTTAGTCTTTGTGTCTGGCATAGTGCTACACACTGGTGTTAGTCATACATTGTGTCTGACATAGTGCTACACACTAGTGTTAGTCTTTGTGTCTGGCATAGTGCTACACACTAGTGTTAGTCTTTGTGTCTGGCATAGTGCTTCACACTGGTGTTAGTCATACATTGTGTCTGGCATAGTGCTACACACTAGTGTTGTCTTTGTGTCTGGCATAGTGCTACACACTGGTGTTAGTCATACATTGTGTCTGACATAGTGCTACACACTAGTGTTAGTCTTTGTGTTTGGCATAGTGCTACACACTGGTGTTAGTCATACATTGTGTCTGACATAGTGCTACACACTGGTGTTAGTCTTTGTGTCTGGCATAGTGCTACACACTGGTGTTAGTCTTTGTGTCTGGCATAGTGCTACACACTGGTGTTAGTCATACATTGTGTCTGGCATAGTGCTACACACTGGTGTTAGTCATACATTGTGTCTGGCATAGTGCTACACACTGGTGTTAGTCATACATTGTGTCTGGCATAGTGCTACACACTGGTGTTAGACATACATTGTGTCTGACATAGTGCTACACACTGGTGTTAGTCATACGTTGTGTCTGGCATAGTGCTACACACTGGTGTTAGTTGTTCGTTGTGCAACACGTATGTTTATCAGCCGCTGTGAACACTTTCCTATTCCTGACACAAAAAAAACGAATTTTTATTTAAATTAGGATTAGTAACACTCCATACATTAGTAACACTCAATATATTAGTAAACCTCCATACATTAGTAACACTTCATACATTAGTAACCTTCCATATACTAGTAGCACTCCATATATTAGCAGCCCCGTAGCCGTGAGGGGCACTGGGGGGGGGCGTGCCCCCACCCCCGCTTAAAAACGAAGAAAAAGAGGAAAAAATAACGAAAAAGTAACTAAAATGAGAAGGTGCCCCCTTGCTGGGTATTGGTGCCTCCCTGTTTACTTTGGCCTGGCTACGGGCCTGTATATTAGTAACACTCCAGACTGTGTTACCTGTATCCCTTCAGAAATAATAGATTTGAAAAAAAAATATTAAAAAAAAAAACAAAAAAAAATAGAACAAAAGTTGACTAGAAAGTATCAAGACAAGTTTCAACATTGTTCTTTTCAATTGTTTATTTCTAAACAAGTGTGTGTGTGTGTGTGCGTGTGTGCGTGTATATATGTATGTGTGTGTGTGCGTGTATGTATGTGTGTGCGTGTATGTATGTGTGTTTGTGTACGAGCGATCGTGTCTATCTTATAATACAACAGTCGTATACAAAAAGCAAAATTCTAGTTTGACATAAATGACAGTGACAGGTATTCGACAGACACACATATACACACACATTCATAAATAAAAACGTGTAAACATCCAGACCGGTAGAAAGGTGGTTTGGGGTGGGGGGGGGATAACATAGTGACATTATGTCCAGGGGTAAGTTTATGTTGTTCACTCTGTAATATATTACATTCACTAAACTTTGAAATAGATAAAAACGGAAGGGTTTTAAAGAGTGTGTGTTGCCAACCTGAATATGAGTTGAAATTGAGAATGTATGTTGCCAACTTAGTGCTTCTAGAACTTTGAGACAGAATGTCTAATAAAGGGCAAACAATTTCAGTCGTAAAATAAACTGAATGACTTATTTTCAAGTCAGCTGATACACTATGCAGCAAAAAAAGACTAATTAAAAAAATGAGCTCTTAATACAATATTGTTAGTAGTTAATGTTTTAGATTAATTGATATACATTTTTATAAATGTACTTATTCTCATACTGGAATGTGTTTCTCATTCTAATGCAAACTGTCGACCTGCTTCAACTGTTGGTTTGTTTTAAACGGAAATGATACGTCGCTGCGAGTCCCCGTATGATGTTCCCCCCGTAACCCCTGGGGTACTTGTACCACTGGATAAGAACTGCTGCTGTAGACTGGTTGGTAAAGATTAATATCGTACACTGATATAATTACACGTATTACACACAGATATATCAGTTGTTTTCAACGGCAAGGTCTGACACCAAGACTAATTGTTTTTACATGACACAACCGTGGCGAAACTTCAAAAGGAATAAGAAATTCACACAATTCTCTGACCTTCTCAATATCGTTTTGTGATTTAAAAACGAAACGAAACAAAGGAAAACAAAAAAAACACGGCCATAATAATAAATCGATTCCATAACGAATTCATCGTAATCCAAATCACGTTCCGATGACCTCATTAATAATATTGATTCCTCAATAATTTACAACCTGAGAGCATTAGATGATAGAAGAAGAAATGTGTATACATATTTAAAAAAAAAAACCAAACAACAACATTAGTTGTCAATTTGTAAAAAAAAAACAAGTGCTGAAAAAAAGAGAGAAAAAAATCGCCTAAGTTGTCAGCACGGATTAGCATCAACGTCTCGGGGAAAGGAATATTAATAAACTGCTCCCTTAGTGCAGCTACATTTGCTTGAGGGAGGGATGGGGGAGGGAGGGGCTTTTTTTCGGGGGGTGGGTGGGGGATAAATCAATGAGGACGCCAGTGCTGATAACTGTGTAAGATTATTTGAAGAAGGTTATTCAGTTGGCAATCATCCCGCCTGCTGCAGGTAACACCTGTCAAACTCACAGGACGTCAGCTCTCAGTAACACACATACACACACGTATCTTCCTATCACACCTGTAGGATCTAACCTGCAAAATGAGGGGGGGGGGGAGATCCACTGCGTTGAACGAGATCTTAACGTTAGATTTTTAATATTGCCTTGCAGTGGTTGTAAAACTGTTGTTTTTTTAAAGACAGCTGCAAAAACAACAAACAATAGAGCAATAGTAAATGGACGTGAATGATAGACTATGACGGGATGACCACTGCTGACCACGCTGGACGTTGAAAATGGGCCGAATTTAATGTAATTTCATATAATACAGGCAGACGCATAATTACATTTAAAATTGGGAGTCCCGAGGTTTGAGTAATTTTAGGGGCCCTAATAAAAATTACATTCGGGGCCTCGAGGCAAAATAATATGTGGGGGCCTAAGACAAAAGTACTTTTGGGGGCCTAAGACAAAAGTACTTTTGGGGCCCCTGGACAAAGTACATATTGTGGTCCGAGGCAAACATTTGGGGGCCCTAGGTAAAGTTACATATTGGGGGCCCTTTATCAAAGTAAATTTGGGGGTCTTAGGTAAAAGTACATATTGGGGGCCCTATATCAAAGTACATTTTGGGCCCTAGGTAAAAGTACATAATGGTGGCCCTATATCAAAGTACATTTGGAGGAGGGGTCCTAGGTAAAAGTACATTTTGGGAGCTCTAAAGTACATTTGGAGGAGGGGGTCCTAGATAAAAGTACATTTGGGGGCCCTATATCAAAGTACATTATGAGGAGGGGTCCTAGGTAAAAGTACATTTGGGAGCTCTAAAGTACATTTGGAGGAGGGGGTCCTAGATAAAAGTACATTTGGGGGCTCTATATCAAAGTACATTTGGAGGAGGGGTCCTAGGTAAAAGTACATTTGGGAGCTCTAAAGTACATTTGGAGGAGGGGGTCCTAGGTAAAAGTACATAATGGTGGCCGTATATCAAAGTAAATTTGGGCCCTAGGTAAAAGTTCATAATGGGGACCCTACACCAAAGTACATTTGGGGGTCCTATATCAAAGTACATATTGGGGGCCTTATATCAAAGTACATTTGAAGGAGGGGTCTTAGGTAAAAGTACATTTGGGGGCCCTATATAAAAGTACATTTGGATGAGGGGGTCCTAGGTAAAAGTACATTTGGGGGCTCTATATCAAAGTACATTTGGAGGAGGTGTTCTAGGTAAAAGTACATTTGGGGGCTCTATATCAAAGTACATTTGGAGGAGGGGTCCTAGGTAAAAGTACATTTGGGAGCTCTAAAGTACATTTGGAGGAGGGGGTCCTAGATAAAAGTACATTTGGGGGCCCTATATCAAAGTACATTATGAGGAGGGGTCCTAGGTAAAAGTACATTTGGGAGCTCTAAAGTACATTTGGAGGAGGGGGTCCTAGATAAAAGTACATTTGGGGGCTCTATATCAAAGTACATTTGGAGGAGGTGTCCTAGGTAATAGTACATTTGGGGGCCCTATATCAAAGTTCATGTGGAGGAGGGGTCCTAGATAAAAGTACATTAGAGGACTTGTGTCTTTTTGTTGTTTTTTTTTTCCTTTTCTTTTCAGGTGGCTGTGAAACCCGAACAGGTTCCTGCCTTAATTGGCCGCAGTGTAGATTGTCGGGGGGGGGCTCAAGATTCCTTTGTGCCAGTCCAGCTACATGCACCCTGGAACCTATTTTTATTGTAGCATGTAATTCATAATTATATATTATTAGTGGTGGATTATGACTGATAATATTGGTCGATAGCAATCACCAGGTGCTCCACTCAATGATGGTATAATTTGATTTAATAGACTAATGAAAACATCGGGGCCCTCTAGCCATTGGGGCAAGATGACTTGATGCCAGTCTGCCCTTAAATATTATATCCAACATCTATATTCAGGGCAGGATTTAGACTTGATAAGGTCCTAATCTTTTGAGATATGGGGCCTTTTTCAAGTCCGGATACTATATGTCAGTGTCAAATACTTAAGTATATTTGATCATTTTTAGGGCCCCCCAAGAAATTGGTGGCCCTACGCTATAGCTTGTGTGGCTTATACGTGAATACTGCAGTCTATATTGATATTATTGTGAATTAGCTGTACCCTGCAAAATCTTTGCATAGAGTTATATCTCCTTAGGCTTGGTCGGAAGGCTAGGTTATTATTGGTTTCGGGCAGATCCGATTTTTTCATGATTGTATTTTAAACTGGAATACTGTTGTATTAATTCTTTACTTTCGATTTAAGGGGGTACCCGGGTCTGGCAAAAAACTTTTTTATTTTTAAAGTTTAAGACATTTTAATATCATAGTTATGATATAGTAGGTTTAAAAATAATTTTGTGCAAAAAAAAATAATTAAAATATTGATATTTATGACCTTTTTGTGGCAAATATTTCTGAGATATTTATAGACTGATTCATATAAAATGTACATTTTTATATTCAGGAAAGCTTGCTTTAGAGGATGTCAGAGTACTTTTTTGATATTTTAATAAATAAATTTTTTATGAATTTTTTAAAATTTTGTATGGTGAAAATAGGCCAAAAATGCCAATTTTGAAAATTAAAAAAATTGCCAAAAAAAAAAAGTACTCAAAATTTCTTTAAAAGCCTCTGACGTTCTATAAACACACCTCTTCTTAATATAACTTAGAAGTTTTATCAAAATCTGACTGTTGGTTTTTGAGATTTTCTTGCATTAGTGAAGCAAAATGTCAAAAATATTTTTTCAGAGAAAAATGACTTTAAAGTTTTTAAATTATTGAAGATTTTTAATGAGTAACATTCTGAAAATCCTTTTTAAGTGATCTAAATATTTTTTTTCTGAAATACAGTTAATTCATAGTGATTATTGGTATGTTTTAGTATCTAAAAGTGTAAAAAAAAAAAAAAAATTTTTAGACATAGTGGATTTTTCTAGGTACCGTACCCCCTTAACGCAGAACACAAATCACTTATATATATATATATATATATATATATTATTATTATTATTATAGGTATAAATTAAGGCTGTACCGGAATCCGATTCCGGTTCCTGTTTAGCCGGATTTCGGCAGTTTTAACAAATCCGGTTCCGATTCCGATTCCGGTTCCGGTTAAAATGTGCCGGATTTAAGCCGGATTTCTTTGTTGTTTGAAATTTGTAAGAAATTTTTTTAGCGCAACATAATTTTGAAATATTTAGCGCTATACAATTAAATTAAAACAATAACTTCCTTTGATTTTAAAACTACAATAACGTCGATCGCTTTTAGTTCTATATGTAAGTACAAATATATTAAAAAGGAATATTTGAATCGTATATAGTCTAGTACAGGGGTCGACAACCTGCGGCTCGCGAGCCGCATGCGGCTCTTTCGATGTCAAGTTGTGGCTCTTTCGATGTCAAATTGCGGCCTGATCAAATACCGTAATATTGAAACAACAAATTTAGTGGCTTTTTTGAAAATTGAGAAAATTGTAAATTATAACTTTATAAGAGCCTTCCGTCTCAAAAGGTTGCCGACCCTGGTCTAGTAATACAACACCTAATCTTTCGCTACTTTTGATTACGTGTTTTCTATAAACTATATTTAGCTATCAAAGTTTAACTTTTTCTAAAGAGCAGACAACGATCTATTTTTGGGTGTTTACAGTTTTAAAAAAGTTCAATAATTTATTTTTCTGCACATTTTTTAATTTAGTGGACTTTGTCACGATTTGGATAAAATTCCTCGCAAATTTAGATAAATAACTTGAAGATACATTTTTAATTGAACATTATAGTGATATTGATTTAGATTTGAAATGCATTTAAATTTGCGTTTTTATGGGAAATAGTCAGATAATGATTTATTAAATGAAAGTATGAATGAAATAACACGGTTCGGTGACGTCACTATGAAAAACTAAAGAAAAATAAGCTATCGGGTGGTGCCACAGTATATATATATATATATTGGAATACATTTATTAATAAACATGTTTATTATACTTTCTAAGATATGTTATCCATTTCTTTGTTTGATTGTAATAGAAATCAGGTTAAATTAGGTACAGCTTTATTAAAATAAATTTTTAAAACAAAGAACCTGTTATTTTGACAGAGTTATCTTTCTTAACTCTAGATTGGGGAAGGGGTTTTAGTCACAGTCATCAAGATCTAAATGGTTAATACTGTTTTTTGATATCTAGAACTTAAAAACTAAATTTTTATTATATTTCTCATTCTTATACCTATTTTATGTTAGGCGAGAAATTACAACCTCGTTCGGAAAAAAATTACTATTTAATTCGGTAAAATCCGGTTCCTGTTCCGATTCCGGCAGGATTCAAATATTAAATCCGATTCCGGTTCCGATCCTGCAGGATCTAAAAATTAGAATCCGGTACAGCCCTAGTATAAACCTATAATCCGTTTTTTAAGTCAGATCAGTTAAGTTCATATGTACCGATTCATTCTAAAAAACTTCAAAAAGAAAAAAAAATCACGATATTTAAACTAAACCAAGCAGATAGACAATGACATACAATGACATACAAAGACATATAAACAGCCAAGCATGTGTTGAAAGAAAAAAACAACTGTCTTTGTACATTTCTTTAGGATAATTTAAATGGAAACATTTCAAACAGTATTTTTCGATCAACCAAGTTGTGTCTAAATTGTTTTGACTATCAGCTTAAACGAAAATGGCAAATAACTTTGCGTTTAATTTTATAAAACTTATAGAGCAACAGATTACAATTTTGATGTAAACATATCAGTTCAAATGATTGAAATTGGCTCGTATTCTGCTTAACAATGAATTTCATTCGAGACGAAGAAAAACTGTCTTTTCTGAGGATGTTGTACTCAGTGATCTGTGAATGAGAAACTCGTTGGCTTCAAATGGATTTGGAGGGGAGGAAAGGGGGGGGGAGAGAATTCCATCACTAAAAATTCGTTGTTCTTGAAGACAGGTCAGTGACAAACGGCGGGGACAGGATTTAAAGTAATTAACTCATTGAGTCCCGGGGAATGGGGGTAAGGGTGGGGGGGGAGAGATACAGCCCAAATAAAATCGTTGTTATTGCGTAAAACCGATGTGGGGTTTATCTAGAAAATAAAGGAAATAAAAAGTACATTATAAAAATTTTGGTGTGAGACAGACTCGATTATATAGGTTTGCTCGGACATATCGGAGAGCTATGACGTCACACATGTTAAGGCGCAGTAGCGTATTCTTTCCACAGCCACAACAATTAAAGGGAGCTAATTGTACATTATTTGCAAAGATAATGACATTTTTTAGAATTCATAACAAAACAACTCATCAAATCATAATGAAATAGTAAGATTAATGTATTGTCGTCGGGTTCAAAGCTATATTGAAAGTATCAGAGCTATAGCTTATCGGAAAGTGTTATAAAATTGGATTGCCCAATTCCGCGGACAGACAAACATACAGACAAGAAGAGAAGCTGAGAAAAGCCTTTTTAAAAAGACAACTGTGCAGAAGGTGTGAGATGTGTAAAATGCAAAAAGAAGAAGTGAATGGTTGGATTTATTTTTTCTAAACTAATGTTCGGTTGATTGATTCATAAGTAGGTATTTAGTAGATCGACATGGGGTATATTGTTGTTTTGTTTGTTTGTTTTTGTTGATGCAAGGGTATAAAGTTTGTTAAGAATAGTAGTTGTGGTTGTTTTGGTGTGCCCGGTTCTATCCCCCCTCCCTTCCCTCATAGGGACAAGTGGTTGTGCGGTAAAGCGCTCGACTATCGATTGAAGGGTCCTGGGTTCTATCTCCACTTAGAACGAAGGGGAATTCTTTTTTTAGGTCATTGTGAAAGTTCCCTCCATGTCTTCCGTGGTGCCCGACCCCCCCCCTCCTTTGGCAATTTGCCCTTTTGGCTATGGTGGGGATGAAAGAATGATGCAACAAAAACAGTCCCATTTGGGGTTTGTAGGATTTAAGAGATAAACATCTCAGCCATACAGGGTCTTCACACACCCTTCCCCCCTACCTCATACCCTACCCCCCCCCCACCCTACCCACACCATCAAAACAATTGGTACGGCCATGGCCATGCGGACAGAAAGAAGGCCGGAGATAAAAATGTCATAAACACTCCAATGCACTGGTATTTTTTAAAGCTAGTTTAAAGTTGATAAACTGATAAATATACTTTTATGAAGTAAGTGTACGTATTTTTTGTTAGAATAGATCCGTCAAGATTAAAGTTGGATTAAAAACGAAGATGTAAACTTTATATAGATGTATGCATATATTTTTTATGTCTACATCCAATTCAAACTTTTTTTTTCTAAAAATTAAATGGTCGGGGTGAAGCAAAATCAATCAAGTTTCGCTAAAGCTGTATAGAAATCGATTTGGGTAGAGGGAAAATAAAAAGGCCACGTTCAAAGGAAGGGACATTTTGACAACATGCTCTCTTAAATGTGTGTCAATGGGTCTATCTGTGGTTGGTCCATTGTCTGAATGTTACGTGTGACTGTATATGTGTGTCTGTGTGTGTCTGTGTGTGTGTTTGGGGTTGTTGTAGAGCGATGTAGAGCGCTCGTTTGCCGACCTAATAGTAACGGGTTCGATCGTCGGTGAGAACCAGTGGAATTCTTCCGGATCCTGGTAATAGTTGGTTAAAAGTCCCCCAAGTTCCCCCAGCTTTGAATGGGTGCCTGATTTAAGTTGGCGAAGTAAAGGCTCTAGTCGTTGTGCTAACCACAAAATCCCTTCATATACCGAGGTTATAGAAACAGATGAATTCTACACTTTATATCTTCTCAGATGGCCCATTATGGCTAAGGGAACTTTACTTTTATGTAGTTAAAAAATCTGTGACGGTTCCAAGTAATTTATGTAAATATCAACACACAGCTCACGGCTAGTCCCCCCGAACATTGTTTATGTCAACGTAAGTGTGACTGCAGGGACGATAATTGATTTGCACGGAATGGAAATGATAGAGTTATCCCCCCATTCATACCTGTGTCAGCCAGAGTTATTCCCGATGACACCCACACAATATTTTTTCTATCAATAGTAACTTCATGTCTGTGTAAATACTGTTATATGTATACTGCACTACACAAAGGTATACCAAACTGAACTTTAAACATCCAACACATAAGATTCGTATTTTGGACTTCTTTAAATTATCGAATACTGAGTGTTTTATTAAAATAACTTCAGACCTACATATCGGGGGATTTATTTAGCCCCCCCCCCCCCTTTCCATCCAACTCCACAAATTAAAGAAGTCTATTTATTTAATGTGGAAATGAGGTTAGTGGGTCAAGGTTGATGCTTCGTGCACAACCAAGACGTTTTACACGTTATTTACGTCATCATCAACTAGGTACCATCATGCCTTGGGCCCCGACATTAAAAGTCTCCCCCCCCAATCTCTCTTTCCCCCTTGCCCCACTCCCCCGCAAAAAAAGCTTTCCACTTATATAATTACTAGCTGCAAGTACCCAGCTTTGCCCGGGTTTCAAATAAGGTTTTCAGTTTACCTTCTGTTTTCTCCCTACCTACCTCTCTCCCTTCCTCTCTCTCTCCCTCCCCCTCTCACTCCCTCCCTACCCCCTCTCTCCATTTCTCTTTCCCTCCCTCCCTTCCTCCTTCCCTCTCTCTCCCTCCCTGCCCCCTCTCACTCTTTGTCTCTCATCCCTCTTATTTCTACCATCCTCTCTCCCCTCTCTCCTTCCCTCCCCTTTCTCTCCCTCCCTACCCCCTCTCTCCCTCCCTCCTTTCTCCATCCCTCCTTCTCTCATCCCCTCATCCCTCTTTCTCCCTCTCTCCCGCCCTCCTCTCTCCCCTCTCCCTCCCTCCCCCTACCTCCCACTCCCTCCCCCTTTCTCCCTCCCTAATTTCCTCTCTCTCCCTCCCTGCCCCCTCTCTCTTTATCTCTCTATCCCCCCGTCTCTCACACCCTCTCTCTCTCCCTCCCTCCCCTCTATCTCCCTCCCTACTCTCTCTTTCCCTCCCTTCCTTTCTTTTTCCTTCCCTCCCTTTCTCTCTTCTTCTCTCCCTCCCTCTCTCATCTTCCTCTCTCTCTCTCCCTCCCTCCCTTCTCTCTCCCCCCCTCCCTCCCTCCCTCCCCTCCCTCCCTCCCTCCCCTCCCTCCTCCCTTCCTCCCTCCTCCCTTCCCCTCCCTCCTCCCTCCAACCCTCCTTTCCCTCCCCCTCCCCCTCCTACCCCCTCTCGCTTTATCTCTCTCCATCCCTCTCTCTCGCTCTCTCTCACTCTCTCTCTCGCTCTCTCTCTCTCTCTCTATATATATATATATATATATATATATACATATTATTATGGCTTCACACTTCTTCTAAAATCCATTCATTTACCTTCCTCAAACTGTACAAATCAGGGAGCATGAAAAAACATCAACAATTCTTTGCAGCACAAAGGCACGATACAGCACCAGCGCGCAAGTTATATTCGATCATCGGGAAATGACGTCACAGAAGAGTTTTATTTATGGCGCCGTCGAGATTACTTTAATATAGTAAAAGATACTAATATAAAAATAATTAATTACAATTAAACTACCCATCGAGATGAAACGAAACCTGTCCTATAACCTTCCCCATGTAATTATGTGTATGTGTACCGAATTTCACGTTCTTTGGTTGTCTGGATCTTGAGTTATAAGGGAACAGACAGACAGACAGACAGCAAATGCGTCTTATAAGTATAGAGACTAGTTGCAAGTACCCGGCTTTGCCCGGGTTTAAAATAAGGTTTTCTGTTTACCATCTGTTTTCTCCCTACCCCCTCTCTCCCTTCCTCTCTCTCTCCCTCTCTCCCTACCCCTCTCTCCCTTTCTCCCTCCCTCCCTACCCCTCTCTCCCATCTCCCTCTCTCCCCTCTCCCCCTCCTTCTCTCCCCCCGCCCATCCTTCTCCCTCCTCCTTCCCTCTCTCCCTCCCTGCCCCTCTTTCTCTTTATCTCTTCCTCCCATTTCTCCCATCGTCTCCCTCTCTCCTTCTCCCCTCTCTCCCTCCCTAACCCCTCTCTCCCTCCCTCCCTTTCCGCCTCTCTCTCCCTCCCACTATCTCCACCTTCCTAACTCCCTCATTCCCTCTCTCCCCCTCCCTGCCCCCCTCACTCTTTATCTCTCTCTCCCTCCCTCTCTCCCACCCTCTCTCTCCCTCCCTCCCCTCTCTATCCCTCCCTACCCCCTCTCTATCCCTCCCTACCCCCTCTCTCCCTCCCTTCCTTTCTCTCTCTCCCCCTGCTCCCTCTCCCCCTGCTCCTTCTCCGATCTCCCTCACTCCCCCTCCTTTTCTCCCCCCTGTCCATCCCCCCTCCCTCCTCTCTCCCCCTCCCTCCTTCCTTTCCTCTCTCTCCCCCCTGCCCCCCCTCTCTCTCTTTATCTCTCTTTATCTCTCTCCCTCCCCCCCCTCTCTCTCTTTATATATATATATATATATATATATATATATAATTATATATATATATACTTATTATTATGGCTTCACACTTCTTCTAAAATCCTTCTTCATTCCTTTGCCTTCCTCAAACTGTACAAATCAGAGAGCATGAAAAAACAACAACAATTCTTTGCATCACAAAGGCACAATAAAGCACCAGCGCGCAAGTTCTATTCGATCATCGGGAAATGACGTCACAGAGGAATTTTATTTATGGCGCCGTCGAGATTACTTTAATATAGTAAAAAACTAAAATAAAAAAAAAAATTACTTACAATTAAACTACCCATCGAGATGAAACGAAACCTGTCCTATAACCTTCCCCATGTAATTATGTGTATGTGTAACAAATTTCACGTTATTTGTTTGTCTGGATCTTGAGTTATAGGGGAACAGACAGACAGACAGACAGACAGACAACAAATGCGTCTTATAAGTATAGAGATTTTTAGAATTTCTATCTATTGAAGGGGTAGACTAAAATTACTTTTTTTTTCGCTCACGAGGCATAACCCACCCCTAAATCTACCTCTCATTAAGCTTGTAACGAAACTGAAGAGGCGAAAAGTAGCGCAGAAAAGAAAAGAAAAAAAACCAAACAGATACAAATATTGCTAACAAATCTTTGATGTTCACCTATGAAAGAGAACAGGCAAAAAGCAACGTAGAAAAAAAAAGATATGAATATACAGGTATTGATAACATCTCTTTGATTGTCTCCTGTTGAGTCACTGTAAGAATCAGATGACCGAAATATGATCGAATCCCCAATGATTACATCTTTCTAATAGGGCAAAATTATTTTAATGATGTTTTTGGGATAAGACCCGGCATTTTCACCAACCGTGGGCAACAACCTCACTTCACCTCGCATGCATTCAGTGCTGGCGGTGAACTGGATGGTGTCATAGGTATAGATGTCGTCACAGGTATAGATGTTGTCATAAGTATTGATGTCGTCACAGGTATTGATGTCGTCGCAGGTATTGATGTCGTCACAGGTATTGATGTCGTCACATGTATTGATGTTGTGAATGGTCTTTTAAATGTCATGAGTCTGCACACTGTCAGATATCTAAAAGAATTCTTCATTGTGTCAGTTGTCTTAACGCTTACCAATTTCTAATGCTTTCCAACTTCTTAATGCTGTCCAAGTTCTTAACGCTGTCCGAGTTCTTAATGCTGTCCAAGTTCTTAATGCTGTCTACAAATATATATATATATATATATATATATATATATATATATATATATGTATATATAACCTAGTTTACTTAAGAACTGCGCAGTATGTATTACGAATTCGTAATATGAACATTTAACCTCCAAGCAGGCGGCCTAGCTGACACGAAAAACCGCTCCGCGGTTTCGTTCATAGTTATGACGGGGGGGGGGGGGGGGAGGAACCAACTGAAAGATATCTGTACGTTTTACTACGTATGACCCAAGGCGGTACCTCTGACCTATCGCGTGACTCGTAAAGTGGACACCAGCGGTCAGAGTCGTGTCCATCAATCAGCTCCTCGGGCCAGGCACTTGTGAGATGCATTAACTTATTGGCTTCCTGCGGTAACGATAAATTTTTGCTTGCTGTAACCCAAATAACATGACCTGTGCTAAACTGTTGTCCCCCGTCCCCCATTAGCCATTTTAGCGGCGTAGCAAGTGTTAATATCTGTGTCAGAAACTTTTAGAGTTGAGCTAAATCATTTTTGATTGGAATTTACTTAATTCAATATCAGTTACGGAAAAGATTTAAAGTTTAAAAAAAAAAAATTTGACTTTAAAATGTTTAAAGAAATGTTTGATTTTTATTTTCAAAAAAAAAAAAAAAGTATTTTGGTGGAACAAAAGTATACCTTTGTAAGATTGAGAAACATGCCCCCACACACTGTTCTGTGTTAGGATAAGATGAAGTGAATGGTAAAGTGAATAGTGAAGTGAATGAAGTGAATGAAGTGAATGAAGTGAATGAAGTGAATGAAGTGAATGGTAAAGTGAATAGTGAAGTGAATGAAGTGAATGGTAAAGTGAATGGTAAAGTGAATAGTGAAGTGAATGGTAAAGTGAATGGTAAAGTGAATAGTGAAGTGAATGAAGTGAAATGACCACATAAGATTCGTATTTCGGTCTTTAAATGATCGAATGATGGGGGAGGGGGGTATTAAAATAAATTTACGAAGCCGCCACCCCCTCCCCCAATATATTAAAGAAGACTTTACTTGTGAGCCAATGAGGTTTGCCAGTCAGGTTTAA
>JAGDYQ010000021.1:970876-1095195 GCA_021962125.1 Bulinus truncatus
AGTACAACACTTCAAAAGACAGTTTAATATATTTCAGTTTTTCTTCGTCTCGAATGAAATTCATTGTTAAGCAGAATACGAGCCAATTTCAATCATTTGTACTGATATGTTTACATCAAAATTGTAATCTGTTGCTCTATAAGTTTTATAAAATTAAACTCAAAGTTATTTGCCATTTTCGTTTAAGCTGATAGTCAAAACAAAATTTAAACAAAACTTGGTTCATCGAAAAATACTGTTTGAAATGTTTCCATTTAAATTATCCTAAAGAAATGTTCAAAGACAGTTGTTTTTTATTCAACACATGCTTGGCTGTTTATAGGTCTTTGTATGTCATTGTATGTCATTGTCTATCTACTTGGTTTAGTTTAAATATCGTGATTTTTTTTCTTTTTGAAGTTTTTTAGAATGAATCGGTACATATGAACTTAACTGATCTGACTTAGAAAACGGATAATCGGTTTATACCTATAATAATATATATATAAAAGTGATTTGGGTTCTGCGTTAAATCGAAAGTAAAGATTTAATACAACAGTATTCCAGTTTAAAATACAATCTTGAGAAAAATGGGCATCGGGCCTGAAAGCCAAAAATAGCCAGGAGCCCTTCCGATCAAGCCTCAAGGAGATATAAATCTTTTGCAAAGATTTTGCAGGGTACAGCTAATTCACAATAATATCAATATAGACTGTGCAGTATTCACGTATAAGCCACAACATATATAGCGTAGGGCCACCAATTTCTAGGGGGCCCCTAAAAATGATCAAATATACTTAAGTATTTGTCACTAACATATAGTATCCGGACTTGAAAAAGGCCCCATATCTCAAAAAGATTAGGACCTTATCAAGTCTAAGTCCTGCCCTGAATATAGATGTTGGATATAATATTTAGGGGCAGACTGGCATCAAGTCATTTCTCCGTCTCAACGGCTAGAGGGCCCAGATGTTTTCATTAGTCTATTAAATCAAATTATCCATCATCATTGAGTGGAGCACCTGGTGCATGCTATCGACCAATATTATATGTCATAATCCACCACGGTATGATAATTATGAATTACAAGCCACAATACAAATAGATTCCAGGTGCATGTAGCTGGACTGACACAAAGGAATCTTGAGCCCCCCCCCGACAATCTACACAAACGTGTGCTGCGGCCCATTAAGGCAGGAACCTGTTCGGGTTTCACGAGCCGCCTGAAAAGAAAAGGAAAAAAAACAACAACAAACGGACAGCAGTTAAAAAAAATTGTATTTATTCTCGATTGAGTATTTTTGCCTCGAGGCCTCTTATTTACTTTTACCTAGGGCCCCCAAATGTACTTTTACCTAGGACCCCTTCCTCCAAATGTACTTTGATATAGGGGGCCCCCAAATGTACTTTTATCTAAGACCCCCTCCTCCAAATGTAATTTGATATAGGGCCCCCAAATGTACTTTTACTAGAACCCCTCCTCCAAATGTACTTTGATAAGGGCCCCCAATATGTACTTTGATATAGGGCCCCCAATTGTACTTTGGTGTAGGGCCACCATTATGTACTTTTACCTAGGGCCCAAAATGTACTCTGATATAGGGCCCCCAATATGTACTTTTACCTAAGGCCCCCAAATTTACTTTGATATAGGGCCCCCAATATGTACCTTTACCTAGAGCCCCCAAATGTTTGCCTCGGCCCACAATATGTACTTTGTCAAGGGGCCCCTAAAGTACTTTTGTCTTAGGCCTCCACATATTATTTCGCCTCGAGCCCCCGAATGTAATTTTTATTAGGGCCCCTAAAATTACTCAAACCTCGGAACTCCCAATTTTAAATGTAATAATGCGTCTGCCTGTATTATATGAAATTACATTAAATTCGGCCCATTTTCAACGTCCAGCGTGGTCAGCAGTGGTCATCCCGTCATAGTCTATCATTGACGTCCATTTACTATTGCTGTGTCGTTTGTTGTTTTCTGTTGTTGTTTTTGCAGCTGTCTTTAAAAAACAGTTTTGCAACCACAGCAAGGCAATATTAAAAATCTAACGTTAAGATCTTGTTCCTAACGCAGCTGGACCCCCCCACCCTCATTTTGCAGGTTAGATCCTACAGGTGTGATAGGAAGATACGTGTGTGTGTGTGTGTGTGTGCGTGTACTGAGAGCTGACATCCTGTGAGTTTGACAGGTGTTACCTGCAACAGGCGGACAGATGCACTCTCGTGTGACGCGGGATGATTGCCTACTGAATAACCTTCTTCAAATAATCTTACACAGTTCAGCACTGGCGTCCTCATTGATTTATCCCCCACCCACCCCCGAAAAAAGCCCTCCCCTCCCCCATCCCTCCCTCAAGCAAATGTAGCTGCACAAAGGAAGCAGTTTATTAATATTCCTTTCCCTGAGACGTTGATGCTAATCCGTGCTGAGTAACTTAGGGGCGATTTTTTTTCTCTCTTTTTTTTCATCACTTGTTTTTTTTTTTTGCAAATTGACAACCAATGTTGTTGTTAGGTTTTTTTTTTTAAATATGTATACACATTTCTTCTTCTATCATCTAATGCTCTCAGGTTGTAGAATTATTGAGGAATCAATATTGTTAATGAGGTCATCGGAACGTGATTTGGATTACGATGAATTCGTTATGGAATCGATTAATTACTATGGCTGTGTTTTTGTTTTGTTTTGTTTCGTTTTGTTTTTAAATCATAAAACCATATTGAGAAGGTCAGAGAATTGTGTGAATTTCTTATTCCTTTGAAGTTTCGCCACGGTTGTGTCATGTAAAAACAATTAGTCTTGGTGTCAGACTTTGCCGTTGAAAACAACTGATATATATATATATATATATATATATATATATATATATATGTACGTATGTAATACGTGTAATTATATCAGTATACGATATTAATCTTTACCAACCAGTCTACAGCAGCGGTTCTTATCCAGTGGTATCCCCCCCCCCACCCCAAACCACCTTTCTACCGGTCTGGATGTTTACACGTTTTTATTTATAAATGTGTGTGTATATGTGTGTCTGTCGAATACCTGTCACTGACATTTATGTCAAACTAGAATTTTGCTTTTTGTATACGACTGTTGTATTATAAGATAGACACGATCACTCGTACACAAACACACACACACACACACACACACACACACACTTGTTTAGAAATAAACAATTGAAAAGAACAATGTTGAAACTTGTCTTGATACTTTCTAGTCAACTTTTGTTCTATTTTTTTATTTGTTTTGTTTTTTTTTTTAATATTTTTTTCCAATCTATTATTTCTGAAGGGATACAGGTAACACAGTCTGGAGTGTTACTAATATACAGGCCCGTAGCCAGGTCAAAGTAAGCAGGGAGGCTCCAATACCCAGCAAGGGGGCACCGTCTCATTTTAGTTACTTTTTCTTTATTTGTTCCTCTTTTTCTTCTTTTTTAAGCGGGGGGGGGCACTCCACACCTGGGGGGGGGGGGGGAAGCCCCCCCAGTGCCCACCTTCTCGGCTACGGGGCTGCAAATATATATGGAGTGCTACTAGTATATGAAGGGCTACTAATGTATGGAGTGTTACTAATGTATGGAGTGTTACTAATACATGGAGTGCACTAATCCTAATTTAAATAAAAATTCGTTTTTTTTTGTGTCAGGAATAGGAAAGTATTTACAGCTGCTGATAAACATACGTGTAGCACAATGAACGACTAACACCAGTGTTTAGCACTATGCCAGACACAAAGACTAACACCAGTGTGTAGCACTATGCCAGACACAATGTATGACTAACACCAGTGTGTAGCACTATGCCAGACACAAAGACTGACACTAGTGTGTAGCTCTATGTCAGACACACTGTATGACTAACACCAGTGTGTAGCACTATACCAGACACAAAGACTAACACCAATGTGTAGCACTCTGCCAGACACAATGTATGAGACTAACACCAGTGTGTAGCACTATGCCAGACACAAAGACTAACACTAGTGTGTAGCTCTCTGTCAGACACAATGTATGACTAACACCAGTGTGTAGCACTATGCCAGACACAATGAACGACTAGCGCCAGTGTGTAGCACTCTGTCAGACACAATGACACGTTAAAGCAATGTGTAACAATTCGTCAGATACACTGACAGACGTTAACACATAGCCTGTCACTTTCACATAAATAAGCACTCTGTCAGACAGAATGACACGTTAAAGCAATGTGTAACAATTCGTCAGATACACTGACAGACGTTAACACATAGCCTGTCACTTTCACATTAATAAGAGCACCTGTGTCTTCTACACTGACTGTTCAATGCGCAGTTACACAAACAAACAACAACTTTAATAAAGAAAATATAATTTTAGAGAACAACAAAATACGACTTTTCCAAACACGTATTTTTACAAGTTGACTTCCAAACAGGGTATCGTTACAAGCTACAATTTTTAGTTATGTTTCATATTTCAATTTTTTTTTCCTTCGTCTCAGACAATTTAGGGAAAAAATTCCTAGTCTCTCACGTGATAGTAATTTCACTTTTCGACCCTTTTTTTTATTTATTTATTTTTACATTGCGAGCTGTTTGTATATTTGTGTTTGTTTAAAGGAAAGGTTAGATAATTTATTTCTTCATCAAAATCGATAGAGAAACCATAAGGGCAACGACTGTCTCACTTAACGTGTGACCTAATTTCGAAGCATAATGGCTTATATGTTTGATACGCATCACACAGGCATTTTTTTACACTGTGTATGGAGGAAGAAGTGAAGGGGGGGGGGGGGCTATTGGAAGCACAGGCTATTTGAGCAACAGAAGTCTGAGTCGGTCAATGTGGACATTGTGTATTCACCTTTGACATGGTTTCTGCCAGGAAGTGTCGGCCCGTTGACATTGCCAGGTAGAAAAAAAATCTTGTGATAATGGTAATAATTTTTAATAAAATTAAATGTATGACTTGTGGACGAAAAAAGGGGCTCATCGGGCCGATGAAGTGTAGAATTCGTCTGTTTCAGTAGCCTCAGCATATTGAAGGATATTGTGTGGTTAGCACAACGCCCAGCCGCCTTCGGGTAAGGTACCCATTTTATTATAAATATCCAGGATAAGTTTGTATGTATGCATGTGTGTTTGTGAGTTTATATATATATATATATATATATATATATATATATATATATATATATATATATATATATATATATATAAGTTAAGCACTCTTTGACGTCATAGGTAAAAGTGTCCAGTTTAATCGACGGATCGCGTTTCCATACATTGGCAGACATTTCATTTGTAACCGTATACATGAATTTTGAAATTTTCATATTTGTATATTATTCACCCGGAAATATATTTCCTCCACCATTAGCAGTGGCGTAGTGAGCTTAACCCGCGCCAGGGGGGAACAATACCTTTTTAGAGCCCCTCCCCCCCTCTCATTCAAAAACCATATAATATTATATCTAAAATATCCCATTTGACGCCCCTTTGTGAGTTGCACCCGGAGCATGATGCCCTCCCCCTTGCCCATCCCCTAGCTACGCCACTGGCCATTGGTTCTATAGATTATATCTCGGGTGGTCGTCATGCGGTGAAGCGCTCGACTGTCAACTTGGTTCAATCTCCAGGAAGGACCAGTAAATATATCAGGGAATGGTGGGGGGGGGGGGAGGTTGAAATCCGTCCTATTAGTTGTTTTATTAGATCTAAGAGATTTCATCTCATTCCAATACGGGACTACACACACGTATTAAGTTGTGTTACCTTCCCCCCTCCAACAGCCCCCCTTCCCCTCCCCCACAATATATAAATTACAATCCTAAACATTTTTAATTGTATTATTTTCCAGTAAAAATTGGAAATCTGAAACAAAAAATGAATTACCTCGACCAGGCATAGAAAAAATTGTATTTGCATTCCCTTTACAATGCATTTAAATAATCCGATAAGAGTACATGTTATTGCCGTGACCCTAGAGCACTGGAAAGGTCACTTTTAAAAGGTCAGACAGTCGATGCTCGAGTAAGGTATCTTCTAATTACCCAAATGATTTCTGAACTAATGACTCCAATAAATGACATTCGTAGTTTTTCTGGACTTTTTTTGGAAAGTGAGATAGACCGCCTGGCTTCTGGATTTCCTGAGACTTAACACTTTACGCTTGTCCCATTTAATGAAGACGTATGTTCTCTGGGGAGATGGTCGAATGACGTCACAGTAAACGGTCAGCTCTGACCATCTCGAGTATTCATCCGGACGAATATAAATTAAGCTCTGTTATAAAAAAAAAAAGGAAAACGTTACTGTTTGCGTTTTAATATATATGTGTGTATATATATATATATATATATATATATATATATATATATATATATATATATTATAAATGATTCCGCTTAATTGGGATTAATATCGGGACCGACGCTTTTTGTCCCAATTAAGCGGCTGTCCAAATTAAACATACAAATTTACTATTGGCTTCTTTGTTTGGTTTCTTTGAGATTTGTCCCAAATAAGCGGTGTCCCAATTAAGCGGAATCTACTGTATATATATATATATATATATATATATATATATATATATATATGTATATCCTCGTCGTCTGATCAGCCCGTTATCAAGCTACTGTCTTATTTTAAAGCAGTTCCTATATCAAAAAAATATAAATGACACAAAAGTTTTAACGTATTGAGGATTAAACAACAATCTTTATATTAAAGTTTGTAAAAGTGGCTGACCAATAGTGGGACTGACATGACACGAAATCTACAATATAAATTGAACGATACTGCGGATCGGTAGACAATCCGATAGAATAATGACATTTCATCACCATGGGAACCGTCCTGATGGATGGACGAACTAGGCCCCTCCCCCTTCTGGCAAAAAGATCCTCTTACTAGTCTACATTCCTAGATAATTTGATCTCTTTAATGCTCTTGGCGGGTGTATGCACCTAACTTTACAAATAGGGCCGTCAAAAGCATAAGAAAGGCTCTGTTTTGCACCATGGGCGTCATTAGTTAAAGGGCAGGGCGGGGCATTTGTTTTTTTTTTTTGTTTTTTTTTTTTAAAGGAATGAATCAAGTTTTATAATTCTGAAAATCATAAAAACGCGCTGTTTTATAAAGCACGGAAAATAATTTGTAAATAAATCAAATATTTCATAAACGGGTAATATTATTCTTTTTCTCTGTTGAAAACAACAGCCACCGGTACTCACAAAGAGATAGGGGGGGGGGGGAGACTCCAAAATCAATGGCGGCAGAAATCCGCCAATCTATATAACTTCACCCCCCCTTCCCTTCAAAAAATATACTTGGAATGACGCCTCTCTATGCTATATAGACAGTGGATGTCTGACCAATAAACCGACGTGCCCCTTGGCAAGATGGGCCCATTGGAAAGAATGTGGGCCTCCCACAACTGTTGTGTTGTCATTTGGATTGCAAAAGTATGTTATAGCGTCATAGAGTCTGAGTGTGCATCTGTTTGTATGCCGGCATTAAATATTTTTTTCGAACCCAGCACTGAATTTATGAGCAAAGCTGTAATAATTTTTCTGTTTGAAATTTGATTTATTTGAATTTTTATATATCTTTTTTTTAAAAAAAAAAACGAGAAAGAAAACACAACTGCGCATGTACGTGTCGTCTGTATTACGTCTGCTAATCATCAGTGCCTCACGAGATATACGCCACACCGGAAGTAAACTCTAACTAGGTCAGTGGTTCTCACATTTTCCTTTTTGAATTCTTTGCGTGGTGGTGTCTAGCTTTTTTTTTTAAACTAGATAGATATATGAACCATTTGGAATAAGCTATCATTAGCTAACAGTAATATACGGACACAAAAAACAACAACAACAAAGAAACTCAAAAACTTCATTTTAATTACATTCATTGTAGCCCTTTAAGGATTGTGGGATCCCTGTAAGGACAGAGGACCCTAATCAAAGAACCACTGATAAAAATAAATATGAATTCGAGGGAAAGATCAATTATATGAGATTAATTAGGTTAATAGAATAAAAAAAAAAGATTTCAGAATAGATCTCAGACATTAAAAAATACACTTTATTTTGTTACCTGTTAGCAGTATGTAACAACATTGAAAACTGGCAGACACCGTTGTCATCTCCTTGCAAAGCAAGAAAAATTGTATTTGTTTTAAGAAGAGTAACACCCCCCCCCCTTTCCGCCTGTTATACGCAGTATCAATCTATTCAAATAAATTATCTCCCCCTCTTTAACTGACGTCATTTTTTTTTTTTATTTCTCCCACACTTCCCACTTCTGTCACTTTTTTTTTTCTTTCACTTTATGCTGCCGTGAAAAGAGAAAAAAAAATAATGATGATACAACAGACGCTTAGTTTGCGTCGGTGTCAACTTTAACATTGATTTCTCACTGTAGAAGACTCTTATAGGTAATCGGCTAATCGTCTTCACGCCGTGTTTCTAAAACAGACGAGAAGCGGGGAAAGTATCGATCTTTTTATATATTGTATACTCTGAGCTACAATTAAATATTCGATTTCAGTCCGCCTACGCACTCAAATTTCTAGCTGCAAAAAAAAAAGTTGCTTGTGTTTGCAAAATTAAAAAAAAAAACAAAAAGCAGCTAAAGTCAGAAAGAAATATTGGAAGAAAACATATAGCGGAAGAAACACTGTAGAATATTAGCAGTTAAAGTTCATTTATCATTTTATTTTATATTGGCCTGTGTAATAGACATTATTATGCTGGACATAACTATAGAGAAAGAGGGCGAACTAGAGAGCGGGAGAGAGAGAGAGAGAGAGAGAGAGTAAGGGAAAGAGAGGGCGGAGAGAGGGAGGGAGAGAGGGGGGATGGATGGTGGAGAGAGAGGGGGAAGAGAGAGAGTGGGAGATGGAGGGGCGGAGAGAGAGGGTAGAAAGAGGGAAAGAGAGAGAGGGGGAGAGAGAGGAGTGAGGGAGGGAAGGAGACAGGGAGAGAGAGAGGGGAGAGAAAGAGAGGGAGTAGGGAGGGAGGGAAGGAGAGAGAAAATATCTAAGTGCGTGGGGGGGGGAGTGGGTGTTGGTAGCGATGTGTTAAAATACCTGAAATCAGGGCTCGATTTACCGCCGGGGATGCCGGTGATATTCCCGGCACTGAGAACTGTCATCCCCGGCTCTGCTTTAGGTAATATATCCCTGCCGGGGATGAAATCATAGACATTTATCCCCGGCTCTGCAGATATTTTTTTTCATCCCCGGCACTGGTTTTTTTTCTTAAATCGAGCACTGCCTGAAATATCTAAATTCTGATACTTTCAAGGCTAGCCAAGTATTACACTCTACTGGAAGACGTCAGATAATAACATTCTTTTCTACTATTTAACTTCCACCCCCCCCCCCTACTTCAACCAATATCTGCTTGCTAATTATTATTATTTTTTTTTGTATAGAAATGCAGTAACCAGTCAATTATCTCCCCTTGACAACTCATTTTAAATGATTTCCTTCAATTTCATTTAACATTTAACGTTTTTTTCTTCCTGGCCATGTCCGGAACTGCAGTGGTCATCAAAGAATTCTAAGCAGACTTCACGCTCTCTCTCTCTCTCTCTCTCTCTCTCACTCTCGGGGGACGTCTGAAGGTCAAATCTGGTGTCATTATTTGCGCTACGTTTTCTTTTTTACTTACAAAGTTTCTTTATAAAATTGTGTTTCGGCTAATTTCTAACAGCACAGATCAGTGGTACCCCCCAACCTTTGTCTCGCCACAGACCCGGTCAACGTTTGATAATTTCACCGCGGCCCGCTGGGGAAGGAGAGGGGGGGGGGACGGGGTGACGTTGATTATTTATATTTTAGTTTGTTTTTATTTACATTGTCAATGCCGCTCACAGCCGCTCAGCTCCTGGTTGACCTCCATTGAAACTAGCACACTATCCCGAGAGGAATACACCGCAGTAAATAAACAGAAAATAATTTTTTTTTTTTGTTGTTTCTTGGACGGCCCACCAGTGCCATTTGATCCATGGGTCGATACCGGTCCGCGGCCCGGGGGTTGAGGGGACCTCTGTTCTAGATGATTGAATGTCTTTTGAACGAAAATTATCTTCATTGTAGTGTTTTTATACACCTCGTAGTAAAATGTCACACCTTGTTAACTGCAGTAAAACGTCACACCTTGTTAACTGTAGTAAAACGTCAGACCTTGTTAACTGTAGTGTGGCGTTCAAATTTTTTAATATTATATATATATATATATATATATATATATATATATATATAGCAGGCTCGCCAGGTAATTTAAACCTAATTACCAAATCTTTAACTCTAACTATTAACTGTACTAATATGCAAGCAACAGAACTCAGGAGTATACACTACAACACTTAGTTTAATGCACATATATATAACTAGAACAAAACTTAATATTTTACACGCCGACTCTCTACTCTAAATATTCTTTATAACTTCTCTAAATCTACTGGACCGACTGTTCTAAGTATGCGGGCCGACTCCCCACTCTCTCTCTCTGTGGGGCGCCCTCCTGAAACACATTCTGCATCCACTTTATAAAGGCTGGCGGGGTGCGAGTGGGACAGTAGATAGTGGGACAGTAGATAATCCGTGTGCAGAGGGGGGGGGAAAGGTACGGTAAATTCTAGACGTAACATTTCTGACCATGACCCTGGGTTATGTTCCATGGTCAACTGATGACTCACTCGATACTGGCGGGAGGTGCGTGTGCAAAAGGGGGGGGGGGTAACTTCTAAACGTAACATGTAGTAAAACGTCACACCTTGTTTACTGTAGTAAAACGTCACACCTTGCTAACTGTAGTAAAACGTCACAACTTGTTTATTGTGGTAAAACGTCACACCTTGTTTATTGTAGTAAAACGTCACACCTTGTTAACTGTAGTAAAACGTCACGCCTTGTTTATTGTAGTAAAACGTCACACCAAGTGTCTCGATAAATCAGCCAATAAAGAAAAGAAAACATCTCCTACCGCTGTTAAAAGATATAATTTCCATCAGTACGACCGGTGCAGTGATACACGATAAAGTGGCCAGATATGAGAGTCATTTTTAGGCTGATTTTTTTTCTGTTGCCCTTCCCAGTGGACTCTTCTTTAAAACATCAAATTAAATTAGGCTGTTATGCCAGGATGTGGCGGGGTTATATATATATATATATACCCAGCTTTAAATGGGTACCTGACTTTAAGTTGGGGAAGTAAAGGCGGCTGGGCGTTGTGCTAACCACACAATCCCTACATATGCCGAGGTTATAGAAACGATGAATTCTACACTTCATCTGCCCGAATGACCCGTTAGGGCTAAGAAGGGAACTTTATATATATATATATATATATATATATATATATATATATATATATATATTGCATGTTTAGCTGAATGTTGTATATATCTTCAACCTTTTGGTCACTGTTCCATTTGTGAAACAACAGGTGTCTATAGTCAGAGGCTATTTACAAATTATAACCTGTCTGGTTGACCACTAAGAAGATAAAAATGACAGGCCATTTAAACATGGAATAAGTTTTGTTATATCGTCATCTCTACATTTTTAACAAATTGAGTCTAAATGTACACAATGTATGTACTTATAAAGTATACCGAAATCAACCACAACAACTGTGGTGAGTATTTGAATACAAAGTACAGACTTGTCAGACACACAGTCACAACAAAATCAAGACCAGATGTCTGTTAGTATGACATGAACCATTCTGTCTTGAAGACGAGGAGGGAGGGGGGTGGGTGGGACACTTTTCACCTGAGACACGTGACACATCTCATCTCTGGCAGATACTTTTCAAAACAAAACTGAAATAATAACATGATCTCTTCCTAGACTTGAACCGTGGACCTTAGTGAATCACGCAACGTTTGTCACGTGCCAACATGCGGCTATAAAGGGTAGGGAAGGGAGGAGGGCGGATCGCCCTCCATTCCCCCCCCCCCCTCTCTGGTAACGCCACTTTGTAAATGTCCCATTCAAATTGTTGATCTCTGATCCAGTCATGGGAAGATAGAAATATAAAGTGTGGTGAACGGGGGGGGGGGCAAGGGAGGAAACGGTGCGCTTATCAGCTGCCTAAGGCGGATCGCCTTCACTACCTCTCTCTCTGGTAACGCCACTTTGTAAGAGTCCCATTCAATTTGTTGATCACTGATCCGGCCCTGAGAAGAAAGAAATCGCGTACCATGCCAATGGAGATTTTAGTGTTACGGGCAGTAACTCTGTTGAGCCTAACAAAGAGCAATTAATCAGCTAAATTTTTATATATTTTTAGAGCATTTTGTAAAAAAAATGCTCTATTGTCCCCGTTTTGTCTGTCTGTCATCACCCTAGATCTCAAAAACCATAAGTCCTAGACCCATGATGTATATATCATTTTGTAGGTCTTGGCCTGCCAAGTGTACATCAAAAGTCCATTTCGCGATAGGACCTCTGAGGGCCGGGCTTCAGGGCTCCTAAGGGGCTAATATATTATATATACACATTGTACGTTCAATAACCCATTCATTTGGTGCGAAATACTGCAGCACGTAGTTTCACCAAGATTTATTAAGAAACTCATCAAATGAAATAGTAAGCTTGTGTTCTGAGTTTAATTGAAAGTATCAGAGCTATGCAACAATTGACGGAGTTTTCGGACGATTAAATGACTACAATTTCGAATGTTTTCAATTATGAGTCCTATTTCAGTAACCACAAACCACTTGTAGTTAGATTTAAGAGAAAATATTTTTTTTTCAAATATAAAGAAACGTCTTTATAATATTTTTTTTACAGATATATGCATTACACAATTGAATTTATAAACATTTCCAAAATTTACAAATATTTACTGAAAGTAACATACGTACTGATACATAACAAGAAAATGCGCTAACACGTCCTGTGTCCAGAATGTAACAGGCTTAATTGCTTGTTTTTTTTACCATTCCCTGAAAGGATGAAATGTTTATCTCTTAGATCATATAAGACCCCTAAAAGTGCCTTTCATTCATCCCTTCCAAGGAGGCATCGCGAAAGTCATATTTACGTGTTTGGGACTCGCAGGGAGTCGAATCCGTAACCCATAGGATGCAGGTCGTGCTGCAACATGAAGATCTGTCCCGCTATAACCGCTTAGACTACATTTCAGTGAATGTAATTTCGTGAATAATTGCACTTATTGACATAATGTGATGGGCTATCCTTCTAATGCGATACTTGGGCACGTTGTCCGGTGATGAGTCTTGCAGCAAACCTGCGACCTTCTTCAAATTCTGAGTAGCTTAAAACATATAGTGTATGTCGCTTCGTTCCCCCCCCCTCCCTGCAGAACCTTTCCCGTACTCCCATGGGGTAGGCGTATCATTGGTTAAGAACTGTGGAGTCTCTTCTATCTCTCTTGATTACCATTGAGGCTCTCTCTCTATATTTATTGCGGTATTTTGTAGTACTACTTCATTAGTCACACCAAGCGTAACCTTATCGGTTGAGAGATGGCCCCCATGCACTCTCGTTGCTGGCTATTTGGTCAGTAATTTATAAAGTGGTCTGGGTGTAATGTGGTCAATCGAGTTGACCTCTCGCCTCTGTGGCTGTGTGATTTTGTCTTCCTTATTTTGGGTGTTTGTGCGCGCGTGTGTGATGACGGATTAGATCTATTTTTTTTCCTTATTTTTTTTTTTTACAAATCCCTATTGTTTTTTTTTTATTCCTCATTCTTTCCATGCATAAGAATATACCTAAGTTGTGTCCTACCCCCCCCCCCCTCTCCACCCTCCCCAGTGTGATTTTTTTAAAAAATTATTTATAGCTAATTCAATTTCCTATTACAAATCTTACTCTTTCTCCTTAGCTCTCTCTATCTTTCCCTTTCTTTCTGTCTCCCTTTCACTCCCTCTCCCCCCTCTCCTTCTCTCCCTATTTCCATCCCTCTTTATCTCTCTCTCTCTCTCTCTCTCTCTTTCTCTCTCTCTCACTGTCTTTCTCGCCGGACAAACAAATGATGTAATGAGAACTCTCTCCCCCCCCCTCTCTCTCTCTCTATTTCCCCTTCTCTCCCTCTTTCCCTCCCTCTCTCGCCCTCTCCCCCCATCTCTCTCTCTCTCTCACTGTCTTTCTCTCCTGACAAACCAATGATATAATGAAAACTACTCTATGCCCGAGCACGGCCCATCTTCCCGCCACATTTTGATGTGCCATTGTCATCGTCCACTTCTTGCATATTCAATTTCTTGCAGACGTTAGCTTCAGCTGTTTTACCCTTCCCTCCCCCTCCCACCCTCCTTCCACACACGCGTTCCTGCATTCACACACGCTCATCTACCTATTAACTCACTCTATCTATCTAAAACCTCCTCACTATTTCTTCCCAATATTTGTCATTCATACAAATCTTCTCAACCCTCTCCCCCCCATCTTTCTGCCACAGTTCTAAGCCCCCGGTCTCCTCTTTGCTGGCAAATCTCAATCTAATCATTGGCCAGGCAGACGTGTTATTTTAATGAAATCTACGGCGCATGGATCATAAAGTGATCCTTTTGGACCAGATTTTTACCCTCGTTCCGACCAAGAATCATTTTCCTTTTTTTTTTTACTTCTTTAATGTTACATTTGCATTCTGAACAGGCAACACATCCAGTGTCAATGATTCTTGTTTTTTCCTCTCTCTCTCTCTCTCTCTCTCTCTCTCTCTCTCTCTCTCTCCATATTTTGTCAATTTACGTTTTACTTTTTTGACACATGCACTTGTGATGTGTGGCGTCACACATTTTGTACGCTGTTGAGACAACTTCATTTTATTGATCTGTGACATTTCATTCTTCAGATAGTTCACTCTTTTCTTATTATCTATCTAGATTGCACCGTAACAGATTTTATACCTTATTTATTTAATATAAACTGAAGAATTCAAATGTAGAAGATTTTTTTCAAAGTATTTCATTAAAGTTCTTTATTCAAGAGAATCGTCATCTAACCTCGTTCTAACTGCATAATTTGTATTCTGAAATGATAGTAACATACCTACCCACATTAGACATGCATGCACTTTAAGTATGAATGTATTTCATTATTACGTATACACATTCACACAAATATACGTACGTTCGTACAAAGACCCATACAGCCATCACTCATGTAAACATATGTGGTACGCTACATTTATTTTATATATAACATCATAGGGGCTTCAGAGCCATTGTTATGGATAAGTAAACAAAAGCGATTTCCGTCAGATCTGGTGCTATCATGGACCTGTTAGGTATTTATATTTGGAGTCCCAGATTTATTTTTAAGTCTATATAATGACTCGTCCACTCCTCCGTCCTCTTCCCCCCCCCCCCGGGCCCGCTTCAAACTGAAAACGATAAAATATGTATATGTATGTCAAACTGTTATGTGTGAAGATAAATTGTCTACGTCAACTAAGAGCGCTGCTCCGACCGTAGAATATGTATTGATTATATACTATGTGAAGTCCATAATGTAAACCAATCGACTTACATTTTAGAACGTATTGCTGTGCCATAAAGCGGCCTTGTAAATTTCGCGCCTTGTTTAAAACTATTCCCATCACTAACCACTAAAAGAATAAATTGCCTAAATCGCTCTGAATCATTTTGAAGTATTGTTTTTTTTTTTTTCCTTTTTTTACAAAAAAAAAAAAAATTAAGTTATTTCTCTGAAGCTCGTCTCAATAGAATTTAGAGCTAAGATGATTTTTTTTTCCAAGTTATATCTGAGTAGGTTATCATAAACATTTTAATAAAAGAATTAGGTCAATAACGCTGATTCAATGCACCTTAAGCGATTCAATAAATCTCTTTTAAATGGCAAGGCTCATTGGAAGTTAAAACGTCTTTTTTTTTAATAAATTCTGGAGAATATTTTTTCTCCTCGAAGGGCAGGTAAGTTCCTTAGATTCCAAACACGATAATATCCCCTTGCACGCTGTGATTTGTCCTCGCATCCAATAAAATGTCTCTGCTAGGGAGTGCAATTCCGAGCAAATGTAATAATACAGGAAATGAGAGACATTCTTCCGTTCACAACTTGTGTAGATTAAAAAAAAAATTAAGAAGTAGACAATTTATTTAGTCAGTGAATTCATTCAATCTTTGTTTTAAGCTTTCTTACTCTTGTTCTATTTATTCTCAACAGTTCAAATTTGATGTTTTTTTTTTTAAAGAATATACTGTAATTTCACACAGGTAGAGGTTTTTTTGTATTATTTTGTTTTTTTTTAAAGTGCTAAAAAGGTTTTGCAGGGTACAGCTAGTATACTTTAATACAGCAATCCACCACTTACTTGTCAGACACAAAAACATGAAATATCTGTAAATATTTATTGAAATCACAATATTAAATGGAAGACTTTGTCTGGCATTTTTTTATATCTATGTATAAATATATCTTATTACACACATTTAATAATAGACAAGATAAAAACATAAATTCAGACATAAAGGCAGATATCAAATTAGATAGACAGGCCTAATGTGTTTTTACATGCCAACTTTTAAAAATGTAACTTAACAAATAATAATGAAATAATATCTTACTAAAACGGGCTTCAAAATATTTATTTTTGTTTGAAAATAACACAATAGAGAAACATATAACTACAGTCAAGTCAACAGAAACTTCAATATTCTCTTGGGAATTTGAATGAAAAAAAAAATAAAAATATCTAAAAATGGATTATGAACGGATAGAGTAGTTTTTTCCTTCTGCTGTGTAACATGTTGTAAAAAAAATGTTTGTATTAGTTTTATTGATAAAAAACTGAAACAGGAGAAAGATGCGGGGGGGGGGGAGGGAGGGCTTGAGGCTGGGGGGGTGGGGGGGAGGTACTTCCTTATCACGCAATAGATAAGCCAGCTCTGAGTTTAAAATGGTTGGGCCAGCTAACCGGTGATCCAATATCATTTTCAACTGATGGATACAGAAGTAAGTATACATTTCAAAAAGGTGTCAGGTGGGTCAAAGTTTTTTTCTTTCTTTAAAACACTGTTGCAACTTTTCGTTCTAATTAATTTTTTAGAGTATTTTCGAAAAAAAATGCTGTATTGTCCCCGTTTTGTCTGTCTGTCTGTATGTCTGTCTGTCTGTCCGTCATCACCCTAGATCTCAACAACCATAAGTCCTAGACCCATGATCTATATATCATTTTGTAGGTCTTGGCCTGCCTAGTGTACATCAAAAGTCCATTTCGCGATATGACCTCTCAGGGCCGAATATAAGAGTTTTTTTAGGTACCGTTTTTGCTTATATTTTAAATATAAATAATAAAAGCTAATCAAAGGGGCGTAATCATTATTTATTTTTGTAACAGTTATTCTACATGATTACTTCCCTCTCTAATTATCAAAAGCCATACACGTGGAACAAAAATCTATGGCTGTAACCCGGAAAAAAAAATACGGATTTCGTCCGGCGTAACCGTAGCCACTGCTTACACCGAAATGCTCTAAAATGTCCTTTTTCCGAAACGGAAAAGACTTAAATTGCTTGTTTTTGTAATGATTCAGATATAGCGAATAAGTAAAAATTAGGAGAAACCTCTAGTTCCAAGTTATCCCGTTGAGAGAACGGAATCAGTGAATTAAAATAATTTCCTATTTTTATAGGAACATGATAAGTTGAGATAATCATTGCTAAAGATTTTTTTTTTTTGTTTTTGTTTTCTGTGCTGTACTTGATTCCATGTCATGTCCACTTACAGACTCGGGCAAAGAAGAAACACGTTTACTGTTAGACTGCATCTTGTTGAAGCTTTGAAAATATCTTACAAGCAGAGCCCCCCACCCCTCTTTTAAATAGAATAATTATGCAATCACCTTTTTTTTTTACGCCGTCATTGCCAGCATGATTGGTAGGTTGTGGTGTGCCTACCGCAACAGCCCCCCCCACCCCCACTTCCCCCTTCATTCAAGGCAATAGTAATAATTAATACTAGCTGTACCCTGCAAAACCGTTGCATAGTTATATCCTATTTGGGTTGGATCGGTAGGCTAGGTTATTTTTTTTGGTTTCGGGCAGATCCGATTTTTTTTCATGAGTGTATTTTAAACTGGTATACTGTTGTATTAATTCTTTACTTTCGATTTAACGCAGAAACCCAAAACTGTTACTTTATTATTTTATTTGAGTAGATCTGGTTTTTTAAGAAAAAATATTTTCCGCTGATTAAAATTGTTTCTGTGTTATTTTCGTAATCTTTTTGAATCTTCTTCTTAGAGTAGATATGTTACTTTGAGTATGTATGTTAGTTTGAGTAGATATGTTAATTGGAGTATGGATCTTACTTTGAGCAGATATGTTTCGTTAAGTAGGTATGTTACTTTGATTAGATATGTTACTTGAATAAGTGATGTTACTTGGAGTAGATATGTTACTTGGAGAACATCTGTTCCTGATTCGATCCCCATTGTCCCGGAGAAGTGCCCGTACTCAAAAGTTCAGTCCACCAAGATACTTGAACAGGACTATCGAGTCAGATCAAGTGGTACAAACCATCCATGGCACTGTTTGATTTTTTTTTAACTCCCCGGGCCCGCCCTCGGGACAGATCGAGACATTCTCTGGCATTCGTCAAATTATCGATATCAAGCGTTGTTGCTGTTGGGTTTTTTTTTACTTTATATAGAGATCTGGAGATACTAGTTGGATGAAGGGAGCTAATTTGTCTGTACCCTTGCTTGCTTGCCATTGTTAATTGTTTGTGTCCCGGTTGTCAGTGTCTGTCAATTCCTTCCCCCCCCCCCTGTCATACGTGCTGAGAGTCATGGATAACTAGGGTAACTATACGTCGGGGAAGGTGTGTGCGTGTGGGGGGGGGGAGGCTGCCAGTTTAGATAATTTTTGTCAAGATCTTGTTTTATTTTATAACCATCTAGAAATAAAAAAAAATATACTAATAATGTAATAGATTTGTATATTTTTTTTTCATCCTTTCCGCTAGATAAATATTTCGATTATTAGCTATAATTTTATATGTATATCTAGACGTGTTTTTCTATTTCTAGAAAATTAGGCGACATTTAAAGTTACTCTCCCTACCCCCCCCCCTTCCCCTCAACCCATCCCAGCTCGGGTTAAGAGTAGGTGTGGTAGAGACATTGTCTAACATAAGTACTGGTCGGTGAGATGAGTTTTAGGTTTATTGAAGGCATAAAATTTCCAACCTATTTATTTATCTGCACCTGTTATCTGTCTGCCTATCTATTCATCTTTATCTATCTATCCATCTATCTATCTATATCTATCTATCTATCTATCTATCTATATATATATATATATATATATATATATATATATATATATATATAGTGGACTTGGAAGACTTACACCAGGACCTGAAAAAATCCCAAGAGTCTCCCTGAGGATTGAACCCACGACTCTACGGTCGACAGTCGAGCGCTCTACACTGCAGACCACCCGTCCCACTGAAAGGTACTTTGCCCCCAAAATATCTCAAATCTCTGTCATCTGCCCCCTACAGAGCTATAGTACTGCTCAGCAGTGCCGTAACGAGCTTAACTCGCGCCCGGGGCACAATACCTTTTTAATACATATGTAGCGCCCCCCCAACCCGATTCGAAAATCATATAATATTATATGTAAAATATAAATTTGGCGCCCAATCGTGAGTAGCGGCCGGGGACATATGTACCCCCTCTACCTACGCCTCTGCTGCTCAGCACTCACTGGCACAATTCAACGGGAAATAATTATATAAAATAAATAAATAAAAGAAACATCGCTAATTGAAAAAGTAATTATTAGCAAGAAAATATAATGCGTTTCCGAAGCATCCATATGCTAACACACACAAACAGACAGAAAATATGCAAATGCACACAAAATCACACAAAGACAAACACGCATCTCCAAACACACAATGATAAACAACCCTATGCAAAGAAACATATCTCTATACACCAATAGACAAACACCCATTTGCAAACACACACATCACCAACCCTAACAAACAAAATGAAATTATTTCAATAGAATTTATTTTGTACTAGTTGCAAGTACCCGGCTTTGCCCGGGTTTAAAATAAGGTTTTTTTGTTTACCTTCTGTTTTCTCCCTACCCCCTCTCTCCCTTCCTCTCTCTCTCCCTCCCTCCCCCCTCTCTCCCTTTCCCTCCCTCCCTTTCTCCCTCCCTCCCTCTCTCAAATCTCTCTCCGTCCCTATTCCATCTCCCTCTCTCCCCTCTCTCCCCCCGTCCATCTTCCTCCCTCCTCATTCCCTCTCTCTCCCTCCCTGCCCCCTCTTTCTCTTTATCTCTTCCTCCCATTTCTCCCATCCTCTCCCTCTCTTCTTCCCTCCCCTCTCTCTCCCTCTCTAACCCCTCTCCCCCTCCTTTCTCCCTCCCTCCCCTTTCCACCTCTCTCTCTCCCTCCCCCTCTCTCCCCTTCCTCCCTCCCTCATTCCCTCTCTCTCCTTCCCTGCCCCCCTCACTTTTTATCTCTCTCCCTCCCTCTCTCCCTCCCTCCCCTCTCTCCCTCCCTATCCCCTCTCTCCCTCCCTTCCTTTCTCTCTCCCTCTCCCCCTGCTCCCTCCCCCTGCTCCCTCTCCCCCTACTCCCTCTCCCATCTCCCTCTCTCCCCCTCCTTTTCTCCCCCCTGTCCACCCCCCTTCCTCATCTCTCCCCCTTCCGCCCTCCCTCCTGCCCTCCTTTCCTCTCTCTCTCCCCTGCCCCCCTCTCTCTCTTTATCTCTCTCTCTCTCTTTATCTCTCTCCCTCCCCCCTCTCTCTCTCTCTATGTATATATATATATATATATATATATATATATATATATATATATATACTTATTATTATGGTTTCACACTTCTTCTAAAATCCTTCTTCATTCCTTTACCTTCCTCAAACTGTACAAATCAGAGAGCATGAAAAAACATCAACAATTCTTTGCATCACAAAGGCACAATACAGCACCAGCGCGCAAGTTCTATTCGATCATAGGGAAATGACGTCACAGAGGAATTTTATTTATGGCGCCGTCGAGATTACTTTAATATAGTAAAATACTAAAATAAAAAAAAATTAATATCAATTAAACTACCCATCGATATGAAACGAAACCTGTCCTATAACCTTCCCCATGTAATTATGTGTATGTGTAACAAATTTCACGTTATTTGTTTGTCTGGATCTTGAGTTATTAGGGAACAGACAGACAGACAGACAGACAGACAAAAAATGCGTCTTATAAGTATAGAGATTTAATTAAAAAAAAACTCATCTTCAAACCAAAGCTGTCTTAAAAAAATATCTACAAAAAATAAACAATAGGCTCTCCATCACAGATGATTAACCTTTTACGCTGACCGCTTCTGTTCAATTTCTTCTGTCTGCCTCAAGGTCACGGGGAGGTCAACTTTTGTCTGACCTCCCTTGTCCTGTGAGGAAACTTTGTTTGATTGATTTTAACAATGACTCGAGTATTAGCACACACACACAAAACTTACACGAGTCATTATTAGTCAATCTTTAAAAAATATCATATATAATAATACTCATTTCCAGTGTGCGTTAAATCGAAAGTAAAGAATGAATACAACAGTATTCCAGTTTAAAATACAACCATGAAAAAAATCGGATCTCCCCGAAACCAAAAAATAACCTAGCCTACCGATCAAGCCTAAGGGGATAAAACTCTATGCAAAGGTTTTGCAGGGTACAGCTAGTATTAATTATTATTTGAAATATGAATTCATGATGTTTTAAAGAGCGAAAAAACAAATGGTTGAGTTGTGGATCGTTAGATTAACTTCGATTGATTGATTGATTGTCAATCCAATATGTATTTTTAAATTATCTGGATAGAGTGAATACATTTTTGAAATCACATTCTCTTGATTCAATTCGCTGACATATTGGATTGATCGAAAGTAGGGCGTAGGGCGCAAATATGGCGCCAATCATATGACTCAAACACGGCGCAAATAATATGGCTCAAACACGGCGCAAATCACATGGCTAAAACACGCGCAAATCACAAGGCACAAAACATAGTTGAACTCGCCTGGAGTTAAGCCTGCAACGAAAGCATTCGTTCAGTTGATAAAATATGTAAAGAATATTTAAAGCAAGAGTGACTTTTCTACCCCAGTGCACGATACAGTGAGAATATAGATAGATTCGATAAATTAAATAGATTAGATAGATATATAGGTAAATAGATAGATAGATCAAAGGAATTATTGACTGTAAGTCATATTGATAGATTGACTCAAGTCCCATAGACAGGTTGTTAGATGGTTAAATAAAGGTATGACTGATGTATTGATGAATGACTGACTAGCTGATTGATTATAATAGATCGATATATATAATTACATGTGTGTGTGTGTGTAAATGGTTAGATGAATCGTTGGAAGAAACGGCTGATCAAGAATCGATAGACAAAAACGCAGGTAAACAGATAGATGTGTGTGAAGTCCCTGTAAGGATGAGATGAAATCTATTAGATCCTATAAACCACTAATGGGACGGTTTTTTTTTATGGCGCCCTTCTTTCATCCCCACACCATAGCCGATAGTGCAAAGGCCATGGAGGCACCACGGGAGATATATCGGAAACTTGAGCCAAGAACTGAAAAAATGTCCTTGGTCCTCACCGGAGATCGAACCAGGTACCTTCAGGGCAACAGTCGAACGCTTTACCACACGACCATCCGATTTATAGATTCATCTATCGATCCGATAGATCGATTCATAGATTGACCGTTTATTTTGTATGAACTGATAGATAGATCTGTTAGATATGTGGACATATAAATCTGTGGAAGGATGCATGGATGGGCAGTAAGAGATACTACATTGATTCAATCAAGTTTTCTTCTATCTGCTGATGTCTGACTTTAAGAGAATACACCAAGAGAAAAAAAAAAGGAAAGATATTGGTACAAGAGAGTTATTGTCCTTGCTATCCAGTGGCCAGAGGCTACCGTTAAAACATTAGTCGATACATTGTGCTCCCTCTCTCTCTCTCTCTCTCTCCCTCTCTCTCTCTCTCTCTCTCTCTCTATCTCTCTCTCTCTCTCTTTCTCTGTCTCTCTCTCTCTCTCTCTCTGTCTGTCTTTCTCTAGTGGGCCAGTTATAATGGTTATTGATTTACGAGCAAAGTCTTGACCATAGGCCAGATGACCACTGTTCTGGTCAGTGCCCATATAATTCTTTCATTTTTTTGTTTTTTATCTATGTATGTTCCGATTCTGAGAGTATAGCCACGTGACTTTATGTTGAAAAGTTTAGTCTCAGCTCTGAAAGACTTCAAATGTTTGTGTCTGAGAGAGAGAGAGAGAGAGAGAGAGAGAGAGAGAGAGAGAGAGAGAGAGAGATGGTTTATTGTCGAGTTTACTTGATTGTTATGCCCTGATTTATATTCGGTTGTATAAAGTTTAGTAATAAAATTCTTTTTATTTTTTTATTGTCAGTGCCTCAATGAGTCCAATCTTCAGAACGAAATGTTTTCAAATTAGACTAGCATTCATTTCCTCATTCAGATTCTGGACAAAAATAAAACATACTCACTTCTTATTACAATCACCTTCTTAATAACCATTTTAAATTCGTCACATAGTTTTATTTTCAAGATTTATACATTTCTAATTAAGTGACTTTCGATAGCAGATGAGCATAGGTCTAGGTAGACTCACTAATCCCTTAATACATCGTGACTAAATTAACAGGTGAATTTCACAAATCGTCTTCAGGGGAAAGTATTTATAATTGTTTATGCACTGTATAATTCAGAACATTTAAAATAAATACATCTTGTGAATCTCTGACTACAAGTGAATGGAATCTGCTTTTTTTTATATGTTAGCCACTGTGTATAAAGTCGTCCCACAAGTCCACCCAGCTTTAAATGGGTACCTGGCTTAAGTTGGGGAAGTAAAGGCGGCTGGGCGTTGTGCTTACCCCACAATCCCTTCTTCATATGCCGAGGTTATAGAAACAGATGAATTCTACACTTCATCTGCCCCGGACGGCCCGTAGGGTTAAGGGAACTTTACTTTACTGTGTATAAAGCAGAATCGTTTAGTTAATATTATTTAACATAAATTTGGTTTACTTGGTGGCACTTTGGCTGTAATCCTGATCTGCATGTTATAGGTTTGGGTTCGAAACCCAGCGAGTACAGTCACCTATCAATGCATGCCTTGTGAAACATTCGGCTATAGTGGGGGGGGGGGTATAAAGAAAGCTATAATTAAATAAATCCCACCGGTTGTTTATAGTATTAAACAGTGGCGTAACGAGCTTAACTCGCGCCCGGGGCACAATACCTTTTTAGCGCCTCCCCCCATTCAAAAACCATATAATATTATATGTAAGATATACCATTTTGGCCCACCTTTGTGAGTAGCGCCCGGGGTATGATGTCCCCATTTGCCCACCCCTCACTACGCCACTGGTATTAAGAATATACACTTCTTATCCTCACAGAGACTGAAAGGAAAACATCAATTCCAAAGTGTCGTTTACTTTGTACTTTTCGTGTATTTATTGTTCATAATTTAGAGATGGCATTTAAAAATAATTTACTTATAATTCATTATATTGACAAAGTGCGTGCTCAGTTTTTGTTCTGTTGTCTCAGATATGTATGTTCAGTTTGTACACGTATATCTGTATTATTTTATTCTTGGGTTATTTTTAAAGGTATGCCAAATAACAAAACGAGTCCAACTTCTCTCAATGTTCAGCCTCAATTTACAATAGGAAGTACTTCATAGTATAACTTAAACCCTGAACTTCTTCTTCTTCCTTTGGCTCTACAGCCCATTTTAGGGCCCTGGCCTGCCATACTACTCTTCTCCACTTTTCCCGATCCATGATGGCCTTCTTCCTCCACTCTCTCACTCCTATGGCTTTAAGGTCTTTCTCCACTTCCTCTAATCATCTGCTTCTTGGTCTGCCCTTGAAAAAAAATCATAAGAAAAGTCCAGTTGGATAAGCGAGGAACTATAACACATTACCTCAGAAGTGAACAAACAAAGACTATGAAAACAGGAACAATATTAACAGAACCCATCCAGTACCTTGCATACGCTGGTGATATGTCATTGGTAGGTAAACCCTGAACTAACACACAATAGTTTACAAGCGTTACTTTGCAGTAACCTGCATGTCACAATGTGCCAGTACACCTCTCCCCTCCTCCTCAATATTTTTGTTTCTCTTTACTGATTTCTGTCAAAGTTCATTTGGGTCAAATCATAGTCACATGACACTTGGCCGGTTTGCTTTGTTTTTTTTTTGTTTTTAAATGTGTGAGAATTCTTTATTATACATGGTATAATTATAAATGTCATCTGTTTTTTTTTTGCATAACAAAATATATTTATATTTTATATCCATTGTGTGTGGTATGTATGTATACATGTATTATGTATGTGAGTGTGTGTGTGTGTGTGTGTGTGTGTCTGCCAATAACATCAGAACGTAAATCAAAGTACCACCATAAATCTGACATAAGTTTCCTGTCAATAATTCCTTGCCTGAACAAAAAGTACACACAAAAACAAATAAAAAATCTCCTTCAACAGAAATATGCATTTTTTTTCCCCCAACGTTTTCAATCTTACCAATGTTTGCTCACTTTGAAGATAAACTCACAGAGTATTAAAACTTCCAACACATAATTTCAGCTGTAACTGGCTTGTGCATATGGCCTGTCAGTCTAAGATACTGAAAGACAGGTGAATGCAATTGAACTGAATCTATGATCTAATTGTTAGATGTCTACGTTCATCAACAGAAAAGCTTACATCACTCATATCACTCTCTTTCTGTCTCACTCCCTCTCTCTCTATTTCCAATTGTTCATTCTATTGATAGATAGATAGATAGATAGATAGATACATTGAAACATCTAGATAATTCCTCTTTACAATCACACATTAATTTAAAATCTGGTCTACAATCATGCATTAATTAAAATATGGCCTACAATAATGCATCAATTTTAACTCTGGTATACAATCATACACTTATTTAAAAATTCTGGCCTACAATCATGCATTAATTTAAAATCCGGTCTACAATCATACATTTTTTTGTCCTATGTTTGAATTATTCTACTGACAGTAGGCACATATTTAAATAACATGTCATTTAGTTCGATGTGCATTGATGGTTGAATTTGCTTTAAATAAAAGTTGAATTTGATGACGATTTTTTTTAAACATAGCTAAATTAATTATCTAATGACATAATTGTATCATATGTTATATATATTCAATTTATATTCAATTTATCTGTATATACATGTTAATGTAAAATACATGAGTTAATTTCTTTTAAAGAGATATAAATATATTATTCCCTTCAACTGCCATAATATTATTCATATGTCTGTTTCCACAAATATGACCACACCTAAATGATGCTAATCTGTTTTGTACATGCTCACCATAAGTATAACACCCATTTCAGATGATTGTTTACCTTTCCTGTATTCAAATAATGCATTTGTATTACTTGTGAAATCTTGATTAGTCAACCGAAAACATAAATGATGTAAACTGTTTGTTAATTGTTTATTTGTTGATTGTAATCACATGCAGCAATATTTTATAGATTGAGTCATTCATGTATAGAAAAGAATAGATTAGATTTACAGTGAATAAAACGTGGAGGAAATGACTATTCTTAGATTTACGGTGAGAAAAAAAATATCTTTAGTAAGGAGCATCTTTATTGCTACTGTCAAACACCTTTACATAAGGAGCATCTTTATTGCTATTGTCAAACATCTTTACATAAGGAGCATCTTTATTGCTATTGTCAAACATCTTTACATAAGGAGCATCTTTATTGCTATTGTCAAACATCTTTACATAAGGAGCATCTTTATTGCTATTGTCAAACATCTTTACATAAAAAGCATCTTTATTGCTATTGTCAAACATCTTTACATAAGGAGCATCTTTATTGCTATTGTCAAACATCTTTACAAACCTACACATTAAATCATGTTCAATTTTCTTTTGGACTAAATAGTTTCCTGTTTTCCTATAGGAAACAAACTTCCACTACTGATATTTAGAATATTTTTTTTTTATCATGATTAAAATAATTGGTTTCGTTTTAAACAGGAAAAATAGAAATGTGTTTTCTTGTGTCAAATAAACCGTCAGGGAAATAAATAATATTTGTTTGGATACAAGATAAATAAATATTATGGTTTTAAATTATGAAAGAAAGTTAAACTGTCTGCTTTTTTTTGACAATTTTCTTTAACGCGCCTATTTTCTAATTTAAGCACAACACTTGTTGAAGTTATCCAAGTTTATTTAGAATTGGACAAATCTACAGGGTAGCATGGCCGACCGACCCCCCCCCCTCACCCTGGTCAGGAGCTCCATCAGTATAGGGACCCCGTTCTAATCGAGTAGTTTGTCTGGTGGCAGGGCCGTCTTACCCTACAGGTATCTTAATTATTCTATAACGTGGGGCCCCGAGGAACCCTTTATATATAAAAACGCTTAGGGCCCACGACGAAATTCGTAAGACGGCCATGTCTTGCGTCCGTAGTGTTTGTCGTAAAACCAAAAAATAATCCCCATGCACGGGTGTTATTATGCTGTGCTGATTCAGAAAATATAACAGAAATGAAGCGATTACTCTTAGAGTGTAGCTCGTGGGGGTAAATTGGGTCAGATGATAGGAAGAGTTCGTATTTTGGTTAAATCCATGGGATACTAAGACTGCTATGTGCGAACTACCGGTACGGCCAGTGGGCCCAATCCAGCCCACTGGACTGTTGTATCCGGCCCACTGGACTGTTGTATCCGGCCCACTGGACTGTTGTATCCGGCCCGCGGCCCACCACTTGTTTCAAACTGAACCATAACACTTGACTTTTATGTTATGACGTTTACATTTATTTATGTTATTTCATGTCAACTTCGCCATCCATTCATCTGCTATCTCTGTGCGGCCCGCCGGTAAAGTTTATGCCCCGAGTGTGGCCCGCGACTCATAATGTTTGCCCACCCTTGTACCACCGCCTCTACTTACTGTGACTAACATCAGATACCTTTTTTTTTAGATGAGTGGGCGTAAGTACTTTCCACAAGGTCCCTAAATAATGAGCACAGAGCTGAAATCGGGGGCCGGGTGGTCGTGTGATGTATAGAGCGCGCGACTGTCGACCGGAGGGGTATCGGGTTCAAACCCCATTGAGAATTTACGATTTTTTTCAAGTTCCTAGTCAAAGTTCCCAATTACACCCAGCTTTAAATGGGTGCTTCACTTTAAGTTGGGGTAGTGGGACAAAGGCGCCTGGGTGTTGTACAAGCCATACAATCCCTCAATATGCCATGTCTACTGAAACAGATGAACTCTACACTTCAACTGCACTTAGGTGGTTAAGGAAACTTAACTGACCGGCAATTAATCCCTGGATACTGCTATTATAGTACATTTCTTGCAAACATTTGTAATTTGCTCTGGTTTAAAATCCTGGTGGTTTTGAGTTGTTAAAATGTGCCAAGAAAACTACAGGCCCCAGTTTGATAATCATATATTGATATACAAATAATTAACAAAAGTACATTACCAGCTTGTTTATTTTATTTAATACATGCATTTTCATCTTTGTTTTTTTTTTTTACAGGTCAAGATTCTCTTACAATCATGTTAAGGATGGTTATTACTGCGTTCGATTTTGAATTTGTTTAGTGCATTCCAATCCTGTTAAGATGTATTTGTTTGAAGATTAACAAGCAATCATATATATTGAGAGTATGGAACGAAATACGCCTCGGAATTCAGAAATTCTATAATTGTGGAATATGATTGGATTTACTTTCACGTTATCTGAAAAATAATAGCTGAAACTTCATGGTGTTACTCAAAATTACCTGGAAACTCATACCTGAATTTCAGACGAGGCTTAGAGAGATAAGTTTTTGTATCTTTATAATCTTTGTGAGTGGAAAAAAAAAAGTGTGATTCAAAGTAGGACAACTTTCAAGGGAGGCTATCTTCTTTGCGCGGTTGCTTCCCTGTGAAGGGGAGGTAACGATGCCAGGAAACATATTGGCTAAATATCTACCATCGCAGAGACAGCAGGACACGTTCAACATGAACGGAGGTATTCACCACGCAGCCGCGCACAAGATGGCGCCCTTCCACAAGGGCTCCACGGCGACCAACATCACCACGTCGTCCAGTCTGGATGACCCGGAGACACCGTCCGATCCGGCCCAGGTTAGTAGTTCGTTTCTACTTCTGCTACCGTAACTTGATTTGTCTGGTTATATTTATACCTATATATCTGCGTTACATATCTGCATGTCCTTTGCTCCTCTTGATTATCTGTTTTGTTATGTTTTTAAACGTTTATCTATCTGCAGTGCAATCAATCTGTTTATGTTGATATCGAGATGCGTATTTTAAAATATGTGCTTCAAAATATCTATCACTCCATCTTTCCGTGTGTCCTTTTATCTATATGCATGTCTCCCTGTGTATTTATCAATCTATCTTTGTGTCCCTTAATCTGCCGGAATGTCAAACTATCTGTGTACCTTTCTTCTTTCTTCATCATGTGTGCATGTGATCTTTACTTGTGTGCATGTGATATGCACATGTGATCTGTAATTGTGTATATGTGATGTGTACATGTGTACATGTGATGTGTACATGTGATCTGTACTTGTGTGCATGTGATGTGTACATGTGTAGATGTGATGTGTACATGTGATCTGTTCTTGTGTACATGTGATGTGTACATGTGTTCATGTGATGTGTGCTTGTGTACATTGATGTGTATATGTTATGTGTACATGTGATCTGTACTAGTGTACATGTGATGTGTACATGTGACGTGTACATGTGTACATGTGATGTGTACATGTGTACATGTGACGTGTATATGTGATCTGTACATGTGTGCATGTGATGTGTACATGTGATCTGTACTTGTGTGCATGTGATCTGTACATGTGTACATATGATGTGTACACGTGATCTGTACTTGTGTACATGTGATGTGTACATGTGTACATGTGATGTGTGCATGTGTACATGTGATGTGTGCATGTGTACATTGATGTACACATGTGTACATTGATGTGTACATGTGATGTATACATTGATGTGTGCATGTGATGTATACATGTGTACATGTAATGTGTACATGTGTACTTGTTATGTGTGCATGTGTACATTGATGTGCACATGTGTACATTGATGTGTATATGTGATGTGTACTTGTGATGTGTACATGTGATAAGTACATGTGTAAATGCGATGTGTACATGTGATGTGTACTTGTGATGTGTATATGTGATGTGTACATGTGTACATGTGATGTGCACATGTGTACATTGATGTGTACTTGTGATGTGTATATGTGATTTGTACACGTGATGTGTACATGTGATGTGTACATGTGTACGTGTAATGTGTACATGTTTACATGTGATCTGTACATGTGTGCATGTGATGTGTACATGTAATCTGTACTTGTGTACATGTGATGTGTACATGTGTAATGTGATATGTACATGTGATGTGTACATGTGTAATGTGATGTGTACATATGTAATGTGATGTGTACATGTGATGTGTCCTTGTGATGTGTACTTTGATGTGTATATGTGATGTGTACATGGATGTGTACATGTGATGTATACATGTTATGTGTACATGTAATGTGTACATGTGATGTGTACACGTGTACATGTGATGTGTACTTGTGATTGTGCATGTGATGTGTACATGTGATGTGTACATGTGATGTGTACATGTGATGTGTACATGTGATAGTGCAGGTGATGTGTACTTTTGATGTGTACATGTGATTTGTACATGTGTAGTCAGTCAGGCAGTCCCATCATCGAGCATACCACAAAATATTTATAGACAAAGTATACATAGTTCAGTACTTTTATGGTATATAAGTCTATGTTTAAAATTTTACGCATATATATATAGAGAGAGAGGAAGAGACAGACAGAGAGAGAGAGAGAGAGAGAAACAGAGAGAGAGGCAGAGACAGAGAGAGAGAGATAGAGGCAGAGACAGACAGAGAGGGAGAGAGAGACAGAGAGAGAGGCAGAGACAGAGAGAGATAGAGGCAGAGACAGACAGAGAGGGAGAGAGAGAGAGAGAGAGAGCGAGGCACAGAGAGAGAGGCAGAGGCAGAGAGAGAGACAGAGAGAGAGAGAGAGAGAAAGACAAAGAGAGAGAGAGAGAAGGGAGAGTGAGAGAAAAATGTGTTTTATTGTGATCCTATCTATATAATGTTTCTTTGTATGTCCTTCAGACTACCTGTCTCTATCTAACTAAACATCTATAGACTGTCTCTCCGTATCAATCTATCTCTGTCTCTATCTAACTAAATATCTATATACAACCGCACAAGTCATACAGATTCGGGATTTAAAAACACAACAACTGACCATCAAAGAAACCGGCTATTTGACAACATTGTCTTTTGGTGCAAACATTTCTGTAGCTTGCTTTCTCCATACGTGTCTAACCGCATGAATCTTCAATTTCTGATTTATTTAATCAATTATAATCCCAACATTCATAACCTGCTATCTTAAATATCCCGTCCTGAAATGTAGGCTTCCAAAACGTATTGTAGTTGGCAATCGGTACTAAGAACCCTATAGGATTTCCCGAATAGGTTATTCCTGTTTTTCCCTGAGAAACATAGAAAATAAAAATAAATAAAACAAATGAAAGTCAAACATCTTCAAAATGTCACATAGTAACTTCTTCCCTCCCCCCCCTCCCCCCCACCTCCCTAACCCATACTTTGCTAGTGATTTATAAAACTACATTCGTACGTGCTCACGCTCCAATGTTATTGGTAAATTTTTTTTTTTTTTTTTTTAATTTCTGTATGTAGGTCAAGTTTTTCCCCAAGTCTGAGAGCCAGAGGTCAGCCAGAAACTGGTTCAGGAGGTGGACGAAGAAGGAGAGAAACCTCCTGGTGTTGTGCGGCCTCCTCTTTGTCTTATGTGTCGTGTTCGTCGTCATCGCCTTCACCAGAGACCGCCAGTACCGTGAGCAGATCAGCCGTAAGTGTTAACGTGGTGTGGGTAAATAAAAAAAACGACAACACAGCAACTAGCATGACTGTTCAATAGCATTTCTTGTGCACCCCCCTCCCAACCAACTCTCCCCGGTATAGTACCTAGAACAGGGATTCTCAAACTTTATTTGCGACTCTACCCCCCCCCCCACCAAAAGGGTGCGAAAGTATGTCAACGAGTACCCCTCACACGGAGCAAACTGGCGACCTTCTTCAAACTCTTGGTTGTTTTAATTTAAAATATATATATATATATATATATATATATATATATATATATATATATATATATATATATATATATTTATATATATATATTTTTATATATATATATATATGTCGCTGCGCAGGCACGCCGAGAGGGGGGGTCAGGGGTTCGTTGCCAGGGGGGGCCGCATCTGTAAGGGGGCCCGGGCCCGCCCCGACCATGTCAATTTTTTTCCACGACTCATTGTTTATTAAGGGTACCCGCAATGATGTCCTGCCCTGGGGCCCTTGTTGGCTCTCGGCGCCCCTGTCGCTGCGTACCTCCGCATAGCCGCCTTTGCCGTCCGTACCCCCTTGGGGTACGCTTACCACAGATTTAGAACCGCGGAACTAGAAGATTGTTTCAACACAAAAATCACTTGTTCCGAGTTTTCAACAAGCCTTTCTTCGTCTGTTTGTTGCTTTTTTTTTTTGTTTTCTTTTTGTTGACATGTGTCGTAGTGTGACTAAGCAGTTTAATGAACCGCTAATTCACATGGCATGAGAATTATTTTTTTTTTTGGAATTGAACGTTTATTTTGTTTAACATTGTTGAACATGTAGTAAACATTAAATTAACTGAATTTAAGAAAAAAAATATAAAAAGATGTTAAGTACTTTTGTTCAGGTTTTGAGTTACATTCAGATAACAATAACATTGATGTATAGCATAGTTAACACCATAGATTAGATATTATTTATCTGTGGTTAACACTGACGCATATTGTATTGAATTTGAGAAAATGTTATTTTTAAATTATGAATGACTTTTAATTACATTCAATTAACATAAACGTAGATGCAGGTTAAGTTGACAATAGTAAATATTAAATTAGACTAGAAATACATTAAATAAATTTTGCATTACAGTAAATTTACTTTGCAATAGATTTAATAATTAACTTTGCATTAAATTTAGTTTACTGCTGCATTATATTTAATTAGCTCTCAATAAATTCAAGTTAAATTAGCATTACATTTGGTAAACTTTGCTTTCCATTAAATGCTAATAACTGTCAAGTACATTTTAGTACTATTGGTTATGCAGTCACTTAACACAGATATGTTTCTTCAACATGTATGTCAACCTTCTATCGATCTACATTCAGCCTGGGGCACCACAATGGGTGGAGTAACCAGAACACTTTCATGGGCCCCGAGCCTTCGGTGGGGGGGGCGTCGCTTTTATTTTTATATTCGCTTTGCTGCAACCAGGATGAGCTATTTTTTAAGAGGTTGGTTATAGAGGGGCCACACTTGACAGAGTTGTCTGGGGTCCCCATATATTGTGCCTGCCCCTCTGATTCAGCTATTAATGGTACACTTTGTTTAACCTTGATGTTTTATAGAAGAAAAAAGTAATCAAAAAATAAATCTTGTTTAAAGCGGCTGAAAGGATTAAGAATATTTTTAACAAAAAGTATGAACCATGTTAAAAAAAGAATATCAGAAAATATTATACTTGTATAGACCTTAAAGTATTTAATAGAAGAGTATTTCTGTTTTAATTTCGTCATACTAATTATCTCAACCTATTTTTCAATGCATGACAGTGTTTAAAAAGTTTTGTTTTTTTTAATGTATCAGTGTAATTTTTTAACTCTGGTAAAAGTGTCACAGAAATAAGTGTCGACTAATCTCATGTTATTTTCGTATTTTTTTTTAATGTAAACTATTTATGTATCTATATGTCTTTATTGAATTCGAGTCTTTAATAGCCCAACCTATTTATGTCCTACTAAAATAAAAAAAAACTCCATTTAATGTAAAAAGATGCGAAGTTTCACGAAGGGGGGAAATTGGTCTTAGCAATGGTCCCGCAAAGTACCACACCTTACTCTTGCATGCATGTGTTTATCTCCCTGTTTCTTTGCCCCGCCCCCCCCCCGGGGCCCGGCCAACCTTCATCTGTCTCTGTAAATGAAAAATATTTCTGATGACTAATAAAATTTGCTTTAGGCCGAATTAGTTGGTATAAATACTATTGTTACTTTTTGCATGCAGAATGCAAAATTTTGATGAAACATTCAATTCATGAACTTATACAACAAAAAGTTTAACATGTTTATTAATTTTTTTCATTTTACTTTTGTATCCAAGAGTCAAACAAAATGTGTACATCCAGGTCATGTGTAACAACAGGTGAGTAATTTAAGTGCTATAATACATGGGGGGGGAGGTATTATTTTTTAAAAACACCCATTATAAATGAAAAACGTTTGGATAGCTTGCTATCGTCAAGGAGAAAAAAAACACCTAGGCTTGAAGAAAACAGATTTTCAGAGGATAGATAAATTGTGTATGTTGGTAGACAGATACATAGGTTCGTTGGCAGATTGTTATCTAGGTTGATTGGGTAGATAAATATGTCGAGATATTTTGATTTTTAATTTATAGATAGATTAGATTGGATAGATAGATAGATAGACAGACAGACAGACAGACAGACAGACAGAAAGACAGACAGACAGACAGACAGACAGACAGACAGACAGACAGACAGACAGATAGATAGATAGATAGATAGATAGATAGATATATAGATAGATAGATAGATAGATAGATAGATAGATAGATAGATAGATAGATAGATAGATAGATAGATAGATAGATAGATAGATAGATAGATAGATGAGCTATTCAATCTTTCCCCGCAGCTGCCCAAATAATGGCTGGCATGGACTTCACTGCTGACCCGTGCAACGACTTTTTCCAGTACGCCTGTGGTCAGTGGAACAAGAAGCACGTGATACCCGAGGAGAAGGCCACCTACAACACATTTGATAAGTTGTATGATGAAAACCAGATTATAATGAGAGGTGAGAAGCAACCCACGCTAGTTTCACATTAAAACTCGCACAAATTCACCTGTGAAATATTTTGCACTTTTGCCAAGGACTTTCCATACCAGCCTCCCCCCCCCCACTTAAAAAATCAGCAGCAACAACTAAGAACGTCCTTGAAACCCCCACCCTCTTTTCTTTATCTCGCTCTCTCTCTCTTTCTCTCTCTCTCTCTCTCTTTCTCACTCTCTCTCTTTCTTTCTCTCTCTCTCTCTCTCTCTCTCTCTCTCTCTCTCTCTCTCTCTCTATATATATATATATATATATATATATATATATATATATATATATATATATATATATAGCCAAATCTCAATTAGGGAGGTTCTGTAAGCTCAGGCATTATCCAGGCTCATATGCAGTCACTCTGAACACACCGTGAAGGCCACAGGTAGTTGGTGACTTGAACTGCGCTGACAGGGCACACCAGTGGTAGTCCTACCCTCTCCCCCACCCCCACCAACCATCCATCGAGGCAGGATTGGGTGCTGCCCAGAGCCCAGAGTTCCTATTCATTGTGATTTTTGGGTGCCCTAGGAGGGGGTGAGGGTTGTGTGATCTTACAGATGAGCAGAGCGGCTCAACTGCCTCCCTCGCCTGGACACAGGTATGGACCAATGCTGGGCCGCTTACCTGAGAGTGGAATGAGAGTGGATTGGCGTAACTTTTTCCTCGAAACCCCGACCTGCCGTCGTTTGTCTAGCGGCGTGCAATGCCAGCGTTCGGAAACAGTATTAATTACACAGGAGCTCACTTCCTGCGCCCGCCCTTCGTGGGGGAACCTTATGCAGTATCCTTGCGAAAGAGTTTTCCCAACTGTTCCCGAAAGCAACAGGCGTCCCCCCCAGAGCAGAGGAGACAAGTGGTGCCGATTACTCAGTTTCCTAAAGGAGGCCTCTCCAGATGTAGCCACCGAGAGAGTTCAGAGAGAGAGAGAGAGAGAGAGAGAGAGAGATAGGACTCACAACCTGTCGGGCATCAAATTACCCTGATGATCTCATATCAAAACACCCACTTACTGAATGCTCAAAGTCTAACCCGTGCCCCACACCACTACACTCGTTAACACCAATGGCATTTACAATTAAATTATTTGGTTCCTATAAGCATGGTACCCATCTCTCCTTGATACGGCACTTTTCTTAGACTTAAGATCTCACTGTGGCCCGAAATTCAAATCTTTGCTAACCCCTACCCTGAGGTGGGGAGTGGAGGGGAAGGAGCCATATCGGACATTCAATTTCACCCTGTCGAATACTCATTAATCACGTTTCATTTTTTTAATAATATCTTATTGACAATAACTTATCTGTATTTATCGTGCTATTGATTTTTATTCAATGTTTTACCTTATAAAATCGTCATTGCTTTAAGTTTTACATGATATTTGTTGTTTTTTATTTTTTTTTTTTAATATAATTCTTAGCACTTTTGGAAGAACCAGTCAAGCAGGAAGACGGTGAAGCTGTCATGAAAGCCAAACTGCTGTACAAGTCATGTGTCAACATAAGTAAGTATCAAGAACGCCTTATAGCATGGGCCCGGTGGGCGCTGGCCCGGTGGGCGCTGGTCCGGTGGCCCTACGAGTGACGTTTTTTTTTTATCTATGACCCGACAATCAATGCCCTAATCAAAGCCGTCATCAATGCCCTGTGAACGTATGGGTCAACTTTACCATTGGCCTCGGAACTCACTTTCAATGCCGTCTTTACCCATCGGCAGTTAATCGGCTTGCTCGACACATGCATGTGGACCAATGAGTGGCGTCGTATAAGCGTATAGATCCATGTAAGGACTAAAACGTACTATTTTCAAATGTATACTAGATTGCTGCAAAAGTTGTTCAAGCAGATAAACTGCCTCATGACTGACTTAGCCCGTTATGCTGCAAAGGTTGTTCTGACAGATAAACTGCCTCATTACTGACATCAATTCACATAACAACTATTAAATTACTAAAAAAAAAAAAGCTTAAACATTATTTGTAAGTAATATGATTTTTGTTCCTAAAAATCTAACTCTTTAAAAATTTGATTTTCACTCCTCTGGCCTACATCCCAGAAGTTCTCAGTTAAGTTTCTCTCACCTGTGAGTTTCTTTTTCATTTCTGATCTGTGGTTTAACCCAAATTTTGTTTTTTCTTCTCTTCCATTTCTTTGATCAGCTCAGATAGAGGCTAAAGGCAGTGAACCGTTGAAGGAGGTTATCAAAGATGTGGGTGGATGGCCCATTCTTGATCCTAACTGGGATCCGAAAAACTTCGCCCTTGAGAACGTCCTTGGCAAAATCAGGGGCAAATACAACGGTTACTACCTGCTGCACTGTGGTGTCAGCGCCGACGACAAAAACTCCAGTGTAAATATTTTACAGGTAGGTCCACCAGTGTAAATATTATACAGTTAGGTCCACCAGTGTAAATATTATATAGGTACGTCCACCAGTGTAAATATTATACAGGTACGTCCACCAGTGTAAATATTTTACAGGTATGTCCTCCAGTGTAAATATTTTGCAGGTATGTCCGCCTGTGTAAATATTTTACAGGTAGATCCGCCAGTGTAAATATTTTACAGGTAGGTCCACCAGTGTAAATATGTCATAGGTAAATCATATGCATCTGTACATATTGTACAGGTAAGTGTTATAGTGTAAATATTTTTAAAAGTTAATCCGTTGGTGAAAATACTTTACATGTAATTGTTTTTAGCGTGAAAAAAAAATCATGTTCGCTATGCGTCGTTGATATTCTGATATTCTACCGCTAAGGCCATCAACCAAGGTGAATGTCTCACAGCTATGTCCTTATGAGTGAATATAATACCCAGTTATTGTCCTTGTATGTAAATAAATATTACTCTGGGATGGCATTCAGTAAAGATATCTTCCATGCGTGTCCTGAAGTGTGAACATTTTCTACAGTTAGTCTGATAGGTACTGTAGATTTCCGTGGATATGTGTTGGGGGGAATGAGAGAGGGGGGGGTGCTGACACCATTTTTTTTTCTCACACACTCCGCCTTCGTACCACCCGCAAGAGTGAGCGGCCTAAACATAGACTGTGGGTGGGGACGGGGGTTTAGGGGGGACAACAATCCGCGATATCTGACAAGTAATTGATGGGATTCTGATCAGAAGGACCCTAATTGATGGACATTACCCCAGGGTGCCAAGATGAGCCCGTGGCCGAGCTGCCCGCTCTAACGAGCTTAAATTTAAAGTTGAGTTCTAAGTGGGCAGTACTCATGCAAAATAAAGGGGCGTTCGAAATAAAGTATTATCTGGAGTGACGTGCCTCCCCCCCCCCTTTGCTGCCCATCTTAGGGCAATTATGACTCTGCGTTCACATGAGAAGACACAGATTAGTTGGACAGGTGTGTAAGGTCCCTGTAAGGATGAGAGGAAATCTCTTAGACCCTATAAACCCATAAAGGGACAGTTTTTATAGCCGCCCTTCTTTCATCCCTCACGCCATAGCCGATAGTGCAATGACCATAGAGGCAGGCGCCACGTGAGATATAGATATTGATGATCGAACCATCGATCCCCCAGATCGACTGTCGAGCGTTTTAACGCACTACCATTTGTAGTAGCCTTATCGAGTTTCCTCACACACACACACACACAGATTGCACTGTTAAAATAACTATTACTGTAAATCAACTAGCACTGTAAATCAATCAGCACTGTTAATCAGCAAGCACTATAAGTCAACCAGCACTGTAAATGAACTATCATTGTAAAACACCTATCATTGTAAGCCAACTAGGACTGTAGATTGTCACAACTTTGAAAGTAGCATTGTTTATAGAAAAAAAAACAATGTTGCAGAGCTAGTTAACAACGTAAAACTACAGTTGAAATTGATCGGTAATTTCACATACATTTCATGAAATATAAAACACATCAAAATTAGGTCTGCCGTTTGTAACCATAACACCAAATAAAAAAAAACTTTAATTCGTATTTTAATGTCAATACATGTACTGCAAGAGCATACATACAGTGTTCTATAACTCAATAAAAATATATATAACACACACGCACAAAAACTTAACTAGAATCAATGCAGCAGGAAAACTTTTTTTTTTCGTCTTATGAATTTTAATTGTAGTAATCACAATAAAAGCATAAAAATAACTAAAGCTTTCGACGTGTGGAGATAATTATTGTTGATTGTCCCTGCATGTAAACATTGAAAAGATAAACGAGAAAATTGTAAACAACAGCGTCTTTCATGGCTCGTAAAACATACAAATGAAATGCTACTAGCTAACACAAATTAATTATTTGTCAGTGCACTCAAAACAATAAGTGAGTGTGACAGTTAACTTATAGTGACACAGTGGGAACTTTTTTGTGCCACTAAACAAGTCTTCCAGTGTGGTTTCCTGTCGCTTTGGTCTCTTTTAGCAGGCTTTACAGTTAGTTTCATATTTGGGGTAGTCTGCGTCTTAATATCTATACTTGATTTACAATGCCAACAAGAACAATCTCTCTCTCTCTCTCTCTCTCTCTCTCTATATATATATATATATATATATATATATATATCATATAATATAATAATACTCATTTCCAGTGTGCGTTAAATCGAAAGTAAAGAATTAATACAACAGTATTCCAGTTTAAAATACAATCGGATCTGCGCGAAACCAAAAAATAACCACCTGCCGATCAAGCCTAAGGGGATATAACTCTATGCAAATGTTTTGCAGGGTACAGCTAGTATATATATATATATATATATATATATATATATATATATATATATATATATATATAAGTACAAATGTTTTCTTAGCTAAGCAACCTAATAGGGCCGCCCCCACTGACAGAGTGCCTGTATTACTTTCTGTACAAACTTTAGAATTTAATAAACCGATGTGGCCCGCGGTTCTAAAAGTTTGCCGTCTCTAGTTTAGACATAAACAGTTATTTCCAGTCTTTTGTCAACTAATTAATTCAACTCTGCTGATTGTATTCTATTTTTAATAATTGCCTTTTCCAATCTCTCAAGTTTTAATCTTACTTAAATTATATTTTGGATGACAAATTTATCATGAATGAATAATTAGAAACGAAAAACTTAATTCCTCCACTTTTGGTGTCTGATAAACTGATTTTAAGCGTGGGCGCTGTAAATTTATCAAAATTAAAACTAATGGTAGTTGCGGTACAGATTGCCGGTACTCCTATTTCCTGTACGTGACGGATCAAACACACGTGAGAACTAGAGAAAAATTCAGGCTCGGGTTCATGCTTGATTTAATTATAATTAACTGTGTGATATTTATCATACTTTAGTTTTAGGTTTCACGTTGATAAAAACGTGTTTTCTTTGTCCCTTACCTGTTCTATTACGAATAGTAATGTTTCTTGTGTAAGGTGGTCTGATTTGTTAGTTTTTAGAGCATTTTCGAAAAAAAATGCTCCATTGTCCCCGTTTTGTCTGTCTGTCTGTCTGTCCGTCCGTCTGTCCGTCATCACCCGTCCGTCTGTCCGTCATCACCCTAGATCTCAACAACCATAAGTCCTAGACCCATGATGTATGTATCATTTTGTAGGTCTTGGCCTGCCAAGAAATGACTTTTTTCCATTTCGCGATCTGACCTCTAAGGGCCGTAAAAGGGGCCTTATAAAGTACCGTTTTTTACTATATAAGCTATATTAATAATGGAGCGCCCTATATCTCAGCAACCATAAGTCCTAGACCCATGATGTATATATAATTTTGTAGGTCTTGGCCGGCCATGTGTACATCAAAAGTTCATTTCGCGATAGGACCTCTGAGGGCCGGGCTTCAGGGCTCCTAAGGGGCTTATGTATTATATATACACCTTGTACGTTCAATAACCCATTCATTTGGTGCGAAATACTGCAGCACGTAGTTTCACCAAGATTTATTAAGAAACTCATCAAATGAAATAGTAAGCTTGTGTTCTGAGTTTAATTGAAAGTATCAGAGCTATGCAACAATTGACGGAGTTTTCGGACGATTAAATGACTACAATTTCGAATGTTTTCAATTATGAGTCCTATTTCAGTAACCACAAACCACTTGTAGTTAGATTTAAGAGAAAATATTTTTTTTTCAAATATAAAGAAACGTCTTTATAATATTTTTTTTACAGATATATGCATTACACAATTGAATTTATAAACATTTCCAAAATTTACAAATATTTACTGAAAGCTAACAAACGTACTGATACATAACATGAAAATGCGCTAACACGTCCTGTGTCCAGAATGGAACAGGCTAAATTGCTTGTTTTGGATCAGGGACGGCTGTTGACAATGCGCGAGCCATATAGAAATCCTGCCCGCCCCCCTCCAATGTTTCGATTCATATACATTATGTCATTTTGAGAGGTTGTCTTAAGGGTCCAAACGAAGATCGGAACACGTGTTTGTTCCGCGGGCCATAATGCTGTTTAAACAGCTCTAATTTGAAGATTACCTTTTATACGGTGGTGATAACTATATATATACACACACACACACACACACACACATATATATATATATATATATATATGAAGACTGCTTTGTTTCTTACTTAAGACGTTATCTAATGACCTCTTAGTAAATCGTCTGACATTTGACCTATTTTTACTTTCCAGATGGATCAGGCCTTACTTGTACTGCCCAGCAGAGAATATTATTTACTGAAGGACCACGCCCACCAAAAGACAGCCTACGGGTAAATCATACTTTTTTAATCTTTATTTCTTCTTTTAATTTCTCCTGATGACGTTCAGCCTGACGTGATTTTAACTTCACGTGACCTACTGGATTATAATATTTAAAAATACATATTTCAATGTGATAATGTGAATATGAAAAGAGCCAGAGACAGAGCAACGGTTGGTTCAGATATTGGCCAAACTTTCACAAATATAAAATTGCTTTTTTTTGTTTTTTTGATGCACGATAATACAAAAAAAAAAATAAAGTTCCCTTAGCCTTAACGGACTTTCAGGGCAGATGAAAAATTCCTAAGGTTCTCACCGAGAGATCTCTCTGGTAGACAGTCGAGAATCTACACCACTCGGCCCATCAGTCCCATCGATGCATAATAAAAAGCGTGTTACATTTACTACAGATTAGTTTGATGATTGATGTCAAAGGATAGTGCTTCTGTTAAAAAGGACACTTTATAAAAAAATCTTTAGTATTTGTAAAACTATGTCTTAAACTAATAAAGAATTTTTTTTGTTGTTGACACGTGTGTTTAAATTCGCTACTCTTAACTTTTATAATTTACTTTTTTTTTATCTATACTTATAAGACGCATTCGGTGTCTGTCTGTCTGTCTGTCTGTCTGTCTGTTCCCTTATAACTCAAGATCCAGACAAACAAATAACGTGAAATTTGTTACACATACACATAATTACATGGTAAAAGTTTATAGGACAGGTTTCGTTTCATCTCGATGGGTAGTTTAATTGTAATTAATTTTTTTTTATTTTAGTATTTTACTATATTAAGGTAATCTCGACGGCGCCATAAATAAAATTCCTCTGTGACGTCATTTCCCGATGATCGAATAGAACTTGCGCGCTGGTGCTGTATTGTGCCTTTGTGATGCAAAGAATTGTTGATGTTTTTTCATGCTCTCTGATTTGTACAGTTTGAGGAAGGTAAAGGAATGAAGAAGGATTTTAGAAGAAGTGTGAAGCCATAATAATAAGTATATATATATACTAGTTGCAAGTACCCGGTTTAAAATAAGGTTTCTGTTTACCTTCTGTTTTCTCCCTACCCCCTCTCTCCCTTCCTCTCTCTCTCTCCCTCCCTCCCCCTCTCTCCCTCCCCCTCCCTCCCTTTCTCCCTCCCTCCCTCTCTCAAATCTCTCCTTCCCTCTCCCATCTCCCTCTCTCCCCTCTCCCTCTCTCCCCCCGTCCATCCTCCTCCCTCCTCCTTCCCTCTCTCTCCCTGCTTCCTCTTTCTCTTTATCTCTTCCTCCCATTTCTCCCATCCTCTCCCTCTCTTCTTCCCTCCCCTCTCTCTCCCTCCCTAACTCCTCTCCCCCTCCTTTCTCCCTCCCTCCCCGTTCCCTCTCTCTCCCTCGCCCTCTCTCTCCCTCCCTGCCCCCTCACTTTTTATCTCTCTCTCTCCCTCCCTCCCTCTCTCTCCCTCCCTACCCCCCTCTCTCCCTCCCTTCCTTTCTCTCTGCCTCTCCCCCTGCTCCCTCTCCCCCTGCTCCTCTCCCCCCTCCCGCCCTCCCTCCTACCCTCCTCTTCCTCTCTCTACCCCCTGCCCCCTCTCTCTTTCTCTCTCTTTATCTCTCTCTCTTTTATCTCTCTCTCCCTCCCCCCTCTCTCTCTCTCTCTCTCTATATATATATATATATATATATATACTTATTATTATGGTTTTACACTTCTTCTAAAATCCTTCTTCATTCCTTTACCTTCCTCAAAATGTACACATCAGAGAGCATGAAAAAACATCAACAATTCTTTGCATCACAAAGGCACAATACAGCACCAGCGCGCAAGTTCTATTCGATCATAGGGAAATGACGTCACAGAGGAATTTTATTTATGGCGCCATCGAGATTACTTTAATATAATAAAATACTAAAATAAAAAAAAATTAATTACAATTAAACTACCCATCGAGATGAAACGAAACCTGTCCTATAACCTTCCCCATGTAATTATGTGTATGTGTAACAAATTTCACGTTATTTGTTTGTCTGGATCTTGAGTTATAAAAGGGAACAGACAGACAGACAGACAGACAACGAATGCGTCCTATAAGTATATATATATATATATATATATATATATATATATATATATATATATATATATATATATATTAGGGCTATTGATTAAACTTCGTTAATGTGCAATTAACGCGTCAAAAAAAATTTGCGATTAAAATTTTTAACGCAATACCTAAATGCGTTAATTTGACCAAAATGCTGAAAGTTCACCAAAATTGATAAATAACGGGGGGCAGGGAGGGAGAGAGAGGAATGAGGGAGGGAGGAAGGGAGAGAGAGAGGAGGAGGGAGAGAGGTGGAGAAGGGAGGGAGGGAGAAAGGAGGGAGAGAGGGTGGGAGAGAGGGAGGGGGTAGGGAGGGGGTAGGGAGGGGAGAGGGAGGGAGGGAGAGAGAGGAGGGTGGGAGAGAGGGAGGGAGAGAGAGATAAAGAGTGAGGGGGGCAGGGAGGGAGGAAGAGGGAGAGATGTGAAGAGGGAGAGAGGATGAGAGAAATGAAAGGAAGAGATAAAGAGAGAGAGGGGGCAGGGAGGGAGAGAGGGAAGGAGGAAGGGGAGAGAGGGAGGGAGGGGGATGGACAGGGGGGAGAGAACGAAGGGGAGAGGGGAGATGGGAGAGGGAGGGTGGGAGGGAGAGAGATGGGAGAGAGAGCGAGGGAGAAGGGAGGGAGAAAGGGAGGAAGGGAAAGGGAGATAGAGGGAGGGAGGGAGGGAGAGAGAGGAAGGGAGAGAAGGGGTAGGGAGAAAACAGAAGGTAAACAGAAAACCTTACTTTAAACCAGGGCAAAGCCGGGTACTTGCAATTAGTCGACGATAAAGGAGTTTTTTTTTTATGAAACAGACGCCTTATACGTGACATCGCCAAAATATTGGGAGCTACTGCGCCGGATGTTCAAAAACAAATCGATGACATCGTATCGTTCGAAACAAGGATAGCCAATGTAAGTATCAATAGCTCATGTAAGTATCAATAGCTCATATTAGTATCAATAGCTAATGTAAGTATCAATAGCTCATGTATCAATAGCTCATTTAAGTATCAATAGCTAATGTAAATTTCAATAGCTCATGTAAGTATCAATAGCTCATGTAAGTATCAATAGCTCATGTTAGTATCAATAGCTAATGTAATTATCAATAGCTCATGTAAGTATCAATAGCTAATGTAAGTATCAATAGCTCATGTAAGTATCAATAGCTCATGAAAGTATCAATAGCTCATGTAAGTATCAATAGCTAATGTAAGTATCGGTAAGGGATTTAGTATGTATATTTAAGTATCAACAGCTGGTGTAGGTATCTATAGCTAATAAAAGCATCCGTAGTTAAAGTAAGTATCGATAGCTTACGTGTAAATAGCTTAATGTAATTATATGTAGCTAATGCAAGGTCCAGTATCTTATGTAAGTATCAATATGTCAGTATGTAGTGTAACTGTCACCAAGTGGTTATTTTCCTTTAAATTTCATGCATGACTTATCCGAGTTTTGTAAGGTAAAGGGTCAAGTAACTGAGTGGACAACGGGATTTCTGACCAAGTAGAGCAGTGTGTGTATTTTAGTGGTCACGCGGGATCTACGTGTCGCTACTAAACATGTACTGTACATAGTAAGAGTATTGCTTCCACAAAGAACCCACCCTAAGAATTAAATAAATGCTATTACTTCTCTTTTAGTGACTCTATGTACAATGGTACATGACATCTCAAATATTTTTATACAGACTATTAAAAATATTTTACGTATGGAGAATTGAGGAGGATTACCTGTTGTAACATTTTTTTTTACTTTGACCTAAAATTTCGAACGTCGCTAAACATTTGTGAATTCTTTGGACCGCCAAAATATTCCATTAAGTAGAGCCCCAATGTTCCTTTATGTAGAGCCAAAATTTTCCTTTAAGTAGAGCCCCAATGTTCCTTTAAGTAGAGCCCCAATGTTCCTTTAAGTAGAGCCAAAATTTTCCTTTAAGTAGAGCCTTAATGTTCCTTTAAGTAGAGCCCAAATGTTCCTTTAAGTAGAGCACCAATGTTCCTTTAAGTAGAGCCCCAATGTTCCTTTAAGTAGAGCCCCCGTGTTCCTTTCCCTAGGATCCCCCCTCACCCCCAAATGTTTATTTCCCTAAAGCCCCAAAGTACTAGCGCTACCACAAACGTTTAGAGTCTCTCTGGAGATAATTGTTTACATTAAAGATCCCCCCTCCCTCCCCCCTCGCCAGCGTCAATCAAAATCTAAACTTGGAAGGAAATTCCCATTCCCCCAAGTGGAAATGAAACGAAATGAGCAACAACTAACCAATTCAGTTTAATGAGTCCCTTGTGCAAAAATTTATTGATTAATCGTAAAGTAAATATGTTCGCTATATTTCTTTGAGTTTTTATAACGTTTTATTTATCAATGGCTAATTAACTCAAATCACTGATGTCAATTTGCGTTTCAAGACTAATTTTGTGCGTTAATTAAAGCATCGGTAAAGTTGTTTTTTTTTTTGTTGTTATGGCTGCAGCTAGACAAGGACAATTTATTTATGTAGCCTCAGCGTTTACGACACACTTTTATACACTCTAAGCTTTTTAATTTGCGTCTTATAAAAAACATTTAACGTCTAGACGTCTATTACCTGCAGCTAATATGGTAAATTGTTAATTATTGTTATAAAACGGACCCTTGATTAAGTGTTAGGTGATTAATCTAGTTTACATCAAGTGTTGGTTATTTTGAAAAAATAAAAAAACAATCAATAGACCAGTGGTTATCAAAGTGTGGGTGAAAGACCAACTGGTAGATTTTCTTGGGACTAATTTTAGAAGAGTCGTGATAGATGGTATTTATTTGTTAAGGATAGAGTATATATTGTGTTATCACCAGCTGGTGTAGGTATCTATAGCTAATTAAAGCATCCGTAGCTAAAGTAAGTATCGTGAATGCATAACTGAATCTCCATTTCTAGATAACGTCACAAGATTTAAACTTTCCAAGTATACATATTAAAACAGTGGAAATCATTAAACATAATTTAGTGTCTCTTAAGTTATCTTCCCTTTATTAAGGTTTTTTCTTTCTTTTACAGTTGTAAAGTGGCTTGTGATACAAAAAAATTGCTGTCTTAGTGGGTTTGTTTTAGGGGATGGGGTGGAGTTTGAGAGCCACTACATCAGATGAAAACATTTCGCTGTAAACGAAATTTCGTTTTTGTGTTCCTGCAGGCCACGAGTCCGTCAGAACAGAAGCACGACACGGGGGCCTTGTACAATAAGATGACCGTCCGAGAACTGCAGGAACTTATTCCTACGGTAGGACATGATTCATTACATTGAAATATTTAAAAGTAAGGGAACCCTTTATTGCTATTTATTTTAAAAAAACAAACTTGCATAAAGAGCAATAGTACCGGGGGGTGCAAAGTGAGAAGGGGAAGGTATATAGATGCACAGAGAGAGGACAAGAGGAAGGGGAGTAAAAAAAAAAAGGGGGGAGGGGGGCATGGCAGCGGATCGTGGCTAATATCAATGCAGGTCAGTGGCGTAGTGAGGGGAGGGGCAAAGGGGCATCATGTCCGGGCGCTACTCACAAAGGGGCACCAAATTTTATATTTTACATATAATAATATTATATAGTTATCGAATGGGGGGGGGGGCGCTAAAAAGGTATTGTGCCCCGAGCGCTAGTTAAGCTCGCTACGCCACTTATGGGGGTGCTACTCCTTTGTTTTAAAATTGTGTAAAAGATGTAAAACATGTATAGAGTTAAAAAGAATACATTTTTTGGAAATAATATGGTACCAGAATGGTTTTGAAGTTTTGTTTACAAGTAAAACAAAATGTGTTTTCTCTCCAAAATTATGATAATTGGACTTGACTTCTGTTTGAACCAAATTCTTGAATTTTAAAATATTTTTTTAATGCATTCTATTCTCCTTATTCAGTTTAACGTCTTAAAATATTTACGTGAGTTTGTCTTGGACGAGATCACAGAGGAAGAGCCAATCGTTTTATTCGCCACACAATATATACAAGACGTCATCAAAATAATACACGAGACGGACAGCAAGTAAGAGTTGCCACTGCTTTTAATTCTGGCCTTGACCTCTGGTATTATGGTCATAAAAAGTTCTGAAGAACTCTTTACTTTAGTAACTATAAAACAAAACAAAAAAAAGAAACTTCCCACAAACTATTAACCGTTAACTAAGTGTAAATTCACTAATCATTTTCAGAACTGTAGCCAACTACATAGTATGGAGACTGATCGAAGATCTCATTCCAGAATTCTCAGAACCGTTTCTAGAGGCACAAAGTCATCTCAAGTTGGCTATCCAGGTTTACTATCTATTTATTTATAACAGAATATATATATATATATATATATATATATATATATATATATATGCCTATAAAACACATGGTCAAACTATGGCCATATGTGGCGATGTACGATCCGTTTGTCTGTTTTGTCCGGCATTCGCCTTCAATTTTAATTACATTGTTACATTAATAATTCGAATTTGAGTTTCCTCAAAAACTTCAATTTCCTGTAGATCAGACCCTTCTATTTTTTATTTCTGCTCCTGGTCAGATGTCAAGTGTCAGTCAAATGCATGTAGTACCAATTGTGGTCCACGATTCAAAACGTTTTGTCCACCCCTTGCATACAATTATGGTGATATCTTAAAAAAGAATGCTGTTTACAAGATGTTAACTTTTTTTTTCATTTGCCTTAAGATTATTCTAGGGAATACGGTAGAGTCAAATTAGTGCCAAAAGAACTCACACGATTCTTCTTTTAATTATTCTAGGAAATACGGTAGATTCAAATTAGTGCCAAAAAAACCACACAATTCTTCTTTTAATTATTCTAGGAAATACGGTAGATACAAATTAGTGCCAAAAAACCACATGATTCTTCTTTTAATAAACGTGTCAGGAAGATGAAGTGATTTTTATTTATGCCAGATTTTTTCGCTATGACAGGGCAAACTAAACAAAAGTGCGCTTTTTTAGAAGCAACTGAAGGGGCTAAAAAGATGAGTCCTGAGTTGTCTTTCAACACGCATTTTAGAAATAGGATTGATAGCGGATACAAGAATGACACATCATGACACTCCATGACACATCATGACACTCCATGACACATTTCCATTTTAATCGGAAGTCGAAAGTTAGTCTGAGTCTAAAATAATTTGATCATGGATGCATATTTTGAGCTTTCAGCATGCCATGTCCTGTCAAAATGATAAAAACAGTTCAGCGAGGCGCCAATTTAGGACTGACTTTTAAAATTTCGCCCTTGTTTAAAGATAGTTAACCAAACTGAAAGTTACGAACTTTTCAGATGCAGCCTCATGTCACAATGTTTAAATTTCTTAAGTGTTTACTTTCAATGTTTAATTAGTCAATTTCTCATTTAAACATCACTCAACATTAGTGGGGTGGGGGGGGAGGGGGAGGGCGGGGGTTTAAACCTAGTTTTAAGTAATTAGTTATACATTACAATGAGTGTAACCTAATACAGACTTTTTTATCTAATAAAGTATTCTGTCTTAGTAATTAGGCTGTTTTTCTAACTTTCCAAAAATAACATCCATTTAAAATTAAATAGTGATAAATTTAATATCAGGTGTTCGTAAACACTAATGAAAGTGTTAAAATTATATTTGAAGAAAGGTTAGCACGTATATCTACTTTGAGCTCAAACAACTTGACAATGTATGAGGTATAAATCAGCTATTGTTATATTTGTTCCTTTTACAATTGTACATTACTTCAGTAAAACAATACAACTGTTGAATTCATCCAAACGATTGAATTTGAAAAAAAAAAAAAATAAATAATTTGCAAAGATGATTCCTTTCTCATATCAGTTTATAATCTCTGACCACTTCGCTCTTCGACTTTCGAGGCTTCACTCTGTCGCGCTTTATATAGATATATTAATAGTTTTTTTTCCGTATTATAGATAAAAATCGGATTCTTTTAAAGCTCAAAATGTCCTTTTTCCTATTTTTTTAGTTAAAATATATTAAGCAATTCGAGACCACTGGTGATTATACAATGTTACTTCATGTCAAATGAGCTCTAGTAAATGTTATAAGCAGTATTTAAAATGTCCCAAACATTTGTATTTATCATCGAACTACGCCGATATTCCATTTATAAATAGTCACTCATATTTAGAGCAAATTGTTTCGATTTCCTTCGATGATCTGGTTGTTAGTATACCAATGCCCTGACCTATAGATATAGAGTCTATGCCTGGCTTCGACTGTAGGTATCAACTGTGGTCTGAGAACGTTTTTTCTTGATTTCCAAAAGGTTCCTTCCGTTAATGACACGCTTTATTCTTCAGGCCTTGAATGTTCTACTTAATGAAAACAGCATAACCTTAGAGTCAAATCACCAACCTACATTTATCCAGTTAAGTTTCCATAGTAAAACGTATGCTAACCATCTGTGTTCAGTGGGGAATGGTAGCTAGTACAATGCCCAGCCGACTTTACCTTCTCCAAAAAATATTGTGTACCGGTTTATATGATGGATGGGAGAGCTATTGAAGGGACTCGAGATAATCCCTGGCACACACCTGGAGGCTCGAACTCGAGACCTTAAGGCTAGAAGTCCAGCACTAAGTTACATTTCTACTCGCAGGGACGGATGGTCGTGCGGTAAAGCGCTCGACCGTGAACTTTTGGATCCCTGGTTCGATCTCCGGTGAGGACCAATGGATATTTCAGGTCATGGTTACAGTCCAGCTATATCTCCCGTTGCATCTCCATGGCCATTGCACTATCAGCTATGACGGGGAGTAAAGAAGGGCACCATAAAAACTATCCCATTAGTGATTTTCGTCCCATCTTTACAGGGACGTCACACACACATGCACACACACACACACACCACACTTCCACCGCGACATTCACTTTTATCGAGCGATTACACATACACACACACATAGATAGATAGATAGATAGACAGACAGACAGATAGATAGATAGATAGATAGATAGATAGATAGATAGATAGATAGATAGATAGATAGATAGATAGATAGATAGATAGATAGATAGATAGATAGATAGATAGATAGATAGATAGATAGATAGATAGATAGATAGATAGATAGATAGATAGATAGATAGATAGATAGATAGATAGATAGATAGATAGATAGATAGATAGATAGATAGATAGATAGATAGATAGATAGATAGATAGATAGATAGATAGATCATATTACCTTTTCTCTGTACATCGTTTACTTGAGTTCAGACGTAGAAATTGTTGCAATGATGTTTGTTTAAAAATTTCTATTTACTTGAAATGAGAATTACAGGATCGATACTGCCACCCTTGATTGGCTGGCTGGTGGGTGGCGGTAGAGGGCCGGGGATGAGGGGCATTCCTCACGATGCATAGGCGTTGGTGATGATAATTGAGCCTAATTGTTGACTGTCATATTCAGTGCTGTCATTTATTGAACTGTTGATTCAAAATTTGTCGTCTTCAGATGGCTGGAATAATATTTTGTTTTTCCTTTTTTTAAAAAAAATGAAAACATACAAAATAGAAAAAACAAAGTCTAATTAACTTTTGTTTATTTGTTTATTTTAGATTCGCGGCGAAGAGAATAGCTCATACCATTGCTGGGTAATAACAGTTATACCTGACACTGTTGATGGCTTTTGATTATTAGCATGGCCAGAAGCGGCCTTAACGGTGTGGGGGGATTGGGGGGGGGCAGTGTAAATAGTGAGGCCTGGAACAAAGGATTAGTTTGGTTAGAATTAGGTTATACATCAAATGAAAAACTTTCAGGCGCGAGACCTAAGTAGGACGCCCCCCCCCCAGTGGCACACTGCAGGGGTCGGCAACCTACGGCTCGCGAGCCGCATGCGGCTCTTTCTATGTCAAGTTGCGGCTCTTTCGATGTCAAATTGCAGCCTTCCAGTTCCATGTGCAAATAATAATAATTATATTATTTTATACACCTTATCCTAATCAAATACCATGATACCATAACAACTATTTTAGTAGTAGCTCTTTAAAAACTGAGAAAAATTGTAAATTATAACTTTTGGCTCTTCCGTCTAAAAAGGTTGCCCAACCCCCTGCCCTACCCCCATAATCTTACAGGTGATCATTTTTTGTTTGTATTCTATGCTTATAATTTTTTAAATTTTTTTTTTGTCCCCGTTTTGTCTGTCTGTCTGTCCGTCTGTCCGTCATCACCCTAGATCTCAACAACCATAAGTCCTAGACCCATGATGTATATATCATTTTGTAGGTCTTGGTCTGCCAAGAAATGACTTTTTTCCATTTCGCGATCTGACCTCTCCAGGCCGTAAAAGGGGCCTTAGTACTGTTTTTACTATCTAAGCTATATTAATAAAGGAGCGCTATATCTCAGCAACTATAAGTCTTAGACCCATGATGTATATATCATTTTGTAGGTCTTGGCCTGCCATGTGTACATCAAAAGTTCATTTCGCGATAGGACCTCTGAGGGCCGGGCTTCAGGGCTCATAAGGGGCTTATATATTATATATACACCTTGTACGTTCAATAGCCCGTTCATTTGGTGCGAAATACTGCAGCACGTAGTTTCACCAAGATTTATTAAGAAACTCCTCAAATGAAATAGTAAGCTTGTGTTCTGAGTTTAATTGAAAGTATCAGAGCTATGCAACAATTGACGGAGTTTTCGGACGATTAAATGACTATAATTTCGAATGTTTTCAATTATGAGTCCTATTTCAGTAACCACAAACCACTTGTAGTTAGATTTAAGAGAAAATAATTTTTTTTCAAACATAAAGAAACGTCTTTATAAATTTTTTTACAGATATATGCATTACACAATTGAATTTATAAACATTTCCAAAATTTACAAATATTTACTGAAAGATAGCATACGTACTGATACATAACATGAAAATGCGCTAACACGTCCTGTGTCCAGAATGGAACAGGCTTAATTGCTTGTTTTACTTTTGAATCTACATCATATTAATTGTTTATCCTTCCTTTTTATATATGTAACATAAAGGTTTTCAAACTTTTGCGCTTAGCGACACATTCAACTTTAGAGCGGTCTTGTTGTTCATTTTGTAAAGGGTCTTGTTGTTCATTTTGCAAAGCGGTCTTGTTGTTCATTTTGTAAAGGGTCTTGTTGTTCATTTTGCAAAGCGGTCTTGTTGTTCATTTTGCAAAGCGGTCTTGTTGTTCATTTTGCAAAGCGGTCTTGTTGTTCATTTTGCAAAGCGGTCTTGTTGTTCATTTTGCAAAGCGGTCTTGTTGTTCATTTTGTAAAGGGTCTTGTTGTTCATTTTGCAAAGCGGTCTTGTTGTTCATTTTGCAAAGCGGTCTTGTTGTTCATTTTGCAAAGCGGTCTTGTTGTTCATTTTGCAAAGCGGTCTTGTTGTTCATTTTGCAAAGCGGTCTTGTTGTTCATTTTGCAAAGCGGTCTTGTTGTTCATTTGCAAAGCGGTCTTGTTGTTCATTTGCAAAGCGGTCTTGTTGTTCAATTGCATAGCAGTATTGTAAAGTACATTTTATTGTTATATACCTGCAACTATTACACTTTTGGGACTTATTCATGGCGTGTGAAAATGGGGGGGGGGGCGGGTGCGAAATACTTTCGGCACTAAGTTGGCATATATGTCAGGGGCGACTCTGGGTGCAACGGTACTTGTTTCACTGTTTAGACACAACGAGGTGAGGGAAGGAGGGGGCGGGTGATGAGCTGGAGGGGGAAATAATAATAAACTATCACAGATTGTTTTAACTTTTTAACATGATACTTTCATGATAAAAACAAATTATAAGCAAATTATATCACTGAACAAGAAGACAAATAATTATAATTGCTGTTACATGCAGCCCCGTAGCGTGAAAGTTCTACAGCAGGGGCCAGGCATTCTACAGCAGAGCCAGGCAATGGCAGGGGGCAGTTAATACATTTTACTAAAAAGAGCAAATAAGCAGAGGGGGCCAGACAAAACGCAGGGGGGGCGGCCTCCCCTGCTCCCCCCCCCTCCGCACGTTACGGTTACATAACATGTTAAATAACATGTTGATGATACTCGATGTCAGTGATTAAACAGCAAGAACGGTTTTAAAAATTATAAAACCTTGGCTTATGATATTGAGTATTTAATAAGTGATGTTTGTTTATTTGTTTGTTTGATTGTTTTATTAACAGGGAGTCAATAAAAATGAAATTCGCTGGATGAAGTGTGTCGAGTATGTGAATCAGAAGATGGGCATTGCAGTGGGCGCCATGTTTATCAAAGACAATTTCAAAAAGGAGAGTAAGGAAACGGTGAGTATATCAACAGAAATAGTGAAGCGCATCTGAAAATGTCTTTTTTTATGTTGATACTAGTGGGAAAAGCCTGCTGAAGCTGGCTGAACGAGATCCGACAGAAGGGATAACAAAGAAATATACGAAATACTGCAATAGAGAAGCACAAGTGGCCTTTATTGTCATAAACAGAATACAATATGAACAGAAATATTAAAGAAATATATGAAATACAACGCATATAACGCACGATATGAAAACTACCTGAGGGAGACACACGGGTTAGACGATTATGTATTTAAGAATGTTACTTGTATTATTCGTAAAATCATTTCTGCGATTTGTTGCGTGAAAAAAATTGTTATTTTTTAATTTTTGCTACTTACAACCCGTATCCATCCATATCAAGCCTAAAAATATGTAATACACATTATTTAGCGCTGGCAAACGTTAACTACATCATTAATCGATTGACCATTCAGTAGCCACACTGACACACACGGAGGTGAATTAGGTGTTTTATGTGTATGATATGAGACGAAATGTAATAATGCGTTTTTTCTTGTGTGTGTGTGTGTGTGTGTGTGTATATGAGACGAAATGTAATAATGCGTTTTTTCTTTTGTGTGTTTGTGTGTGTGTTTGTGTGTGTGTATGTGTGTGTATGTGTGTGTGTGTGACGAAATGTAATAATGCGTTTTTTCTTTTGTGTGTGTGTGTGTGTGTTTGTGTGTGTGTGTGTGTGTGTTTTCTTATCAGTCAGTTTGATATTGTGTCTCCTTGGTAATATATCGGAGTCCATAGAACGTTTGTTATTAGGTAAAGAGTATAGTATATAGTGGCTTGACTTTGTGAGACTGTACCATCATAATATAACAATTAAATTAGTTTTGAATGTTCTGATCAGAGCCGGTTTTACAATTTAAGGGGCCCTAGGCTAACGCAAATTTGAGGCCCCATTTTGAAAAATGAATAATATTGCTGAGTTGTTGTTTTATTTTTATTTTTGTGTACTACTCAACATTTTTGGGCCTCTTATTTCACGCGTGTCCTTAGCTACGACCTAGTCGGCCTACCTGCAAATCCGGCCCTTGTTATGATTATAAATTCCTGCAATTGAAACAATATGATTCCATTGAAATATCAATTATGGGTTGTTATTGTTGTTGTTGTTTTTTAATTAAATGGTCTTATTGTAGTAAACAACTTTCTGTCCCTAGGCCTTGGAAATGATTCACGGGATACGTGAGGCCTTCAACGAACTGTTGGAGGAAAATGATTGGATGGATGATAAAATTAAGCAGTTTGCTAAAGAAAAGGTAAGCTTAATTTTATTACACTGTGTTTGTCCAATCAAAATTTATTTTTAGTTGAACTCAGGGAGGTCGGCCTGTTAGACTATCAGTGGCTAGCTCAGGGGAGGTCGGCTTGTTAGACTATCAGTGGCTTAGCTCAGGGGTGGTTGGCTTGTTAGACTATCAGTGGCTAGCTCAGGGGTGGTCGGCCTCCTAGACTATCAGTGGCTAGCTCAGGGGCGGGAATACTTTTTGAGTCGCGGGGGACACATTGGGTTGGTAAATTTGACCTACGTGCCGGAAACAGGGCAGATGGATGTGAGCGTTGCCATGAACTAATATAAATTAATGCAAACGTCATAACATAAAAAGTTGAGTGCTGAGACGAGTGCGGACCGAGGGCTGGTTTAATCTGGAAGTGGGGGGGGGGAGGGGGGCAGTGATGAACCTGGTATTCGGTCGCTCCGCCTGCCGTTGTATAACAGTCTGATAACTTCGTAGCTGAAAGCGTCAGGGATCCCAGTTTCGATAGATTATCAAGAGGTGCCGATACTCAGTGATGGATTGCCTAAATTTTAGTTAAAACCAAGCGTCTAGTTTAGTTATTATTGCGCACAATTTTAAAATAATTCAATTTTAACAAGTTAATAATATAATAAATTAATAATAAACGTTAAAATACAAGAGAAGTAATAATTTTGTCCCCACATTGAAAAAGGTGCCGGTACGCCGTACCGGTGCGTACCGTCACAAATAAGCACTGGGACCTAATATTTGCTGACAGCGGCCCTGAATGTGGTATGTTCTTGCAGCAAAGTAGGGGGACGGGTGGTCGTGCGGTGTAGAGCGCTCGACTGTCTACCGGAGGTTCCCGGGTTCGAATATCAGTGAGAACCTTTAGAAGTCCACACAGCTTTAAATGGGTACCTGACATTAAGTTGGGGGAGCAAAGATGGCAGGTTGTTGTGCTAACCACACAATCCCTTTATAAGCCGAGGTTAATGTAGCAGATGAATCCTACACTTCATCTGCCCCCCGATGAACCCTTTAGGGCTTAAGGGAACTTTACTTTATTTACTTGCAGTAAAGTACAAAAATACTATCTCATAATCATTAGTTTTAGGTATGGATTAGGCTCCAGCCTTACCACTAAAAAAAACACCGTCACACAACCCGCACAGACTAAGAAACATCTAAATAAACATTTGTTTCCCCTAACTAGTTAAAGAACTGTTAGCTTGATCTCGATTTTTCGGCCATTGGCTCAGCAAAAATTACTTCACTTCTTAACTCGCCGCGTTCAGATTTGTGTATATTTAAAACATTACTCCTTTAACAGACAGTTATGATATTTATAATACGAATACTTTTAGTCTAAGGCAAATCCTCTAGAAAAAAAAGAAGTTATTTTACAAACAGCAAATGAAGTATATTTCTAGACAGTTACATTTATTCAAACGTTTATTGTGACATGTGGTTGACACCTCCCCCTCCCCCCCCCCCCCACCCCCAGAAACAATACCACTACTTCATTTATAAGTGCAAAGAACATTCTTCGAAATAAATGTATATATCTATCATTAATAAGGCCAGCAATTATAACAAACACCCACGAATGTTTTGGTACGAGGTGGACATTATTTATATATATGTCAGGTGCATGGATTTATGTCTTAATTGCACTTGTGATTTTATGTTTATATATTTTATGGGGTTTTTTTTCTCTATTCCTCCGCCAGGCTAATGCGATGGTCGAGAGAATCGGTTATCCGGATTTTATAACTGACCCTAAACAGCTGGACGCCAGATTTGATTCGGTAAGTTGGAGTTATGTTGCCCTGGTTGTGAAAGATTCATTAGCATATACTGGTGAGCGCTGGAGCGTGATTCAGATATCAGCCAGTTTGACCTTTTGTGCGTGCGAGTAGTGTGTGTGTGTGCATATGTTGTAGTGTGTGTGTTGTGTGTGAGCGTGTGTGTGTGTAGTGTGTGTATAGTGTGTGTGTATTGTGTGTATGAAGTGTGTGTGCGTGTGTGAGCGTGTGTGTGTGTAGTGTGTATGTGTAGTGTGTGTGTAGTGTGTGTGTAGTTAACTTAGGGACTAGTGAGAGTAATGAATGAACGAACAATGTAATAGTGGTATTAATCTGTAATGACTTAGTTGCGCGTGTAAGCAAGTAAGTGTAAAAAAAAAAGTAAATTCGGTGTTTTTGTTAAAAGAAATTTGTTTAATGAAAATTTTTATTTTTTGACTACATAATGTTGTGGCTTATTAGATAATAGTATCATATATATCTCAATTTAACTATTTTAGATTATTCAATACGTTTTGTTGTGGTCTTTTTCGGCAAAATGTTTGACTGCCGTCAGACGGAATGCTTGACGAGTAATTTAATAAAACTGTATTTAAAATGATGACATCTTAATATAAAAATGAACAAAAACTGTGCTAAGACAGTGGTTCCCAACTTTTGACTTCTGTTTACCCTTTTTTCTCAATACTGAGTACCCCTAGTAAAAATAACTTGCATACACTGTATTTACGGCCATGGTTTCCCTTCATTTTCACTGTTTCCCCTCATTTCACTGTTTCCCCTCATTTCACTGTTTCCCCTCATTTCACTGTTCCCCTCATTTCACTGTTTCTCTTCATTTCACTGTTTCCCCTCATTTCACTGTTTCCCCTCATTTCACAGTTTCCCCTCATTTAACTGTTTCTCCTCATTTTACTGTTTCCCCTCATTTCACTGTTTCCCTTCATTTCACTGTTTCCCTCATTTCATTGTTTCCCCTCATTTCACTGTTTGCCTTCATTTTCATTGTTTCCCCTCATTTTCACTGTTTCCCCTCATTTCACTGTTTCCCCTCATTTTACTGTTTACCCTCATTTCACTGTTTCCCTTTATTTTACTGTTTCCCCTCATTTCACTGTTTCCCCTCATTTCACTGTTTTCCCTTCATTTTCACTGTTTCCCCTCATTTCACTGTTTCCCCTCATTTCACTGTTTCCCCTCATTTCACTGTTTCCCTTCATTTTCACTGTTTCCCCTCATTCCACTGTTTCCCCTCTTTTCACTGTTTCCCTTCATTTTCACTGTTTCCCCTCGTTTCATTGTTTCCCTTCATTTCCACTGTTTCCCCTCATTTCACTGATTCCCCTCATTTCATTGTTTCCCTTCATTTACATTGTTTCCCCTCATTTCACTGTTTCCCCTCATTTCACAGTTTCCCCTCATTTAACTGTTTCTCCTCATTTTACTGTTTCCCCTCATTTCACTGTTTCCCTTCATTTCACTGTTTCCCTCATTTCACTGTTTCCCCTCATTTCACTGTTTGCCTTCATTTTCATTGTTTCCCCTCATTTTCACTGTTTCCTCTCATTTTACTGTTTACCCTCATTTCACTGTTTCCCTTTATTTTACTGTTTCCCCTCATTTCACTGTTTCCCCTCATTTCACTGTTTCCCTTCATTTTCACTGTTTCCCCTCATTTCACTGTTTCCCCTCATTTCACTGTTTCCCCTCATTTCACTGTTTGCCTTCATTTTCATTGTTTCCCCTCATTTTCACTGTTTCTCCTCATTTCACTGTTTCCCCTCATTTTACTGTTTCCCCTCATTTCACTGTTTCCCTTTATTTTACTGTATCCCCTCATTTCACTGTTTCCCCTCATTTCACTGTTTCCCTTCATTTTCACTGTTTCCCCTCATTTCACTGTTTCCCCTCATTTCACTGTTTCCCCTCATTTCACTGTTTCCCTTCATTTTCAGTTCCCCTCATTCCACTGTTTCCCCTCATTTCACTGTTTCCCTTCATTTTCACTGTTTCCCCTCGTTTCATTGTTTCCCTTCATTTCCACTGTTTCCCCTCATTTCACTGTTTCCCCTCATTTCACTGTTTCCCCTCATTTCATTGTTTCCCCTCATTTAACTGTTTCTCCTCATTTTACTGTTTCCCCTCATTTCACTGTTTCCCTTCATTTCACTGTTTCCCTCATTTCACTGTTTGCCTTCATTTTCATTGTTTCCCCTCATTTTCACTGTTTCCCCTCATTTTACTGTTTCCCCTCATTTCACTGTTTTCCTTCATTTTCACTGTTTCCCCTCATTTCACTGTTTCCCTTCATTTTCACTGTTTCCCCTCATTTCACTGTTTCCTCTTATTTCATTGTTTCCCTTCATTTCCACTGTTTCCCTCATTTCACTGTTTCCCCTCATTTCATTGTTTCCCTTCATTTACATTGTTTCCCCTCATTTCACTGTTTCCCCTCATTTCACTGTTTCCCTTCATTTACATTGTTTCCCCTCATTTCACTGTTTCCCCTCATTTCATTGTTTCCCCTCATTTCACTAGTGTTGTTTTAGTCCCAGGTCCTATTTTAGTTTCAGTTTTTATTTCGTTTTTTCTGTAATAATTTTAGTTTTAGTCTAGTTTTAGTTTTAGGCCCAATTTTAGTTTTCCTTTTAGTTTTCGTGGACTAAAACACCAGAGTTTTAGTTTTCGTCTTATGTATTTTAGTTTCACTTTTAGTTTTAGTCTTGTAAACACCAAAAACAATTAACATCATTGTTCATGACCAATTGTTGAAACAGATTGAAGCATAATAATAGTAGTCACATAGATGACAGCTCAGTGTACTGAAACTGAGTCATTTCACTTCATTGTCACATTATAAGTTACACTATCACATTGTTTTATGTGCCAATACCATGGCTAAATTTTTGACTATGTTGTAGACTAGCAGACTTGCAGTGCATGTACAAAAAAACAACTAAAAACGTAATAACAATAAGAAACCGAAAACGTAAGTCAAAATTAAAACAAACGTGTTTATTCTAAGACCTAGAACTCTGAAATAACTAAACTAAGTAACAACAGTTTACGAAATAACTAAACTAAGTAACAACAGTTTACTTGAAGAGTGAAGAGTAAACGTCAAAACAAATGACTATTCAGCTTGAGAAAGACCCGTTTTTCAAGACTCTGATTAGTCCTGTTTCTTTTCCCGGTTGTAAAATCACCACAGAGAGAAAAAATTCTCTCCACGTAAGCCTCCGAAGCTGGTGCATTCAATATATCTAAAGCCAATGGTGCAAGCAACGGAAACATTTTTTGAACGTTCTGTGATTGCCAATAGCTTAAACCATTGCCATCCTCACTGACTGCTATAGTGCAACAAATGATCTGCCAGTTCGTCTTCAGGCCCACGAACTGCAGAAATAATATTAGTGATGGGTGTGGTGTTCGCAATATGTTGCGTCAGGGATCTGAAGCGCTTGAGAGGAGGTCCAGACGTAGTCAGGGCTGTTGAACCAACGCTATCAGGAGACGCAGTTGCAGTGATATTTTGGTTAGGAATAGGCTGACCAGCAGCTGAAATCACTTGACCAAGCTGTGCACCGACTGCGGCTGCTGCTGCTGAGGCAGTTACTTCTCGCAACACAAACTTTTTTGCTGCATTTAGAAGATGCTCTTTTCCTGAAATGAACAGTGCTGACACAGTTGTAGGATCAAGCAGACAAGCTGCATAAGGTATAGGTTCAAAAATTTCAGACACTGGTTCCAACGCAAACTCAAATCGTCGCCTCAAGCCATCCAAAAGGGTGACTGCTAGCTCTATTAGTGATGCGTCCAGAGCTTGATCAGACTGTGCTTCAAGAAGATGATATTCTATGTCCATAAGTGCTGGAATTACTGATGACATAACAACTTTATCGCCTTCGAGTAAACGTGTATGTTCGGCAAATGGTTGCAGAATCTTCAGTAACTGTTCTATTTTTTGCCATTCACTTGAAAGAAGAGTGTCCCATTCCATTTCTTCCGCTACTGCATTCACACTAACCTTCAGTTCAATTAGTCGCTTCAGTAGAAGGAATGTGCTTGACCACCTTGTGGGACAATCTGCAATAACAGTTTTCTTGCTCTTCAACACAAGCTTTTGGGTTGCAACAGATGATTTTCTAAACTTTTCAACCATACGCCTCGCTGAATCAAGTATCGGTTTTATGGCAGCACACTTTGACATCTCATTAACAACTAGCTGCATAGTATGAGGCATACATGCCATGCGTTTCAATTTCAAATAGTGACCATCAACAGTCATTTCTGCCCTTGCATCCTCATAGTCTTCATCTACATTAATATTGTCAACCTCATCATCTTCTTCCTCATCAGAATCAGTGCCAGTGCCAGTTTCGCATTTATCAACAAACATGGTTTTAAAAGCTTTTATCATGTTAGCTCCATTGTCCGTAATAACTAGCATGACTTGCCTAGTTTTTATACCCCATTTTTCGAAGCAATCGTTAACTTTAGCAGCAATCATATCACCTGTATGAGGATGACTAACAGTAAACACATTTAGTGTTAAATGTTCACCTTGCTGTATAACTGGATTGTACAAACAAGCCGAAATACCAAGGAACGCTGCCGTCAGACCCCTTTTTGACCAAATATCCAAGCAAAGGGTAAGACGCTGTGCATGTTGAATATTCTCTTTAACCTTCTTTTCGAGTTCTTCACACGCCGATTTTAAAGCCGTTTGTATAGCTAGCTGTACGACCTGGTACTTGAAACTTCGGATCCATTGCCTGGCAGAACTCTCTGAATGCTTCATGCTCGACCTGTACATGTACGTTGCATTCTTTCATTATTGTAATTATTTTACAATATACATTTTATAATTGGATATTAATTATTATGTAGCAACATACAGCCATTTTTATTTATTCTTATATCAATTCAATGAAATGAATAACATTTAGCAGTTTTGCTATTTTAGCTGCCATGTGTAATAGTTTTAACTGTTTTAAGTACGCTAACAATTATTTTTCTCAAGCCCTGTCCTGTCCCATAATAAAATTACAGTGATACGCCTGACCATATTAATATACATTAAATTACAATGAAACATTTTTGTTTTACAATTTAATATTCATAAGGTTATGATACTACATGTATGATATGTCACATGTGTCTTTGTGTGACTTTTTGTTTATAGGTTCTAAGAAGTAGTAACTACTAAGAAATAAATAATACATTATTACTTACCAGCGACGTGGAAACACCAGTTTTCGCTATGAATCACGTTAGAGCTTGCATTCTGGAAACATTTTCAGCAGACTGTGCAGAATATTTGAGTTTATTACCAAACATGTCGGTAATTTTCCTTGAGGCAGAAGAGTTGGAAGCTGGCAACTTGGTTGATTTTCTGGGTGCTGCCGCTACTTTAGTCTTCTCTTTCCCTTCTATGGCATCATTTTCTTTCTTGTGGCAAGCTTTTAAATGCCGTTTTAGGTTTGTGGGATTCCTTCCCATGAGTAGTCTTTCGCATTTCTTACCGTTGTTGGTCACCAAACATTCACTTTTGTTTAAATCAATACGGTACGTGAAATAATCCCAGACATCACTCGATTTTGGGCGTCCACTTACTCCACCAACACCAGTACCTGCTGTTGTCATTGTCAACTTTCAACGTTAAGTAATTCTATTATTTTGATGACTTATATTCAGGGTTGTTAGTATTGAAGTATCGGTAACGGCCAATACAGTATCGGCGATACTTTTTTTAGTATTGGTTGCTGTATTGCCGAACCTTTTTGTATCAAGTATTGATTTGTGTATCGCCGATACAGTTTAAACAAAAAAAATTCGATACTATATACCGATACTTCACTATTGCCACTATTTGCAAAAAAAAACAATAGCGATTTTAATACATTGTCATCTACATAAATTTAATCCCTATGTTACGTTTAGAAGTTACCCCCCCCCCTTTTGCACACGCACCTCCCGGCAGTATCGAGTGACTCATCAGCTGACCATGGAACATAACCCAGGGTCATGGTCAGAAATGTTGCATCTAGAATTTACCCTCCCCTCCCCGTTTCCACCTCCACTGCCAATTTAAATTTACCCCGCCAATACGGACCCTCGCGCTCCTCATCAGTTGACCATGGTATGTAACGCAAGGCCATGGATATGTTACGTCAAGAATTCACCGCACCTCTCCCCCCCCCCCATGTAACGTGTCAAACTTAACCCCTTCCATACTAGTTAAAAGTTGTTTCTATCAGCTCTCGCTGCCTTTGCACACGGACTATCTACTACTGTCCCATTATCTACTGTCTCCTGTACCCTAATGACTCATGCTAGATTTCCCACCTCCCCGCCCACGCACGGACTAAGTCCCCCCCCTTTACACACGAATTATCTACTGTCTCGCTATCTACTGTCCCACTCGCACCCCTCCAGCTTATATAAAGGCGGCCACGAATACTTAGAAAGGCGGGCACGAATACTTAGAGTAGACTTGAATAGTTAGACTTGTAAAATAGTATTTCACTAAATTTGTATCATAGGGCATTAAATCAGTGTTGTTTATATACTAGTACCTATACCAGTGGGTCATAGTTGAATATTTGGTAATTAAGTTTAAATTACCTGGCGAGCCTGCTATATATATACATGCATATATATATATATATATATATATATATATATATATATATATATATATATATATATATATTAGGGCTGCTATTAGGAATTAGGAATTTCTCTCAACATTTTAAAGTTATGGTCCATTGAGTTATTAAGTAGATCTACCACCCCAATCTGTTGCATTTCGCTCACACCCTAACCCCCAGGTATGTCGACAAAAGCCCCACTTGTAATATAAAATGAAGACAAGTAATCCTCCTGCTCCCTTTCCGGTCGATGTAAAAACAGAAAAGTTTCATTCACTAGTTTACATTATATACTGTAGTGTATTGGTGGAGGTACAACAGTGTATTGTTGAAGGTAAAAAAAAACAAGTGCATAATGAACCCGTTCTAATTAGATCAAAATAACGAGATGCTAGAAATTGTGTATCATTTTTTTTGCACATAATTTTGTATCGTATTTGGATAAAACAGCATCTTGCTTGTCACGTCTGCAGCAACTGCACTAATATTTCCATATACATGACACCTATAATTAGTGTCTAGACAGTACCTAGACATGGTCTAAACTAGGCTATGCACACATCTGTACAGTAGACAGTGGTTGTATATTTCAGAATAATTGTGACACTGAGTTAAATTTTATATAGGGCTGTTGATTTGCTGCAATTAAAGCGTAATTAATGCGTTAAAAATATGCGATTACATTTTTAACACAAACACCTAAATGTATTACATTTTACCCAAATGTCAGCATTTCAGAGTTGCAGAAAAAAATCAGTAAATAACCCAATTCTATAACCAGATCAGACTACATTTAAAAAAAAAAAGCAAGAAAAAACACCCGAACACAGAAACTCAAGTTTACATAAATCACAGCAATATGACCTTGAAACAATAGGATTGTCATTTCTTAATTCTAATTTATGACCTTGAATACCATTAGTTAACATCATTCTGTAGACGCGTGCAATATAGTTCGGCACGTGCCATCGTTTGGGACAGAGGGGGTAAGGTGGTTGGAAAGCAATAAAGTAACGTCATCTTTGTGGGGGGGGGGGGGGGGGGGAGGCTGTTAAGTGTCAAAAATGAAATTGGGATGGGCGAGGAGGGAAAATAAAAAAAAAACGCGTTCATAATAAGGGAGCACGTACATTCTGGCTATACTATTGTTTAAAGAAAGAAAAAGGCACAAATGACGTGTGTATTTTGGGGGGGGGGGGGGGGGGACGAAATGCCTCGGTCCCGATGTGTCCCAATTAAGCAGAATCGACTGTATCTTGTAAAACGACACTCTTTGATCTAACCGCATGGCAATTTCAAACTTTCAAAGCAAAATTTATATCGTCGGCTGTCATTTTTCTTTTTTTTTTTTCTTTTGTTGTTCTTTCTTTCATGTGTCAACATTATACCGGAAAAGACGATATATGGGGATTTTAGTTTTTATTTCGTTGGGGAGTTTTAGTTTCAGTTTTTATTCAGTCTTTTGTCTACGAGATTTAGTTTTCGTCTCGTTTTAGTCTTGCTGCTAATTTTAGTTTTAGTTCTCGTTGACGAAAAGTCAACATTTTCGTTAACGAAGGTTTTAGTTTTAGTTTCCGTCGACGAAAACAACACTACATTTCACTGTTTTTGCTGTATTCGTGCATGTTTACCCAATGTTCTCCAGGTGCATCGTGTCCCCCCCCCCCAGCCCAGATCCCGGGGAACACGTACAATACTTTGTGAAACACTGGGGTAAAAACATAAATCTGCTAGAAAATAATAACACAATGAATATAATAAGTCACGACTTGTTATTATCCTGTAGTTTGGTAAACTAAACGCCTGTCCAAAGATAGATAACCGCAGTAACTTTCTCGGAATGACGACATTTCTTGTGTGTCATATTTTAATTTTCTGCTCTTATCAGTTTACAGGTTATAGAAATATAAACGGATTACATTATATGGGTTGATTTTTTTCAGCTGGTCCTTAGTGATGATTTCCTGGACAATAACCTAAAGATTCTAGCCTTTCAGTCTCGTAAAATGGTCAGCCGATTACGTCATCCAGTGGACAGGGAAAAGTAAGTTTGTTACAGTTGGAGAAAATTGTTTATTTGTTTGTTTGTTTTTTTTGTTTTTTTTTTTTTTTGAAGATTTTAAGAAGTTTCACTTTCTGTTGGTGTGTTAGTCACAGTAAATCTTGTTATATTTAACTCTGTATCTGTCATAATTTAATGAGAGGACTAAAATGTGGTATACACGAGTTTTAATTGACTCGAGGCCATGAATCCAACATGTTGTAGAATTACGAAGCTGATTACATTTTAATGTTTATAATCGGAACAAAAAGATGAGGGTTGAGAAGTGAATATTAAATTCGAAACATCGCACCCGTTTAAATGCCTCTGTTTCTCTCTTCCTCTCTATATGTCTCTATCTCTTTCTCTTTACTTGTATAACTCTTTGTCTTTCTCTCCCTATCTCTGTTTTTCCACTTCATATCTCTATGTCTCTATCTCTTTTATTTCTCTTTCTTTCTCTGTCTCTCTTTCTCTCTCTCGTTATATATATATATATATATATATATATATATATATATATATGTCTCTCTCTATCTCTTTCTGTCTCACTTTCTCTCTCTCTCTCTCTCTCTATCTATCTATCTATCTCTCTCTATCTCTCTCTCTGTCTCTCTAACTCTCTCTATATATTTCTTTCTGTCTGTCTCTCTCTCTGTCTCTATCTCTGTATAACTTTGTCTCTCTCCATCTCCGTCTCTCTATCCATCTCAGTCCCCGACACTCATTCTCTCTCTCTCTCTCTCTCATCTCTCTCTCTCTCTCTTCTAGTGCCAAAAAGAAATAAAATAACAAAAAACGGTTCAAAAAATTATTTAAAAAATCACCAGTTTGGCCCGAGGGAGAACGGGTTCTGGTTGGCAAAACAATAACTTATGGAGTCAAGGGTTCACTGGGGTTAACTTATAACTGTTATAGGGAGCCCCATCTCTCCCTACCCACCCCCCTTTCCAAATCTTTCATTTAGACTGACCTTGACACATATGATTCAATGCGATAGACAATCACATTTGTTTACAAATCTTTTGTTTTTGATGTTTGTTTTGTTCTGTTTTCTTTTGTGATTTTTATTTTTTTTTTTATTTCCCATCAGGAAAATATTATATTATTTATTTACTTTGATTTTATTCTCATGTCTTCTAATTCAACTGTTTTATGTTTTTGTTTTTCCATAAAGTTTTGTTTGTTTGTAAAAGCAAAGAAAAAAAATGAAGTCTTTGATCTATAGGAATTTTAATTATCAAAGAAAAAAAATACTAATTAGAATTATAGCACGTGAAGTTCAACGCCCTCTGCTGGGTAATATATGGTGCCAGTTTTTATTGTAAAACCGTAGACAGGTATCAAATAGTGTATCTGATACTTGGACATTTATTGACATTTTATGAATAAATTAAAGGAAAAAAACATATTTTTTTTTGATTTGGAAAATTACGCAATTATGATAATTATGATGTTATAAAATGAATTTTGCATGTGTGTGTGTGAGTGTTTTTGTGTATGTGTATTTTTTAGCTTTGGAAGTTTACCCTGTTTTTATTTTACCTACACATATGTTTGTTTATTTTATTGTCACTGTTGTCTTGAATTTTTAATCCACCAACCTTGTCCTCTTTTTAACAAAAGCTAATAAAAGAAGTCATTTGATCTTCTTCCCTGTCTTATCTTTTTGATTTTCCATTATAGCACTTCTCTCATTTTCTACTCGGATACGTCTTTCAATATTCTACTCTATGACGTATTACTTCTACTTATGACGTCTTTGTGCAACCTTAACACGTCTTTCTTATAGGTTTTGACATCTTTGCTACTTTATAACGTCTTATCCTACTTTACGACGTCTTCGTACTACTTTGAGACGTCTTTCTTGTAGTTTATAACATCTTTGTTAAACTATATGATGTCTTTGTTTTTCTTCCGCTTTATGGCGTCATTATTACACTTTTGACATCATTTTTCATCCTCCCTCTACTTATTACGTCTTAGCCTATGTTCTTCTTTATGGCGTCATCTTTTGGATTTGTTTTAATCTTCTCTTTTATCGCGTCCTCATTATATTTTATAAATTTTCATATTTTTCTACAGAAAGACGACTTTTGATCTTCGGCTTTGTCAAGTCTATACTTTTTAAAAATCTTTACTTTGTACCCTTGTTTTGATTTTTTTTGTCATAATTTTCTGTCTCTTTAAATCATTATTATTATTATTACTCTACTCTGTCTCTCTCTCTCATCTGTGTTTGATGTTATAACCAGGCTTGCGGAGCCGCCGTATTTTTTTCGGCTCCGGCTCCCACAAATTTGACGGCTCCGGCTCCCTATTAAGATAGTATCACAAGGGACAAAAATTTTTGTAATTGCTCCACGCTAACATCCCGCTGATAAAAAGTTGTGCAAATTTTGCCGCGTTCACCCCCATAGTCAGGAACTTGAAAAATATACGCATTGTCCATTGTCGGTTTTACTAAAAAACAAACCATTTCAGTGCATCCAGAAACGTATCATTTTTTTCGATCGAGGTTTCACTAGTCGCCATTTTCATAAGTAATAAAAAGTTATTTCAATGATCAAATTAGCAAATAGTAAATTGATACATTATTTAAAACATTTTAAAGACTTCAGTATTTATATTTATTATTGATAAATTCGAAGTGACTATTCGGACCCGGGCAGGCCCGTAGCCAGGATTATTGCATTGGGGGAGGGGGGAGAATTTTATTTTTCGGCGGGGGTGCCGAAGAACTGATTCTGGGGTACAGCGGCGGATCTAGACAACTTTGACGGGGGGGGCAAACTTTGACCCCGGGGGGGGGGGCGGGGCGAAACTGTTTACATTGTTGAAAATCGGTCTTTGAACAAAAAATATTTCGATAATTTAATGATGCGATAACGGGGGGGGGGACATGCCCCCGGCCCCTCCCCATAATTCCGCCAGTGGTGGGGTAGAAGAAATGTTCGGGGGGGGGGGCGAAGATGGAGGTGCGAAGCGCCAAAAGCTTGCGAACGGAGAGGAGGGGTTTTGGGAGGGGACCTCTGTGAGTCCCTTCCCCAAGAAATTTTTTGCAGCTCCATATCTGGAATGGTGCATTTTAGTACCGATTGTTTAGCTATTAATTAGAAATGTATAATTTTAACTACGTTTCAATAGTGCATGGCATGTTGCAGTTTTGTTAAAAATAATTTAATTAGTAAAGAGTTTTAATGACAAAAATGTATTGAGGCTGAGCAATTTCTGATTCCTGATATAAATATATTGACCATTTGTTCTTCTACACAATTGTTACATAATATATACCTGATTTATATCATTATGCTGTTGGTTCAACGTACAACCCGCGAAGAACGACAAAGATGCACAAAATAAAAGCTTAGCTATTTGTGTGATATTTCTTATAAAATATTGAAAACAAAGAACAGATCTATCAACAACAAATTGACCAGTCGCAATTATTCAATTTAAAATAAAATTAATTCTGCTAAAAAGTAAATTTGCAAATTAAATAACATCACTCAGAAATCACGGAGTTTGTACTTTATTATTTTATTATACATATGTATAAAAGTGAAGTCAGAAGTCAATATTATTTTATTAACTTATTTAAGTTGCTAGTTGTCCTCAGAAGATATCAATATATAAAACTATTACAAGGTTGCGAACAGGCCCACCGACAGAAATTTCGGGTCCCTGGGCAGGAGTGACACGGGCCCCCGTGCTGATATTAATATTTTCAAAAGTTGATTGGCCAGATCAGTCCGGGCCCCTAAAACAAAATTGAACAAAATGATTGATGTTTTTATAGCCGTTATTATTAAAATTTTGTCAAAAAGCTCAAATCATGCACGGGGGGGGGGGACTCAGGTCATGAACGGGGGGGTTAGCCCTCTAGCCCCCCTCTGGCTACGGGCCTGGACCCGGGTACCAATAGACTCCGATTTTTATTCGGACCCCGTCCCAATAAAGTCTGATTGTTATTCGGACCCGTGGCAAATATGCACTTAGCTTAGCTATACATAAACTTTATTATTGTTTTTTTGTTTATTTTTTTTTATAATTGTTTGAATTGTATGATTTAATTGTTACTCAGTGTCTAGGGTTCCACTAAGCGGACTATGTATTATTATTTTTTCGGGTTCCGTCTAATAAAGTTTAAATATAGTTAAGCATAGTGCATATTTGCCACGGGTCCGAATAACAATCGAATTTTATTGGGACCCGGGTCCGAATAGCCACAGCCTTATAAATTTATCTGCTCTATTTCAGATATTCCGTTTATAATAAAATTGTTAAATACAGAAAGCTACCATTTTGTTTTTAGTCTATTACAAATTGTTGGAGGCAAACAATCAAACAATTTTGTAATTTTAAAGCTAACAAAAAATTCTGCTGTAAAAAAAACATTTGGGAGCCGTGGAGCCGCCAGATTTTTTTCGGCTCCGGCTCCAGCAAAAAGTAGCGGCTCCCGGCTCCTCGGCTCTGGCTCCAGCTCCGCAAGCCTGGTTATAACACACTGGGTCTCAGATTCGTGACTCATTAAGAAACCCTTACTTTCGATTTGAACTACTCACCTACAAAGAAATTTTTAAAAAAATAGGGAAGGGCTCGTTCGCAAATGACGTAACGCAAAAAAACGACATTTTAGACCCCCCCCGCCCCTTGTCACAAAGTGTCACAAATTTTTCACCCCCCTCCCCCCTTATGTCACGTCACAAGTTAAAATAAATTAAAATACCTTAAATTACTGATTTATTTTTCTTTAGTTATGTTTGGACACAATCAATGAACTTTTAGTGAATTAAAAACAGTCTTTGAGTCAAACCAGTCAAAAAAGTAATGACTATCGACATTTTTAAGATACAAAATTTTCATAACGGTAAATTTTCAAAATTTCAAGTTGAGAAGAATTGTAATTTTGGCAGAAAATTCAACCAAATTTTGGATTCCCTCATAGATCATATTTATTTTTTGTTACGTCACAATTTCACAGACCCCCCCCCCACGTCACAAAATTCTAGACTCCCCCCCCCTCCCTAAGAGTTACGTCATTTGCGAACGAGCCCGAAGAACTCATCGTGTGTAGTCTCAATCAGGAATTTAGCTGTTGACATTTTTTTTAGCGATTCCCGCCAAAAAAAGGGGCGGAGACTCAGGACCCACATTTTCTGAGAACCACTGCTCAACTATGTCCTTTAAAACATCAGACGGAGATGATGATTACTTGGTGCCTGTTTTTTTGTTTTTTTTTTGTTTTTTTCTTTTTTTAATACACCGTAAATAATGATTCCTCCTTGAAAAATCACCCTTGTCCTTCAACAATTAAACATTTTTTTTTTCTAATGTTTTTATTTTTTTAAACTTTGGGTAACGAGTTGTCCTCCCTTCCCTCCCCCCTCCCCCGTATCTTGTTTATGACTTCTTCCGTAGTTTTCTTTTTCTAATCTCAACGTTTTGTGTGTGTGTGTGTGTGTGTGTGTGTGTTTCCATGGAGAAATATAACATTCTTCGTTTGTAAAACTGTATTCAATGGGTCAAGAACTTGTCTACCCTTTTTTTTACATTATTTTTCTCCACCATTCCTTCCCCCCCCCCCCCCCCCCATGTTAACACAAAAATTGCTGTTTACCATCAAAAATAAAAAAAAGAAGAAAAAATTAAAAAAAAAAAAAAAACAATAGTAAAAACAGAAAAAAAAAGTATAGTAAAAACAGAGCCCATGAAAAAGCACACATTTTCTGTGTTGTTTTACAAATAGTTTGCCAAGACATTATTATTAGTGAAGACCTTCGGCATGACTGGTGAAGCTCACAAGATATTTGTCCGTAATTGCATTACCAACAAACAAGGGCACGTGACCTATTGTTTTCTTTATTATTATTATTATTATTATTTTTATTTTGTTACGATTGCTGCAGGCGGCAGACGTCGTCGGACAACGACTTCCGTTGATTAATTACACTTTTTTTTTTTCATCTTCTTTTTATTTCTCATTCTCTCCCTTGAAGATCATCTTTTGTTTCGTAAAATTTGATGATTTTGTAAAATTAAAAAAAAAATTTAAAAAAAACTTTTTCTTTTTTAAAATTGATCAAACGCTTGAAAAATATATTGTTTTACATTTTTTTTTTAAATTAAATTAAATTAATTTTGGAAATTTCTTATCATGTCAACCTTGTTGTACCGTACGTTGGGGGTGGGGGGATGGGGAGAAGTGGTAATTTCTATACCATTATGTCATATTTCTTTACTTTTATTTAACTATGTAAAGTTTAATATGACTATGAACATTAGCCAAAAAAAAATGATAACTTCTGCATTCAGTCCGTTTGAATTTAAGCAAGGGATCTAAATAAAAAGATTTTACAATATTAATGAAAGAACAACGGATACACACACACCCACCCACACACACACACACACACACACACACACAAATATGAGAACCCCTGTTTTCAGTCAGTTTAAATTTTAATGAAGTCTAGCAAAGGATCTGAAACAAACCAAAAAAAAGTTACAATTAATGCGGAAAGGAACAACGCTCTCTCTCTCTCTCTCTCTCTCTCTCTCTCTCTCTCTCTCTCTCTCTCTCACACACACACACACACACACACACAAGAACCTCTGCTTTCAGTCAGTGTTAACGATGTCTGGCCAAGGAACTAAAACTTTCTTGTTATTGTTATTTAATTTTTTTTCTCTCCTTTTTACCTCCCGTACTAATGAGAGACGTAATGTGACCCCCACCCCACCACCGTTCCCATTTAATGTCTTGCTGTTTGTTTTTGCTTTGTTATTTTTTTTTTTGTGTAATTACTTGACAGCCGACCCGTATGTCTTGTAAATTCTGTCACACGCTCAAGAAGCATGATACTAGCCTTGCAAACCCCCCCCCCCATTGCATACAAAGAGCAAATACAGTGAATGTGAGCACAAAGAACAAATACAGCAAATGTGAGCACAAAGAACAAATACAGCGAATGTGAGCACAAAGAACAAATACAGCGAATGTGAGCACAAAGAACAAGTACAGCGAATGTGAGCACAAAGAACAAATACAGCAAATGTGAGCACAAAGAACAAGTACAGCGAATGTGAGCACAAAGAACAAATACAGCGAATGTGAGCACAAAGAACAAATACAGCGAATGTGAGCACAAAGAACAAATACAGTGAATGTGAGCACAAAGAACAAATACAGCAAATGTGAGCACAAAGAACAAATACAGCGAATGTGAGCACAAAGAACGAACACAGTGAATGGGAGCACAAAGAACAAATACAGTGAATGTGAGCACAAAGAACAAATACAATTAGTGATAAGCAGTTCCGCTCTTAGGCTGTTGAGCTTTGTTTGTTTGTTTGTTTTTGGTGGAAGGGAGGGTGGGAGGCATAAGCTAGCACATCGAAAGATGTATGGGGCTCGGGGCAATAGAACTGGAATTGTAGGGCCCCTAAGTCATTGGGACGGGTGGCCGAGTGGTGTAGATACTCGACTATCGACCTGAGAGTTCTTGGTTCGATCCTCGGTGAGAACCATGTGGAATTTTTCCAGGTGAAATGTGTTTCAAAGTCGTCCCACAAGTCCACCCAACTTTAAATGGGTACCTGACTTAAGTTGGGGAAGTAAAGGCGGTTGGGCGTTGTGGTAACCACACAATCCCTTCATGTGCCGATGTTATAGAAACAGATTGATTCTACACTTCATCTGCCCCGATGGCCCGTTAGGATTAAGGGAACTTTACTTTTTTTTAAGTCATCGCCTAAGATTACCCGACTATCAGAACTGCTCTATGAAAGTATTATTAAAGAGGAGCAGCGATCTCAACAGGTTGAACAAAATTTGACTTAGGCCCTGTTTACCTTCTAGTACTTAGCGATATGGAATATATTCCAAACCCATTTCGGCCACACACACACACACACACACACACAAATAATGGCATATCAGCACCGCCAATATTAGTAAACATATAAATGTATCAGACTTGCCTGTATTTAAAGTTGAGTTGAAGTCTCACCATGCGTAAAACTATGGAGTAGGATTAACTAATCTCAAACTTTCTTGCTTTTTTTATTTCTATTTCACAGCTGGGAACAAGAGCCTGTAGTGGTCAACGCTTTTTACAATCCCAACGCCAATGACATAGGTGAGTTGGGCCAGCGGTCATTGGCCAGTGAAGTCTTTCAGCGTGTTAGAAAGTGTCCATGGTAGTTAAATTAGTAGATTCTTAACTAATTATTTAAGTCTTTAGACGTCGCCTGTCATTGGTAAACGTTGGTTCACGTTCGCTTCTTGAAAGACATGTCCTTAGGTGGGGGCATTAAAATAAAACTAAAAGTATCTGTCTTGACCCTGAATGCACGAGATTTAACATAAAATTAAAGCAGGGAGGGCCGTTTTGGTAGTATGACGGGGTAAGGGGGGCAGTCGCGTAGCGAGCTTAACTTGCGCCCGTGGCACAATACCTTTTTAGCGCCCCACCAGCCAATTTGAAAACCATGTAAAATTATATGCAAAATATACCATTTGGCACCCCTTTGTGAATAGCGCCCGGGCATGATGCCCCCTTGCCACCCCTCACTACGCCACTTAAGGGGGCAAGAAGGCAGTCGCCCTGTTTGGTGAAACTATAATAAAAGTTTAGCTCTACAATGTCAGTGATGATAGTTGCCAGCCACACGACGATGAGGGCTGAAATTCTTTCCTCTCCCTCACCCCCCCCCCACCGCCCCACACCCCTCTCCAATCAACTCGACCTCGCCAACGATAAAGATGCAAAAGATGCACTCTATTGGTAGCATTGTCGAAAGGACGACATCAACTGCTGCTCTAATAAACAAGTGTTTCGTTAAATTACACTCCGTAAGAAAAATTATATTTACGATCAAATGAAATATGAGGTTTGTAGCGTAACATAAGCTAAATGATAATATATCCATGTATCTATATAACGAATAAATACTACGTTTTTTTTTTAATTCGAATCATCTAGTTTTTCCTGCTGGTATACTACAACCTTCATTTTACAGCTCCACGTTTCCTAAGTAAGTCAAACCTTATTTGCCTAATCGTTATTTTGTGTCTTCTTTTTAAATATGCATGTTTAATACATAACTGTGTACGTGCGCACCAGAGAGAGAGCGAGTTGTGTGCAAGAAGAGATGTAAAGTTGTTAATGATTGGTTAACTCTCACGAGAGTATTATGTGTCCTCAAAATGAAATGCATTAAAAGAAAAACTTGATCTTGAATTCATTCAGGTCCCTTAACTTTGGAGGTATTGGTGTAGTTATCGGACATGAAATTACACATGGGTTTGATGATAAAGGTAAGTCGAATGAAGAGTTTTTATTTTCTTTAATGAAATCCACATTACGATATATATATGTACTAGCTGTACCCTGCAAAACATTTGCATAGAGTTATATCCCCTTAGGCTTGATCGGCAGGCGAGGTTATTTTTTGGTTTCGGGCAGATCCGATTTTTTTCATGATTGTATTTTAAACTGGAATACTGTTATATTAATTCTTTACTTTCGATTTAACGCAGCACTTAAATCGCTATTATATATATTATGTTTCTTCACCTCCTTGCTTGGTCTCTTTATTGCATTTACCTCTTTATCAATATCACAATGAAATCATTGTTGAAGTATTGGATCTTGATTGTCATATTTCTATTTGTGTGCCAACTGAGATCACATAACTTGTGGCCGTGCAACCTGATGCACGACCAGGACTTATGTGATAACTTTAGTAGCCCACACTTGCAGAACTCATTTCTGAGGCCCAGAGCCGGATATAACGGCGGTGGGCACATTGCACGCGCGCCCTGGGCCTTGGCTTATAAGGGCACCACAAACCTCCAACAGTGTCAATTCTAATTTGGTTGTCTATGTCTTACATAAAGGAGCACATTATTTTCTTTTGCGACTGGGACCTTTCACCCACCTTAATCCGCTAGCGCCTACATCATGTTTTACGATATATGAATTTAAAAAAAAGCAGACTGCTAAACCTGGGCAGGGCCAGATAAATTATCATGTTAATAAAGGTATTTACTAAAGCCCAGGCAAAAAAGGCCCTATTTCAACAGACTAAAAGTGTTCTCCTTGATTTGTTACCTCTCACTTAATACAAGAAAGCAGCAAGTAGTTTGAATAACTCTTTGAATCTTCTGCTTACAGGCTTATTAGACGAAATATGGGAGGACATTATGCATTTCAGGGGGACGGGTGGTCCTACGGTGTACAGCGCTCGATTGTCGAGAGTCCTGGGTTCGAACCTCAGTGAGAACCTTAGTATTTTTTCAGGTCCTGGTGTAAAATCCCCCCCCCAGGTTAACGCAGTTTTAAATAGGTACCTGACTTTTTAAGTTGGAGGAGTTAACAGTGCCGCCGAGGGGGGGGCAGCAGGGGCCAAATGCCCGGTGAATTTTAGGGGCCCGGACTGAGCTGGCCAATCAACTTTTGAAAATATTATTATCAGCACGGGGGGGGCCATGGACAGCCCTGCCCAGGGGCCCGAAATTTCTGTCGGTGGGCCTGGGAGTAAAGGTGGCAGGGTGCTGTGCTAACCGGATAATCCCTTTATATGCTGAGGTTACTGCCGCGATGGGCTTAAGGGAACTTTTTTTTATTATATATTTCACAAATGATCAATTTTGTTATTGTTTTCGCAAAATTAGGTCTTTTTTGTATTTTATTACAAGCCTTAGGCCCACAGTAACCTGACCGGGTATTATTTTTGCATCCTTAGCATGTTCTATCAAGCTCGTACTAAGCATTGGTCCGTTAAAGGCTATTATTGCTTCATTCATGTTTGAATTAGTCTATTATCTCTGCCTCTCCCTCCTCCATTCAGGGCGCCAGTATGATAAAGACGGCAACATCAAACAGTGGTGGGACGAGAAAACCATAGAGGCGTTCAGACACAGGGCCCAGTGCTTCGTTGACCAGTACTCGAACTACAAGTTGGAGCAGATCAATGAATATGTAAGTGACGCACGCCTCTGTCGGAATGTACCGACACATGCAATACTTCAGGCACTGACTACGGATACGGCAAAAGTACGCCGTATTATTTTTTTTCCGGGGTACTGATATAGATGTGCGCATGTGCTGTAGACGGACTCCGCATTATTTTTTTTTCGGGGTCCGTCTATAGAAATTGCGCCTAACCCTTATCCTAACCCTAACTCTACCCCTTATCCTAACCCTAACCCTAACTCTACCCCTTATCCTAACCCTAACTCTACTCCTTATCCTAACCCTAACCCCAACCCTAACCCTAACTCTACCCCTTATCCTCACCCTAACCCCAACCCTAACCCTAACTCTACCCCTTATCCTAACCCCAACCCTAACCCTAACTATACCCCTTATCCTAACCCTAACCTTAACTCTAGCCCCGAAAACAAAAAAATTATCAATTAAATGCAGTCCATCTGCAGACATGCGCACACGCAGATCTATATCCGTACCCGGAAAAATATAATACGGAGTACGTTTGCCTTAGCCGTAACTACTGCAACGCTCCCTTGTTCTGTGAAATGTGGTGTTAATTTACATTTTATGCTGTTGTGTGGTGTGCTTGTAACATAATGCTGGGCTCTACTTGTTATGTGCTCATTTGTTAAAAGTATATGTTGTGGTCCCTCATATGTTATGCAGATGATCACACGCTTTGAAAGCTGCTTAAATTGATCCCTAGTAAAAAAAATAAATAAATATCAGTATAGCAAGTTTATTTATTGTCTTGTAGCGGGATGGGGTGACCGTATGCAATTATCTCCGCGATCGACAGCGAATCAGTGTGACAAGCTGAACTATGATCGTAGCTTCAAATATTGAATGATTATCAATGATATATTATTGGAACTGACTTTTTACTTAACTCGTTAAAATTTTAACATGCACAAATACACACACACATACACACACACACAAGCACACCTATAGACATTTCTGGGGTTAGGGCAGCAAATGTTTGTGGGCTCCTATACAAAAATGAAAACAAATAAATACATTATTTTAATGGGCGCTGATAGTTGTTTTTTTTAATTATGATGTAAGGGGGATGGGTTTAATGGCTGCACCCTGCACCCTCCTCCCTCCCCAATTCTCTCATCGTGATCGTTGTGGAACAAAGGTTATATTGTATTTAGAGTGGTCTTATTTCTTGCTCGCTTCAGATGAATGGCCGGATCACCCAAGGGGAGAATATCGCTGATAATGGTGGCTTAAAACAGTCTTACAGGGTGAGTACCCTTGTTTTTTTTATTTTTTTTATTTTATTCATCATATTTAGCTTGAATTTTCTGTGAATTTTATGTTGTGCACATTTATTTATTTATTTTAACTGCAATCTAAAAGTTTCCCCCACATCCCACATTTTTTTATCCACAACCTTAGATAACTGATTATAATACATTTAAATAAACGTGTGAGCTACAATAGTTACTGGTATTACCATATATATTTTATTCCATTCTAATCAAGGCTTATGTCAAATGGATAGAGAAAAACGGAGAGGAGCCCGCCTTACCTGGCATTGGACTCAACCATCATCAGCTGTTTTTCCTGAACTACGCCCAGGTAAATAAATAAAAAATTATTTACATTAGGGACCATGGTTTACTGGCGTCGTTATTGCGGGGGGGGGGCATGGGCCCAGGGGCGCGTCGTGGAGAGGCGGGTGTGGTAGACGGCAGGGGGCCACAGACATAGGTGGGTGGGTAAGGTATTTCTTGAGGTCTCTCTCTTTCACTTTGAATCAAGCTGCTAGCAACACCTCTGCAAATACAATTGTTGTTCTTTGAAAAAAGCCGAAATTATCAAACATGTCCCCTTCCCACTTCACTATTTATAATTAAATTACATCTCCTCCCCCCCCCCCAGTCTCTATAAATAAAAGAAATTTCGACACTTCTTTTAAGGTCACTATTCTTTAAGACAATGTTCCAAGAACTTCTTTTCGATTTATTAAATAAACTAGTAAAAAAAAAAAGCCTGCTGAAGCTGGCTGAACGAAATCCGACAGAAGGGATAACAAAGAAATATACGAAATACTGCAATAGAAAAGAACATGTGGCCTTTAATGCCATGAACAGAATACGAAATGAACAGAAATAACAAAGAAATATACGAAATACTGCAATAGGAAAGAACATGTGGCCTTTATCACCATGAACAGAATACGATGTGAACAGAAATAACAAAGAAATGTATGCAATACTGTAATATAAAAAACATTTGGCTTTTATTTCTATGAACATCCTTAAATACAACGCATACACCGCACGATATGAAAACTACTCATGGTTACAGTGCATACACCACACGATAAGAAAACTACCTGAGGGAGACACACACAGATAGGTTAGACTATTATGTATTTAAGGATAAGAGCAAATTATCCGAAATAAAACATAACCGACCCTAACCCCATATATAGGCATCAAACCTCCCCCACCCGCGTGCATTATATGAGTCATGGGTGGTCAAATGCGGCCCTTGGGGTTAACTTTTGTGCGGCTCACCACAGTGAGTCAGTTTATTCTACTATTGAATAAATTTTTTCTCTTCTTTTTTTTTTTAAATTGACCAAATTGGTGCTGCTCTTTAAAGAAATTTTTTGTTTACTTTATTAAAATAAAACAACAACAGAATGAGGCTATTACCAACCTCGTGCGATCCTATAATTAAGTCATATGGGAACGAATCATTTTCTTTTGAATACACTTACAAGCTTTACGCTTTTAAATTGTACTCAATGAAATTGTTGAAAAGTATAATTTTTTTCCCTAAACGTTTACTTAACTCAAAACTTCTGTTTGGTAATCGATTTTTGATGCACATTTTTAGTAAAAGATTTTCTTGAAATTTTCGCTTACATTTTCTTGTTCCATGACAAAGCATGATTGAATAATTAGTTTTGCTATTTATTTATTTTTTTTTTGTTTCTAACAAAAATGAGTCATAAAAAAGATATCTCAACAAAGTAAGGGATGGAACCGTGTTCAACTATTGCGAATGGCACTAATAAATGGTTTACTTCCCTTTCATCAATAATGCTACATGCTAGGGGGGTAAGGATAGGAAAGGAACGGGTTAAAGATATTTTGGGGACCCTATGCGAAAGTACCTGTCAGGGTGGGGGGGGCACGGAAGGAGGAAGAAAGGTGGGGGGGAGTCGAACCCGTCGTCTGCGGCAACATGTTCGGGGGGCACAAAAAAGCTGGTCGTCTCCGAGTCACCCCATTAGAAACTTGTGTGTGTTATAGCACCATATTTAAGGCATCATAATTGATAGGAATTCGCTCCAGAATAGAGAGGGGGGGGGGTTGGCAATAGAAACAGCTCTGCCTTCATGGGTTGTAGAGCCAAAGAAAGAGATAGATCTATCTTTTCTATTTATTTATCTATCGCTTGTATTCATACATACATCTGGCTGCCTCATACTCTAAACATAAAATTGTCTTTGTGCATCCTTTTTTTTTAATTCTTTAATTAATTCCGTCTTAGTATTCTTGAATTTGCCTGGGATTCAAACCTGGCGTCATTAAAACACATAAACAAACTAACATAAACAATCACAGCACAGAAAATAAAAAATAGAAAACTGCTACTTTTAAAAAACTGTTCTGCTTTTGTTGATTTATAATGCTATACTTTTAATTTAAGAACAATCGTAGTTAGGTACGTCTTCATAAATAATTATACCAAAAATATGAAACCTCAAGTTTTGACCGTTTTTAGATACTCAACTTTATGGAGGATAGCAGGGAAGGTAATTAAAATTGATTAAGTCGCTAATAATGGAATAAAATGTCCATGGAAAGTTTTGACTTTTTTTTTACTGCTTATATATATAACACTGACAAGTCTGATATATATAACACTGACAAGTCTGATATATATAACACTGACAGGTCTGATAAACTTGCACCTTAAATTGAATAAGATAAAGTGATATATAAATATATATGGCAAAGATTCAACAGTTTTTACGATCAACCTGAGTCAATCCCTTAAGGGGTGGTGCAACTTGAACACACGTTTGGGGCCATTGTTATAAAATGACTTTCCAAATGGTGGCTGTTTGTGATCAGATGGGCCCCAGTTGATAGAAAAGTTCCGGGGGGTGGGGAATAGCACAACGGCAACAATGAACCACTATCGAATATTCTCTAAGATAACCGCTCAAAAGAATAAAGTTTGGATAGTTTATAGCCTTAGATCCTTTAAACTCATGCGCCTCCCTTGCCCCCAGGAATAGCCCAGCCAGCCCTTGTTATGAGATGACCCTAAATGAACTCCCCTTTTCTAATTTGTCTGTGACATTACTTTTTTTTTTTTTGTATCTGTATCTATTTTTAGATCTGGTGTGGAAAAATGAGGGACGAAGAGGCGGTCAGGAAGATTCGAATCTCCGCCCACAGCTTGGGGCCCATTCGAGTTTATGGCCCGCTGTCCAACTCTAAAGAGTTCGCCAAGGCCTTCAACTGCACTCTGGGATCGAAGATGAACCCGGTGCACAAGTGTTCTGTTTGGTGATTGGTTGAGAATTTAATGTTGAACTCTGTTAATTATTATAATTAGTGATTGTGATTGTGGAAGTTGTGATGAGATTGAAAGTTGGGATCGAATATTTTGAGTTAACATTATGTCATTTATACATTTTTTTTTAGTGTGATCACCTTGTATCGATAAACTGGCATTTGAAAATATGACATGTAATTACATTATATGTACATGCTATTTTTTTATTTTATTTATGTACAAAGAAAATCTCACGGTTAAAAATCATGTTAATAATCCTATTACAGATTCGCATTTAAATAGTTCATGTACTGGATTGATTCGTATCTTGATTTTTATGAGTATTAATATTTAAAGCTCATTAAAATGAATATTTACAACTGTGATTCAATGCCCTGTGGCAGTCTTATGACTTTTGCTATGAGATTTCTCGTCTGACAGCAATAAGAGGATCTTGGGTTCAAACCCTTTCCCCGTGCCAGTCTTTTTATGTTGCATCATGGGAGATATTCTCTTCGCCCAAAGGCGGCGGCCCTGTACGACTGTCGTTAGCTGGGCTTATTAAATGGAGTGTCTTAAGAGAGGCCTGAAACACAAGCGCGAGGCCTCGCTTGGGCGCGGGTCCCGGACGATCAATTCAGTTGCCACCCTTTAAGGCCGCGGCTGCTTTTTAAGTCCTTGTAAGTGTGAGACTTTTATATCTTGATAGGACAGAGAAGTAGCTGCCGTTAATTACGTAAACCCTCCCTACACTATTGTCAAGACTGGGATGACTGGCCGGTACTTCAGGCGGCCGGACTGACGGTATAGAACCGTCGCCGCAGGCCAGCAACGTGATCCAAAAGGGCTCAAAAGCTGGCCGTCTCCGAGTCACTCCACCCCATCAGAAACTTTAGATACGTCGTCTGCATTGAGGGAAAGGAAGGAAGAGAAATACGGCCACTATAAGAATAGTCTAGTGATGGTAACGACTCATCCACTACAAGAATAGTCTAGTGATAGTAACGACTCAGCCACTGCAAGAATAGTTTAGTGATGGTAACGACTCAGCCACTGCAAGAATAGTTTAGTGATGGTAACGACTCATCCACTACAAAATAGTCTATTGAAAGTAACGACTCATCCACTACAAAATAGTCTATTGATAGTAGCGACTCATCCACTACAAAAAAGTCTAGTGATAGTAACGACTCATCCACTACAAAATAGTCTATTGATAGTAACGACTCATCCACTACAAAATAGTCTATTGATAGTAACGACTCATCCACTACAAAATAGTCTAGTGATAGTAACGATTTATTGAAGTATAAGAGATTCTTTTTGTTTTCATTTCAATACGATATAAAATCATTCTGTTTTTCTTATATCGACTCTCTCAGTGCTTTTTTGTAGATATGACAGACTAAATCCTGTTTGTTCAAGTCTCTAAATGTCAACATTACACATGAAATCAAAACAAGATATGTATTACATTTTATGATGCACGAAAAAAAGCTACAATTCGCTTCACTCCATTCTAATGCGTCATATATCTACCAATGGTGTTCTCCTATGTCTTTATGTTTCAATCAACTATCATCTATGTATCTTGTGTTTATCTTATCTAGCAACTATGTATATTGCCTCTATCTTATCTGTCAGTCTATCGATCCCATGGGTCTTTGCCATCTTTCTCGAACTCACAACTTAAATAACAATATTTTTTTATAAACCACAGCTAACATTGTTTTCGCCGAGCGACATCGCCTGGCTAAAAACACATTATTTTTTTTCTTTCGTCTCTTTTCTCACTGTCCACTATTTTATTAAACCAATCATTTGGTTGCCTGACCCTAAAAAACGACCCCGAACTTCAATGTCTAATCTCCAATTCGCTGTCTTGGCACACTGTATGTTTCTCATCAAGACTAGAGACAAAACTCAGTATCAGCACTGACAGTTTTTTTTTCCTAATTATAACTGTACTGGCGTATTACATCCAGTCGTCCCGTGGGGGGGAGGGGGGGCGGCAGCGGCGTAGCGTGGGTATCGGCCGCCCAGGGAGGAAGACGATTTAACCGCCCTCTCATTTAGGTATTTCAATTTAATCTATACATTTTGCCGCCCCCCTCAAAAAGTAATAAAAAGTGCCGCCCGGTGTGGACCGCACCCACCGCCCCTCCCCCAGGTACCCCACTGGGGGGGGGGGTAAGGATAGGAAAGGAACGGGTTAAAGATATTTTGGGGACCCTATGCGAAAGTACCTGTCAGGGTGGGGGGCACGGAAGGAGGAAGAAAGGTGGGGGGGGGGAGTCGAACCCGTCGTCTGCGGCAACATGTTCGGGGGCACAAAAAGCTGGTCGTCTCCGAGTCACCCCATCAGAAACTTGTGTGTGTTATAGCACCATATTTAAGGCATCATAATTGATAGGAATTTGCTCCAGAATAGAGAGGGGGGGGTTGGCAATAGAAACAGCTCTGCCTTCATGGGTTGTAGAGCCAAAGAAAGAGATAGATCTATCTTTTCTATTTATTTATCTATCGCTTGTATTCATACATACATCTGGCTGCCTCATACTCTAAACATAAAATTGTCTTTGTGCATCCTTTTTTTTTAATTCTTTAATTAATTCCGTCTTAGTATTCTTGAATTTGCCTGGGATTCAAACTGGCGTCATTAAAACACATAAACAAACTAACATAAACAATCACAGCACAGAAAATAAAAAATAAAATAAAACTGTTGTCGAAGAGGTTTTTTTGCACACAAAAAAAAAACATTCTGAGACCACGTATAAGAGTTATATAAATAATAGCGATTTTGGTTCTGCGTTAAATCGAAAGTAAAGAATTAATACAACAGTATTCCAGTTTAAAAAACAATCATGAAAAAAATCGGATCTGCCCGAAACCAAAAAATAACCTAGCCTACCGATCAAGCCTAAGGGTGCAGCTAGTTATAAATTAATTTAGTTCAAAATCTTATTTTCTTTCTTCAACCTACTATGAATGTCTTGGGTTTCATTTCTATGTAAGATGTTGTCTAGATGTTAGTTGTACAGTGACTATTGGGGGATCACTTGATGTGTATTGCTCCATTCTAGGTGGCGTTGTCTGTATTTTTGATATTGACTTTGTAAACGTACCGGTTTACACCCTATCTTGAACTTGACTTTCTCTAACTTGCCGGTGTATATGAACTTTGATAATGATTTTGTGATTTATACCGGTATATATGTATTTTGATATGGACTTTTTGTAACTTACCGGTAAACATGTATTTTTTTTAATATTGATTTTGTAACTTATCGATATACATGTTTTTTTTTTAATTTGATTTTGTAACTCACCGGTAAATTGTGTAGTCTGTTATTTTGTATGTTTATATATGTAATAATTATTCATGAGATAAATCCATTGAGCCTTTTATTCTATTCTTTTTAAAATCTTATGTCACATTACTTGTTTGTGTGCGTATTTTTGTTCTTGTGAAGCTTATTCGTATTATATTATTCATACGTCATATCCGTCAATTTGTATAGAGGCGGCCTTAGCACAACGGTTAGATACGCGGAGAAGGGTGCGGGGAGGGGAGGAGGGGGGTGCTTAGAACGAGTGTTTAATGCGGGGGAGATGTGGCCAAAGGCTGTATATCGTATGGGAAAGGTTTTTCTGTCGCGTGCCACCCGTTTCCCCCCTTTGGCTTGGCGCCTGGGCGGTTACCCCCCTTTGTTGCAGCTCTATGAAGCCGGCACTGGTCAAACATTTCTACCACTTTGTATATTACATTCTGACCATGTCTCCTGTTGGGTATATAATGTCATTCTTGTCGGCGTGTACGTCAGTATGACATTCTCAATGTCACGTGTCAGTAAAAACTGTCATCTGAGCCACAGACAATTTTTGAAAAATAAATAAAATAAAAAAATATGTTCAATTTCAACGTATCCTGTATCTTATTGTTATTAGGGAGGCGTTCACATATTACGTATTGCCTTTGGGCTGGGGGGGGATATGGGCGGGGATGGGGGCAGCTCAACTGTGACATTCAATGATATATAATATTTAAAAAAGCTTTACGTGGAAAAGGAGGAAAGGGGGGGGGCATGTTGTAAGAAATCAATAAAAAAAAAGCATTACGTAATAAGTGAATTACCCCCACCCCTTATGTTGTTTTCATCTTTTTTTTTTTTTTTGATATTTCAATGGATTCAATAATACCTACATAAATGTATTTCTAGCAAATATTAATCAGGAATTATTCGTCAAACGAAATGTTCATGTCATTATGATAAATAAACCAATAGGCCAACAGTTTAACCTCCAAGTCTGACGATATCGTCCCGAAGCTCAAACCCCTGAGAATTCGAACGAAAGTTTGAATTTTTAAAAAATCTGCTTTTAGCATCCGACCTTTTTTTTTGGGGGGGGGAGGGGGCGGGGGTGGGAGGTCCGGTCTCCAGGAAGCAATTACATGGTCATTACTGTGGTCATTACTGTGGTCATTACTGTGGTCATTACTGTGATCATTACTGTGGTCATTTCTGTGATCATTACTGTGATCATTACTGTGGTCATTACTGTGATCATTACTGTGGTCATTACTGTGGTCATTACTGTGGTCATTACTGTGATCATTACTGTGGTCATTTCTGTGATCATTACTGTGATCATTACTGTGGTCATTTCTGTGATCATTACTGTGGTCATTTCTGTGATCATTACTGTGGTCATTTCTGTGATCATTACTGTGGTCATTACTGTGATCATTACTGTGGTCATTTCTGTGATCATTACTGTGGTCATTTTTGTGATGATTATTGTTATCATAACCGTGGTCATTTCTGTGATCATTACGGTGGTCATCGTATGGTCATTACTGTGATCATTACTGCGGTCATTACTGTGATCATGACTGTGGTCATTTCTGTGATCATTACTATGATCATAACTGTGGTCATTTCTGTGATCATTACTGTGGTCATTTCTGTGATCATTACTGTGGTCATTTCTGTGATCATTACTGTGGTCATTACTGTGATCATTACTGTGGTCATTACTGTGATCATGACTGTGGTCATTACTGTGATCATGACTGTGGTCATTACTGTGATCATTACTGTGGTCATTTCTGTGATCATTACTGTGATCATTACTGTGGTCATTTCTGTGATCATTACTGTGGTCATTTCTGTGATCATTACTGTGGTCATTTCTGTGATCATTACTGTGGTCATTACTGTGATCATTACTGTGGTCATTTCTGTGATCATTACTGTGGTCATTTTTGTGATGATTATTGTTATCATAACCGTGGTCATTTCTGTGATCATTACGGTGGTCATCGTATGGTCATTACTGTGATCATTACTGCGGTCATTACTGTGATCATGACTGTGGTCATTTCTGTGATCATTACTATGATCATAACTGTGGTCATTTCTGTGATCATTACGGTGGTCATCGTATGGTCATTACTGTGGTCATTATATGGTCATTACTGTGGTCATAATTGTAGTCATTAAAGTGTTGTTGTTTGTTATTTTGTTCATTTGTTTGTTTTTCGCTCATCTTTCCTGTGATATATATATATATATATATATATATATATATATATAAATAAATATATTTATTCATCTTTTCTCCCTATGTTTTTATTTCTTATAAATAATAACACATGTTTTATTTCCCATACAATATTCACCGTTTAAAAATTAACTATCTTCTCTGCAAATATTTTTCTCCCCCGAATTCGAGTTTGCAAAGATCCAGGAATTAATCAATCCATTTTCATATATTTTTTATTGGGTCAAAAAAATATTGGGAGATCGAGCAAAATGGAATTTGGAAGGTTACCAGGAACGGAATTAGTTCGGATATGGAGGTAAGACTGTAAATTTACAATGAATGGTTTAATGTCGGCCTTGGATATTTTTTTGTGTTTTCTCATATTTTATAAAAAAAATAATAATAATACATGGTTCTACATATGTTATATTTAAAGATGATTTTTTTCGTTTATATTACCATGAGAAGCTACATAGACATCACTGACAGTGGTTTAAAAAGCAGAAAATATCACACCCATAGCCTGGTCGCTATTAATTTGAATTTATTGTTAGTGTTTTTATACGATTATTATTTATATGTAAACATCGATGTGCACTATTAATGAGTTGGTGTGGTTTAAAAAATCATTAGCAGTTGTAAATATATCCCCCCCCCCAGTCCATCCCTTCACACTCAATATTATTATGGGTTGTATTTTTATTTTTTGGTCTCCAGCACATTCAGAGAATCATTATGTAGCTCCAATGCATCAATCGGCATCACATTATTACTTCAACCACTGAAAGTAACAAAAATCATAAGTTACATTTTTTTTGTAATATTTCTACTCGTGTTTCTTTTTGGTAAATTGGTTTGTTGTTTATTATCATTATTATTATCTTTTTTTTTTACTTGTCTGATTTCTACCGACTAATAAAACATTACACACACATATCATAAGAGACTTCTTGTTGCACATTAAAAAAAAAATATCTCTTACATCGTGTGCACATTATGAAATATATATTACTGGATAATATACTGTTAAATGCTCTCGGGAATTCGCTAAAGCACAGGCGGTAGGTTCAAAAAACACAGCATATTATAATCTGTTTACCGTGAGCAACTAGACTGGCCATGGTTCTACAGTCTACACTGCCGGTTTCCTCGTCACAACTCGGCTGGTCTAACGTCACACAGTCGCTGCTTTCAATACGTGAATTATACGGTGCCCTGGTCTACGGGAATTCCCTATTCATCGCGCAACAACAAGGGCAGAGAGAGAGAGAGAGAGAGAGAGAGAGAGAGAGAGAGAGAGAGAGAGAGAGAGAGTTATAACAACACAAAGCTTCTTGATGCTGAAATACATGTATTAATAACATCAATTTAATACAAGAAAAAATGTTCTGAGCGATATTTTTCTCGATGGTATATAAAACATAACAGATAAAACATAACAGATGTGTCTAAACTATTTCAGACCAAATAAAAAAAAAACGGGGACAATAGAGCATTTTTTTTTTTCGAAAATGCTCTAAAAACAACATATATCTCATCAACTATTTTATTTTAAAATTTGCGTGAAAGCTGTTAAAAAAGGGGGGGGGGGCTTAAAGCTATGCAACCCATTATCTATTTCTTTTTTACCGATTCTTTCCCTTACCATCGTGAGGAAAAATTATGTAAGAAAAACAAGGTATCGATTCCGCTCCCTAATCCTGAAATGTGATTGGCTGATTATAGTAACATACATTGGAATAATCGTCAAGTCGGTCAACGAGCGAGTGTGCGAGGGAACTTGGAATCGTGAGAGAGAGAGAGAGAGAGAGAGAGTTACGTAGAAAAAAAATCAACCAGAGAATAGACTGTAAAGAGAAGGGGGTTGCATTGCACATTTTCGGGTATTCACCTTTTACCTTTCTATCTAGAAACGGAGTTGGTAGATAGAATGTTTACAAATGAATTCAACTTGGTTTACCTTCGTGTAGTAAGGAATTGTGGAATTAACTATGTGTGAAGATACACTGTTTCATTAACAAATTATGGATACTATTGAAGGTAAGTGATCATTATTAACTTCACTTTGGTTGAATTTTTTTATTATTAGTTTCAAACAAAAATCTATAATCAATTTTTTTGTTTAAATATAGTCGCTAGCTATATCAATCAAAACACGGGTGTGTGTCGACTTGTGTTTGTGATTGCGTTGTCATTCGTAGCACATGGGGGGTGTATGGTTAATCTTCTAGCAGACGGTTTACTCTCTTCTGTCTATTTTATCATTTGAGTTTTATATTTAACGTAACTGCTTTTTGTGTGTACGTGAGTGTGTGTTGACGGACATATGATTGATTGGTTGTAATCTCCTGATCATATTCCCCCCCCCCTTCATTTCTCCCCGAGCACGGTAAGCAGTTTCGACACACATACTAGCAGCAGACAGACAACTGATAATAGCAGGGCAGAAAGTTTTTAGAGAAATGATTCATAGGGGGTGGGGGGTTGCAACGAGGGGCGTGGGGGTAGGGGGTGTTTGGGAGGTGCCAGCCAACAGGTATTTATATTTTTCTAAACATGATCCAGACTTATCGGGTGGAGTGGAACTTTAAAAAAAAAATGTTATAATTATTACTCAACGCGCCCTGATTGGTTGAAAATTAGCATTATTATTTCCTGTGATTCTGCTAGCATGGCAATGATCTCGGAAATGGCACTGTTTAATGACGGTATTCGGACGAAATAATTATATTTAACACTGTTTATGTTTACCAGGTGGCTAAACTAAACATTGCTGCGGAGAATAAAATAATGTGGAAATAAACTGTTGCAGTTTATACGCTGTTAAGTCTGCAGATGTAATTTATGTATCTCGATTGATCAGAGATTGTTATATATGATTTGACTCAATCAACGCACATTTTTGACTGAATTTTTTTTTATTTACCAGTCATTGCTAACAACGTGGTATCAGCCAATACATCAGTTGTTCACAAGATTGTTGGCATACACTTAATTTAAAGACGGCATATAGTGTATTTCACTTCCTGGAATGCCGACTTATCTTTTTATCATGCACATTTCTTTTAGAACTCGTGGTATTTAACAATACTCTATTGTAAATTGTCTGTAGCTTATAAAAAACTAATACCTGTATGATTATGACATATAAGGGCGTTTATTTGTACCCAGTATCAATAAGTTTAACGTATACACTGTGCCTAAGGCCAGAGGCGTACCTAGGGTGGGGAAAAGGGGGGGTCCAAATTCAAAAGTCCCTAGCGGGCCCCAGCTTGGGGGGGGGGAACAAAATTTATATTAAATATTAAGTACATTATTTCATGTCATGGTGTCGAATGTCAAAATTCAGGGGCCCCCGAAAAGCCCACGCCCCCGGGCTCTCAAATCCCTAGATTCGGCACTGCCTAAGGCTCCATTGGCTCTTGGAGTACCTAATTAGTCAAACCTTTCTTGGATTTTACGGGCAATAGGCGGAGACTTTTAGATTTCCGGGAAAAATTGTACCTTCCAGTCCTGATAGCGTGAAATTTAATTAGGATTTGTGCTAGGATTGGGGGGGGGGGCATAGTTAGGCCGCAGCAAGGAATTCTGGGCCCCGCTTATAAACTTCAATTATATGACCCTCCCTGACCTTCTATCTATGCCCCAATGCCTAAGCAAAATAACTCAGTTTCGATATCGAAGGGCCCCCAACCCAAGGCTTAAGGCCTCAGATTAAGTGTTCGGATGGCATCCCCCCTCCCCCTTCGCGCACCTCTGCCGGCCTTTTCCCTAGGCTGTTGTTGTTTTTTTTTTTTTGGCCTATCCATATGAACGTGTCCATAGCTAATGACCTAATTACTTAAATTAATTATTGATCGGTTTTTTTGCTTATTGGAGAGGTCTGTGTGTGTGCGTGCGAAGGGTGGATCAGTTTGGTGCTGGTCGCTACATTCCTAATGACCTTTTGTTTGAACGTGAGGTATATCCCAATTCCCTAAATACGTGCCTGGAAATGAGGAAAGTTTTTATTAAGGGGGGGAGGCGGAGGGGTCTCTTGTGTTGGCTGAGGGGGGGGTGGGGGGTGGGAAAGAGATGGTAAGGTAAATGTCAATCCAGGTGTTTGCACACTTCCCACTTATACGATTTGGGTCGAAACAGTGCTAACCCCCCTCCCTCCCCCCACACCCCCAGAAAAACCAGGCCGTAAAATGATGGACCTCCCCTCCAACTTTACCACCAAATGAATCGCATTAACACAAATACAACAACCACACACGCACACAATAGACACTTCAATCAACACACTGGCCACGGTGAATGTTTTTGACCCGAAGGTTTGATAACTGACCTGAATGAATGAAAACAGCTTTTGCCCCCCCCCCCACACTAGGTTTTTTATCGGGTACGTTTATTTCCTACTTCTTACATAGTCTCCAAATATACAGGTGTCTTAGTAAGATGGTTTGTTAGAGTAAGTCTGTTGGTCCCACAGTTTGCTGTTTAACATAGAGACATTTATTTTCTAGTGTCCGAATTACTCCGAATGTATGGATGAATATCCTTTTTTAAGATGATAGTAATGGTACTTCTGTTGGTCTATAGGGCGTGCATTCCACATATACAATAAAAAATTAATTGTTAAGACTTGAGCCGCATCTTAGTCAGACAAGATTAAGTGACAGAATTAACGAATGATGAATCATAACTTAAAATGGTTCAACTGGAGCCACATTTAATAAATTGTTGAGCCACTCGTGGCTCTAATAGCTGCGTTATGGATCACTCTCGGCGTGTATTAATTATACAATAAATATATAACATTGTTCCACTGACTTCCCCTTTTTTTATATTTGTGTTTTGCTACACATTTAACTCCGTAAATTTTTCGGTCTTCAGATCAAATAAGAGATGTGCTTTGATATTGTGCAGATACGCCCCTGTAAGGATGAGATGAAATCTCTTAGATCCTATAAACCACTGATGGGGGCTGTTTATTTTAAGGCGCCCTTCTTCCACCCCCCCCCCACCATAGGCGGGAGTGATATTATGCAGAGATAACCAATTATTTATTTTCCGCTAGCTCTCAAAAGTTGTTGTGTCAATGTACAGTCTCCATTGCAGGGGTGTACCTAGGGTGGGGGGGAGGAGGGGTCCAAACTCGAAAGTGCCTAGGTTCGGCACTGTTCCATTGGGTCGGTTACAGGCCCGTAGCCAGGTCAAAGTAAGCAGGGGGGGCACCAATACCCAGCAAGGGGGCAGTTTTTCTCATTTTAGTTACTTTTTCTTTATATTTTCCTCTTTTTCTTTTTTAAGCGGGGGGGGGGCACTCCACACCTAGCGGGGGGGGGCACGGCCCCCCCAGTGCCCCCTTGGCTACGGGGCTGGTCGGTTACATTTACCGATCTCATCACGCTGTGTGGCTCATTGTGCTGGAGTGTATTAGTGTTACATATGATACATTATTTTGTTACTAGAGTCACGTGGTGTAATATATACTTCTTAAAATCAGCGAACAGCGTACACAGCGCACACACACACACACACTCCTCATTGTTGATTCAGTAAAAAAGAATGCCCTGCAAATTAATCACACTAGTTAATGACCACTAGTAAAAGACCACTCGGTCGTCCACTGTCTTTGAGTTTATGTATGCATGGCCGCATGCCTCGCGATACGTCGATTGATCACCTGATCAAACAAATAAACAAAGTACTTCTCTTTGCAATATCATGTAATTGAGCATTTTATACAGTGGTCATCTAACGGCTGCGATTAGCGAGCGCGACCCAACTAAGAAATATGTTCGGCTTTGTAAAGAGAAAGAAATTGTTAAGTTTCATCGATTACGTTACATTAAAACTTCTAATCGGCTTGTGCCCTGCACTACACTTTGAGAATCACTGAAGACATGACCTTGTCACACCCTTTCCCTTTTTTATTTTATTTTTCTATCTGCTGTAGGGAGAGGGGGAATTTCAGGGGGAGTAATCTGGGTGGGGGGTGGGGAAAGGGAGGGAACAAAGTGGTCAATTCGATCGTTTACCTGTCATTAATGGCTTGTTTTCTGTGGGGGGGGGGGGGAAGACACTGAGTGATTGATGTAGCGACTAACAGATTTTCCATGGAGTGTTTTACGATGTGGACCGCCGGGGATGGTGGGGGGGGGGGAGAAGGAGGTAACTCGCTGGTCAGTATATCTGTTGTCTAGACGTGAAGGAGGAGGAGGACAAAAGACACTCTCACACAGGTGAGGTCCTGGTCCTATAAACATGTAGGACCGATTGATAGGGCACATTGTGACACGGCTTGACTTAATATAATGGCGCCTGCCGCCACACCCAGTGCCTGACCTATAAACGATTGTGTGCTCAGAATCACCAGGTTTTAAGTTTTACTTTTTTTTTTATTATCTCAATATCTAGCTATAAGATGATGTCAATGTTGATAACGTCTTAGCGCACTCTAAATGTATTGATTTTGTTCATCTTCTGGGGAAATGGGGGTGGGTGGGGGGGGGGGGCTCATCCGTTATATGCATGTGGTTTTTTGTTCTCCTGGTTGATTTTATAGGAAGGCAAATTAGACATTACCTAGGTAGCCCTTCCGGTATTATTTTTTTTATAAATCTGCTAAGAGGGCCTCGATTAGCACGTTTGTCTTTGGGCCCCCAAATAACTTTGGAAGTCTCTTCCTCTGCCCCCCAAATATATTTGGAAGTCACTTCCTCTGCCCCCAAATGCCTGATTTGAGTAATTTTTATGTATTTTATTAAGCCGACAAAGTATTAAAAGTAGATTTCAGGCTATTGGTATATTTCATTTGGTGTAACGTTATTTATTCCAACGTTCACTCACTATCATTCTCTCTCGCTCTCTTGTCTATAAGAAGCCCGTGAGTTAGCTGACATTCAAAGTGTCTGTTATTGCATAGTCCATACCGCAGCCTCTAACCGTCATTAGGAAACGGAGTGGGGCAGTAATATACGTAATATCGCTGTACAACTTTCCCACAAATGACCTCCATACAGGTCAACGGTCGATTAAGTATATCATGATCTCATTACACTATGTCGCCAAATAAGAAAATGTAGTAAAGTATGTAGCTATACGTAAACGACTTAACAGTGCATGATGGTTTGCATTTTAACGTTTCAAGACACTGCATGGTTGAAGACCGCCTAATACAGAGAATGTATACTATTTATTGGCATGCAATTTGGCCGTTCAATTCTCGGCCGCAAAAAATGACAGAGGTTGTTTTCGCGTTGAGTCGTCCATTTGCCCCCACAATTTTATTTTTTCTTTTACCAGTAAGTAAACATTGCTTTGATTGGGGGAAACCCCCACGATAAGCGTTTGACGTCATGCGCGTGGTGTGCTCGCGCTCGATATACCGACACATTGACACCTTCCGCAGCCAATAGAAAGTGAGGTGATCGTATCGGCATGCACTGTTATTGTTTTTTTTTTGTTGATATGTTGATGTATAATAAGTTGAAAACTTTCAGTTAACCCAATTCGCTCACTAAATGTATCACATTCTTCGAAACCTTAATTTAAAAGAACATAATTTTTGTTGGGATATTCCACGTAGAGAATTCGTTGGTTCCTCCTTAACTTTGATAAATGAGTCTTTGGGTGTTTTGATAAATGAGTCTTTTTGGTGTGTTGATAAAGGAGTCTTTTTTGGTGTGTTAATAAAGGAGTCTTTGGGTGTTTTGATAAAAGAGACTTTAGGTGTTTTGATAAATGACTCTTTTCGGTGTATTGATAAAGGAGTTTTTGTGTGTTTTGATAAATAAGTATTTGTGTGTTTCTTTTCTTGTGTGTTTATAATTAGACATGTAAAAATATGTTATATACATAAATATTTCAAGGTTTCATCTGAGTTAAAGAGAGGGGGGGGTCATTTATTTGTATTCTAACGCATGTCACCGTAAACATATGTGTTATGGATAGGTGAATCAAGCAACTTAAAGGCCATTAGAAATTTTTTTGTTAAAAGCTCCCCCCCCCCTTTCCCATACTGTAATTTTGCCTAGGATCCCAAACATCTCAGTGTCTGTGCTTAGGATTATTACCGACAATGGTCAGGGATAATAATTTTTTTTTTTTTGGTTTTGTTTTTAATATCTTAACCCTAACCTCTTCTCGGTCATTTTAGTCCTCCATATTAAGTGCATAGAATCATATCCTATTGGCCTTAATTAACATGGGCGCAGCAACACATTTCCGGTCATAACACTTGTCCGGTCGTGTCCGTATCACGACATTTTCCACCCTTTGATTGTAGTCAGCCAGCGTTAGACGTATAAGTTGTCTGGCAGTCACAGAAACCCGATTATCTACCGTTACGAGATATTGCCTCCGTTTTGTCCCAGTGTCCGACTCGTCATCGTCTCGACACTTTTTCTGATGACCAGGGGCTAACAATGTTCTGGCTGGGAATGAATGAGGAGTGAGGTTGGGGGGGGGGCTGCCGTAGTCAAGTCAAAGTCTGATTTCATCTTCAGGTAATCTCCGTGTCGTCCTCTTAAATTATTGACGGCACCCGTTTACCCTTCAGGCAAGTGATAATCGGTTTCCATCGGCTGACCATCAATGACGGTCATCTGCCATCCTGTCACCTTGGAATCCCCATGTACTAGTATCAGTCGAGGACAATAGTGAAGGGATTTGTAAGGTGGCGAAAATTGACTGATACTAGTCTCTCTCTCTCTCCCTCTCTCTGTCTATTGTAATATACCTCATGCGCTAGCTTGGACTAGAGAAGGAAGGGAGGGGTGGTGAAGATTAACAACCAAACCTGCTCATTATTAAGGAGGTAATATGGTGTCATCTAATTCATAGTAAACACAAATGTATCTTTTTTTGCTCCCACTACAGTATACATGAGTACATTTGTACAATTTGTACACATAAGAACGTTCTCAGTTTGGAGGAGATTCAGGTGTAAAAATATACAACAAGGCTCTTATTACATCCGAATTCAAAAAGATTCACCACAGGAAGGCGGTGGCGATTTATAACATCGACGCTGTGTAAAAATGTGGAAAAAAAAAACAACTTAAGGTAAAGAACCATAAAGATCAAAATATGACAAACTGGTTTCATTACAGGACATGGTAAACTGGTCATGACAGCAACGTTATTTTTTTTTTGTAATCATTATCTCTCTTACTAAACCTGTCACTGGCTCATATCCGACATGTTTCATGGCGGCGGGGGAAATTGATGACCCGTTCTACTCGACGAAAGAGTTTTATGGCATGTTATTAGACACCCACGCACACACCAACGACATTCCATCAGCCAGACAAAATGTTTCAAAGTAAATAAAGACTAGCCGCAGCATTCCAAAAACTAAGTAGCATTAATACATATGTCCCTATACAGTAGAGAGAATACATGTATTCATCGCAATTACTGTCACTATTACCATTGCCCTTGCAAGACGACAGTGCAACCCGAACTACCCTCTTAAAGGCCCCCCGTTGGCAGTGCCGCCTAGAGGGGGGTGTGGGGGAAGGAGGGCAAATGCCCAGGGGCCCGGCGAGTTTTAGGGGCCCGGACTGGGATGGCCAATCAACTTTTGAAAATATTATCAGCACGCGGGGCCCGTGACAGCCCTTCCCAGGGGCCCGAAATTTCTGTCGGTGGGCATGCCCGTTGGATACCGTTATCTGGTATAAGATTTCTTAACCAATTGTCCTTGTGTATGTGACCAGTTTCTGGGCAAAAACCCCAAAATCCAAAATAAAAACCAACACATTTTAATATGAAAATGTAATATTTAACTTAGATGTAAAATAAAATGTTTTGTATATTATTTTAAGTGGGTACTTTTTCATCTGTGGGAGGGGGTGGGGATCTAGTCCTTAACTCGGGTGTGACCAGAGGTGCCCAAGTTTGGCGGAGAATGTGAAAAAAGCCCAAAATAATCTGGCCCATTGTATCTTTTATGGGCTTAAATCCACAGTACACGATAGAAAACAAAAGATGGGATACACATTTATGAAAGTAATGACAATATCATTCGTTACATTTAAAAGTGTGATTAAAAGTTTTCTGCTCATTTCGTTACTCAGCACTGTCTCATGACATTGATTTGTCTCATGACATTGGTCTGTCTCATGACATTGGTCTGTCACATGACATTGATCTCTCTCACGACATTGATCTGTCTCATGACATTAGTCTGTCTCAACCCATGGTCTCTCTCATCCTAATGGTCTGTCTTGCGTGCAGTCAAGTTTAATGTACCATCAAACTGGTATTGTTTATCATCGATCTGATGCTTACATTTAACAACGGTGCATGCTAATCTAATATTATTATTTTAAAAAAAAGACGAGATGGTCATTGGCAAACTTAGTGTTTATATGGGTTGATGTCAGAACCAATGGTTGGTTTGTAAAGTGTATCAAACGGTCGGTTTGTAAATGGTCATTGGCAAACTTAGTGTTCATATGGGTTGATGTCAGAACCAATGGTTGGTTTGTAAAGTGTATCAAACGGTCGGTTTGTAAATTTACTTTGCTCTTCAATAACTGTGTCCGCACAGACCTTTTGATTCTGGATACTTTATATATAAGGCCAATCATGGGGGGCCAGTCATGTATTCCTTGCCGACCCTTTTTCGAAATGTACGACAGGTGAGATGGGGGTGGAGGGGGGTGTCTTATATGATATGCAGGATCTTGGGCCTGATTTATTTTTTACAGCTACCATGAATACCGTCATGCATGCCCCCCCCTCCTTTCTCCTGTACACCCCCTTCTCATTTACATTACACGCAAACAAAAAAAAATGTATGAAGAAACAGTTGTAACTTTCGACCTATACCGACACACGTAACATAGCGGTGTACTGAGCCAAGGCATGCTTTCTTCTTCTTCCTTTGCCGCGAAAGTAGGTCATGCGTGACTGGCCCTGGCTAGGCTTGATCGACAATTAATGCTGTGTGATTATATTATGACCCAGCAGATCGGTGCAGCCTGAAATAACTGTCATGTTGAGTTGATCGTGCTGTATGATTCTTTGTTCCGCAGTAAACATTCTGCTGAGATGGTGGCAAGTCATTGAATACATGACATTTCTTACATTCTTTTAGCATGCCAAAGAAAAAAGTAAAAACCGTACAATTCTGTAGTAGATCTTCGTATTAATAAAGTAATAAAAAAAATAAATAAAGCCAAGGAGCCCTTCCGAAGAGCCCTGCCTTCAATACTAAAAGAGATGGGGGGATGTTCTGTACTTAATTTTTTTTCCAGCCAGAATGAATGTGTGATCTGGGCACTTGTCAGGAAGATGTTGTCATAGAGGTGGTTTTAGTTTTCAAACCTTTAAGTGCCCAATATTTGCGAGTGGTGGCCTTGACACTTTTTTTTTTACTTTGGGCCCACTAAAATGCCTTTGCCGAATTTAAGAGCCGGTGTTAGGGTATGTGTGTGAAGTCCCTGTCAGGATGAGATCAAATCTCTTGGATCCTCCTATAAACCACTAATGGGACGGTTTATATGGTGCCCTTCTTAGACGATAAACGATAGTGCAATGGCCATGGAGGTACCACGGTTAGATATAAAGGGAACTTTAGCCATGACCTGAAATATCCATTGATCCTCACCGGAGATCGAACCAGTGACCTTCAGGTCGACAGTCGAGCGCTTTACCACACGACCATCCGTCCACCTCGGTGTTATAGACCGCTTCATCTCTCCATTCATCGATTTATAATTTAAAAAAAGGAAAAAATCTTGGAAAGGGCTTTCTCCCGGGGGCCCTGTGCGCTCAGGAGACACATAAAGTAATAGATTTTAATTTTTTTAAAGTGAATGCTAACTGGACTCTGATGTTTGTCTTAATTATGTCACTCATCCTCCGCCCCCTTGCTCTATTTTGATCGAATTGATTGATTGAAGTAAAAGTAAATAAATAAATCTGCATACAAAAGATAGAAAGATACACCGCAAAGGTATTCATTGGTGAAGTGGTTATTAAACATTGCTAGAAGTTGATTGATTGATGCAAAAAGCAATATATATATATATATATATATATATACACACACACAATGTAGAAAGATTCGCTGCAAATGAATTAATGTATGAAATGGGCATTCAGCATTGATACATGTAGTAGAGTCACGGTCTCTCGTTGTTGCTGGTGATGTAAGTATAGTAAAGTAAAGTTCCCTTAACCCTTAACCCATCGGGGCAGATGAAGTGTAGAATTCATCTGTTTCTATAACCTCGGCATATGAAGGGGTTGTGTGGTTAGCACGACGCCCAACCGCCTTTACTTCCCCAACTTAAAGTCAGGTACCCCTTTAAAGCTGGGTGGACTTGTGGGACGACTTTGAAACACATTTTCACCTGGAAAAATTCCACAGGGTTTTCACCGAGGATCGAACCCAGGACTCTCAGGTCGAAGTCGAGTATCTACACCACTCGGCCACCCGTCCCACTGCTGGTGATGTGACGAGCTTTATGTGCGTGGTGTATGAAGTGTGTTCCAACCTCAGAGACACCCTCCGTAAAACACGAATGTAAACAGAGCCAACTCATGTTTATTTTTAGTGTAAAGTTTCTTTCTTATATTATCAAGTGATCTAAGGTTGAATGAGGAATGTAAGCCTATATTTTTAATGTAATATTTCAATCAAAGTCGTATGTTATGCATGAATGATTTTTATTGTAAATCTGTGTGCCTGGACACCATGAACTCAAGGGAGGGATGGATTATCTCATTTCATCTTATTTCATTGCCTATGTGGGGCAGATCAGAGAAATACTTATGGCGTCATTGAATATTATGGTGCTTTTCACTCTCGTTGATGAACCTTTCATTGTTGTTGTTGTTGCCTATAATGAAAACCTGTTTATTTTATATCTTTGTGTTTCTTGTTTGTCTGTTTGTTCGCATGTCTGTCGAAAAATTATACATATGGTCAAAAGGACCTTGTAGACATAATTCTTAAGGTCTTTGGATTCATTCCAATGACTTTGTGACAGTACCCTTTACTTATCTCGATAGAGCCCCGTTTTTTTTTCAGTTCTTTACAGAAGCTTTTTTACCTGGTCTTTTCGTTGTCTCAGAGGCGTACCTAGGGTGGGGGGGGGGGAAAGGGGTCCAAATTTAAAAGCGCCCCCGGTCCCCAGTTTGAGGGGGGGGGCACAAAATATTTTTACAATAAATATTAAGTACACGATCTCATGTCATGGTGTCGAATGTCAAAATGCAGGGGCCTCAAAAGAGACCAAGCCCCCCCCCGGGCCCCTAAATCCCTAGGTTCGGCACTGTGTTGTCTTCTTCATTCCTATTCTCTTCTCCACTCACATTCATTTATCCTCTCCTCCACGCCTTTAACCCTCTTATATTTTCTCTTCTTCTCCTCTCCACCACCTCTTCGCTTCTCATCACCCTCTTCTCCTCTCCTCTACTCTTCTACTCTCCATTTCTCTTCATCTTTTCTCTTTATCTCTTCTCTTTATCCCCCCCCGACTTGTCCGTCCTCTTCTATTTTCTATTCTTTTCATAACACATACTGTACACACACACAGACATAGCAGATAGACACACAGAGTCGCAAAAGACCTAGAAATGACTCATCCTGTTGGATAATTGGGTCGTTCTTATATCGTGATGTCTACTTTGTAAATGTATGCCATGCCATTCTCACACTGACAGATTTATGTGTCATTAGCAGATGTCCATTAACTCCCCCTCCCCGGTCATTAATGCCGCGCCCCCCACCCCCGCCGTCTGATTATCCACGTGTGACTGATGTACGCTGAACCGTTTGAAGCTGTCTGGTGAGGCTTTTGTTCCTTTATGTACCAGCATACGATCAGGGCCGTTTTTATTTTTTTTTAGCTATGAGAGGGCCCTGGACAGAGACTTCCGGGGGATTTATGGGGGTACCTAGGCAAGTTTAACTGTCGGAATCTTCTTAAGAGTCAGATTTAAAAGGAATTTATTTTGGAAAGGGGGGGGAGGAACTTGATTGAGAGTGCTCTCGGCGTTCGCTTATTTTGTTTCTACCTGTGATGTCCACCAATGGGGCGGTATCTGCCTTACTTTTGTCACAGTAAGGGGCGGTATTTTCGGAATAAGGCATTTCAAACGTGGTAAACTATTGTAATTTTAAATATTAATTTCTCCAAAATAACCATTTTTGTATCTTTTAATGTTTCAATATGCCACATCGCGACGGATAGGCGCATCATCGTTTGAGTCCCGATTATTTTCAGATTATTCTTCTTTAAATGTAAAAAAAAAATGACAGAAAGAGTGGAAACGTATTTTTTTTAGGTGGAACAGAACTTGAAAAAAAAAACTATATACAGTAAACACATATAATTTTTGTTTTTATATAGTTGCTTAACTAGTTTTGTAAATGTAGTAGGACTACCTCAGTGTACAGATGTAGTAGTACTACCTCAGTGTATGGATGTAGGACTACCTCAGTGTATGGATGTAAGACTACCTCAGTGTACAGATAAAGTAGTACTACCTCAGTGTATGGATGTAGGACTACCTCAGTGTACAGATGTAGTAGTACTACCTCAGTGTATGGATGTAGGACTACCTCAGTGTACAGATGTAGTAGTACTACCTCAGTGTATGGATGTAGGACTACCTCAGTGTATGGATGTAAGACTACCTCAGTGTACAGATGTAGTAGTACTACCTCAGTGTTTGGATGTAGGACTACCTCAGTGTACAGATGTAGTAGTACTACCTCAGTGTACAGATGTAGTAGTACTACCTCAGTGTACGAATGTAGTAGTACTACCTCAGTGTACAGATGTAGTAGTACTACCTCAGTGTACAGATGTAGTAGTACTACCTCAGTGTACAGATGTAGTAGGACTAACCTCGTGACATTACGATATAGCACTCGGCTGACTCAAAGAGTCATTTTCATATAATTACACATTATCCTAATGGTCATCTTGTATTTCAGTATGTGGGTGGGGCGAGGCGCTCTAGTATGATGCTATTTTTTTAAGGCCGCTGTGATTTGGAGGGGGGGGGCAACCTAACTATCTGTCTGGGGTCACTTTTGACATATTTTTTTTATTAGTTATCTTTTATATTTGTCAAGTTAGAGGGGGGGGGGCGCGTTGTCATAGTTTGAATTCTAGGGGCCTATGAACCACTGGCTGCGCCCCTGCATCATTGAATAATATGTTGTGAAGGGGCTGCTTTTCACTCTCGTTGATGAACCTTTCATTGTTGTTGTTGTTGCCTATAATGAAAACATGTTTATTTTATATCTTTCTCGTTTGTCTCTTTGTTCGCATGTCTGTCGAAAAATTATACATTTGGTTATCTATAGTTTTAATGACTAGATTACAACGTAAACCCAAATTCTTACGGAAACTGTTTTTTTTGTAAAAAGCGACGAACCTCTAAAATTTAATATTGTAAATATAGTTCTTATGACGTAATCATTTTATGTGGTCTGCTTCTAGGATAAATGGTTTTTCCCGAATAAGGTGGCACTCAACAAGTAGAACAGACAGACTCTTAAGCTTCTAATTTATTCTTATCTCTACGGCCCATTTTTTTTTTCTAAAAGTGTAGCTTTACTTTTTTCTTTCTTAGCCAAGAAATAGTGGGGAATAACAAAACGAGGTATTCTGAATTAGCACGCTAAGTCCACGTAAACTCACATTCAACCTATTTCCCCCACTTGCCCTCCACCAAGGGGACAGAACCGTTTAAGTTTTGTGACTAATGGTTTTCTCTCACAAAATGTGTAGTTTAATTGTTAGAAGTTTCCTCCCCCTTTTCACGATAATACATACAGTTTACATATTTTTTTTTTTGGACCAACCCCTTGGTATTGTGTTTTGTTTTGACAGTGATGTTCTTTCCTTCACATACGCAGAGTACAGAAAGTGGAGTTCTAGATCGGACATGGGCTAACTAAGACCCCGTGGGCCAAGTATGGGCCCTGTTTTAACTGTCCCATTCGGTCCGCGCGTTTGTTTTTAAGTACAGTTTATCAGCATTAGCTCATCGATACATTCCTCCATTGGCTCTTGGTCCGGACTTTCCATTTGAGTTCTTCTCGTTGCCCCGCCCTTCTCTCAAATTTAGTCTTCCAATGTGGCCCGCGATAAAAAAAAAGTTTGCCCGCCCCTGCTTTGGCTCTACAGCCCATTTAGGGCCCTGGCCTGCTCTCGATTCACCAAAGAAAAGTAATACCTGATGTCCATGAGATGTTTATATTACCTCGCTCCTAGAATGAACTCGGTCAGTCCACATAGTGCCCTGGTATTGGGAGTTTGTATATGTACTGCATTGCATTAAGTTATTGTCTCTTTATGACATTTCAAGGTGTAACTTTTAATTAGGCAGTGAGACACTTTTATAGAGTTCAAACAATTTTGTTTGTTCCGCCATTGTTATAAGAGAGTTTCGTCTGGTGCTGGAAGACCCAAATAGCACAGCTTTCTGCTTGCCATCTTCTCCAAAACAGAGCTCAGTACACTTAAAAGTTCCCACTGTCCATTGTCGGTAAATCAATTCATCAACAATACTCTTAAACACAATAAACTTGTTAATAAATAATAAGCCTAAGAGGACTCTTAGAGGAATGCCATTCAACGGGTTAAATAATGTTGAGGACCTTTGCTATTCCATGGCTAAATACAGACATGTATAATTTTATAAAGTAGTTACTGGTTGTGGCCCCTTGTACCACTTATAAAGTAGTTAGTGGTTGTGGCCATTGTACCACTTATAAAGCAGTTACTATTTGTGGCCCCTTGTATTACTTATTAAGCAGTTACTGTTTGTGTCCCCTTGTAGTACTTATAAAGCAGTTACTGTTTGTGTCCCCTTGTAGTACTTATAAAGCAGTTACTGGTTGTGTCCCGTTGTAGTACTTATAAAGCAGTTACTGGTTGTGTCCCCTTGTAGTACTTATAAAGCAGTTACTGGTTGTGTCCCCTTGTAGTACTTATAAAGCAGTTACTGGTTGTGTCCCCTTGTAGTACTTATAAAGCAGTTACTGGTTGTGTCCCCTTGTAGTACTTATAAAGCAGTTACTGTTTGTGTCCCCTTGTATTACTTATAAAGCAGTTACTGGTTGTGTCCCCTTGTAGTACTTATTAAGCAGTTACTGTTTGTGTCCCCTTGTATTACTTATTAAGCAGTTACTGTTTGTGTCCCCTTGTAGTACTTATAAAGCAGTTACTGTTTGTGTCCCCTTGTAGTACTTATAAAGCAGTTACTGGTTGTGTCCCCTTGTAGTACTTATAAAGCAGTTACTGGTTGTGTCCCCTTGTAGTACTTATAAAGCAGTTACTGGTTGTGTCCCCTTGTAGTACTTATAAAGCAGTTACTGTTTGTGTCCCCTTGTAGTACTTATTAAGCAGTTACTGTTTGTGTCCCCTTGTAGTACTTATTAAGCAGTTACTGTTTGTGTCCCCTTGTAGTACTTATAAAACAGTTACTGTTTGTGTCCCCTTGTAGTACTTATAAAGCAGTTACTGTTTGTGTCCCCTTGTAGTACTTATAAAGCAGTTACTGTTTGTGTCCCCTTGTAGTACTTATAAAGCAGTTACTGGTTACTCCTTATGGTAACTATTGTTTGTTTTCTTAACTTAGAGGAGCAATAATAGTTATTGGGTTCGGGAGGGGGGGTGGAATGTTATCTTAAAGTCTTTTAACTGGAGCTCTGGTATTCGACTGGGATTAAAGATCACCCGTAATATGACGAAACACTGTTTGCTTTTTAATTATTTATATATCTTACCTTCAGTAAAATGGTTTATATTTGTTGTTAATGACAAAAAAGAAAAGAAAAACACATCTAACTTCTTGTTAACAAATGTGTTTTCCAGTTCTAGTAAACTTGTTTTTTGAAATCCGGTGTCAGACAATTTAAAAAAATATTTTTAATCTTCTAGTTACAATATTTATTACACGTACAAAGAAGTTATTTTTAACTTACCATAAAATGACAGACATGTTTAGAATGATTGATTTGTAAGCCGATGCATGAGGAAAGATCAACAGACTAAATTTGGATTGGCAGATGTCCATTAAGAGTTAACCGTTATTTACAAAGCAGTTTAGCAGTTTAAAAAAAAATAAAATAAAATCTAACTACGTCATCAAACAAGTGTCTATGTTATTTATGGGAGAGTTAGGCAACTACAGAGCCGCTGAAATCTAACGTCTGTTGAACTTTAAAATAGTTGGCAGCAAACAGTTTTTTGGAGCGTAGCCTTATGGGAAAAATATATATGTGGGGAGTATCTTCTGCGCATGTCAGATTTTGTGATAATTGCAGTGAAGAGCATGCGGTGAAATTGTAGAATGTATTCCATTTTATTGTTCCGGTTAGACGCAATAAAGAAACAATTTGCCAATAAATTTGATTGCGTAGAATAACATGACATTTTTTTATCACTGCAATTGGAGGAATGCTTTTGAGAGGCGTATGGTTTCAAAGAACAAATAGAAAAAAATACATTTCGAGAATAACACTGAGAAATATAATGGTTAAATACATTTTATGTGACTCAAAAAGGGATAATGATAAGGGTTTGTGGGCCCTAGGACGGATGGGGGCAGGGCAGAGCTAGATTTACCGCCGGGGATATCCCCGGCACTGAGAACTGTTATTCCCGGCTCTGCTTTAGCTAATATATTCCTGCCGGGGATGAAATTATAGACATTTATCCCCGACTCTGCTGAAATTTTTGTTCATCCCCGGCACTGGTTTTTTCTTCAATATAGATAGCAGTGGGGCAGGGTACAGCAAGAAAGAAAAAAACACTTTTTGTTAAAAAAAGCATTTTATCAAAATGCACTAATAAGTAAAAAAAAATATAAAAAAATAAACTAGCAACTCAGATGATACATATGTTTATTTAAATTTTCATTCACTGTTGACGTGAATAGTTATTATTGTTTTCAAATTAAATCTTGTTTTATTATTCGTATCTTAACAGGAAACTCTCATTAGTGCATGACTATCGCATTAAGTCTTTATCGCCATAGTGGACGGACATTTAACTGGTACCTTTTCTTTATACGGTCTGCGGAATTTTTTATATATTTTTATTTTGTTATTTTTGTGATCTATTACTTATCAAAGTTATGATCTCAGTTCTGATCGAAGTACATGACTTCTTTCATCTTTTGGTGGTTTCACTTATACATGAGTCATCATGTCAATGGACAAGGGTTGGAAAGGGGGGGTGTCTATAAAACAATGCTGTCCCGTTGTTTGAATAGCTGAAATGTACTGACGTCTCCTTTTACTTTGCTAGTAAACTGCAAGGTCGACTATTCCCCAAAACATCTGTAGACTATTTCTTTGTGATTGCAATTGCTTCATTTCTATCCGCCTTGCGGTCATTGGTCATTTCGTAGGAGACAATGGACTGTGGTCGTCGCTGACTAACTCAGCTGTGACTCCAGCGATTGATCTTTTCACAGGATGCTCTAGCTAGACTTGGGATGTCCAAATAAGGTCGTCCCTTCAACCTGTATCTAGCTCTGCAATCAACGTTATGTTTGTACGTGTGTGTCATTTGCTGCATTAGTATTTTATATGAGAGATGTAGTGAGTTTTGGTCAAGCACCCCCAACCCAGTGCCGCCGAGGGTGGGGGGGGGGTCGGGGGGTAAATGCTCAGGGTCCCGGCGAGTTTCAGGGGGCCCTGACTGAGCTGGCAAATCAACTTTTGAAAATATTATTATCAGCACGGGGGGGGGGGGGGGCTTGACAGCCCTGCTCAGGGGCCCGAAATCTCTGTCGGTGGGCATGCCCCCCCCCCCCAATCCCATTAGAGGCCGGGATTTGAACACTTGACATTCACGCCCTGATCAGGCACACACTCTTCCTTCCACTTAGTCCCCTTGATATTGAAATCTATTCTATCTATCTACCGACACCAAAACTGTTGTTTAGTATTATTAAAGACTTGTGACATTAGTTATTAGCCAACTCAAAGATCATCGGACACGTTCAAGAAGTTCGACATGACAAGACACCTGCCTCGATGGCCGAAATCGATCGGAGAACCGGACACTTTATGTCAAGTTACGCTCCAGTTGCTCGCTGTGTTCACTGACATTATGTGGCATCATGCAAGTCAGCCACGGCACGGCTAGATTCGGTTTTCTCCCCTGTATTGTGTAACCGAGCTCACTAATACCGAATGTCACTACGTTCTTACCTGTAAGAAAAAAATACTAACTTGTGACATGTTACGCTTGACTGCCACCGTCTTTCTTTTCAAACGTGAATAAACCAAAACAGCTTCAACAGTGGTTTATTTTTTTTTTTACATTGCTATCCGGATTAGTTTTTTCAGTGAAGTATTTTAGTTTCATAATCAACGTCCCATCCCCTCCTCTTTTCCTGTCCCCACTCACCAGCTTAAAGAACGCATGTTCCATTCCATTATCAGTCTCAGGTACCTTTAATCTGAACTCCAGTTTATGTAATTGAGATACGACAATTCGACTAATTTGACCAGAGGAGGTCATGCTTGAGGATGTTGACGGACGCATCCCTGTTTTTATGTAATGAAACATCGTTTTTAAGACCTGCACCATATATACAGTTTTACGTTAAATAATAGAAAGCAAAAGAAAACAAACAAACTGAGTCATGAAGGGAGCTGCATACAACCCAACGAAGAGCCACATACGACCCAACGAAGAGCTGCATACAACCCAAACGAAGAGCTGCATACAATCCAACGAAGAGCTGCATACAACCCAAGGAAGAGCTGCATACAACCCAAAGAAGAGCTGCATACAACCCAACGAAGAGCCACATACGACCCAACGAAGAGCTGCATACAACCCAAACGAAGAGCCGCATACAACCCAACAAAGAGCTGCATACAACCCAAGGAAGAGCTGCATACAACCCAACGAAGATCCGAATACGACTCAACGAAGAGCTGCATACAACCCAACGAAGAGCTGCATACAACCCAACGAAGAGTCGCATTCGACCCAACGAAGAGACACATTGGTTCAAAACATATTTAGCCATCAACTTCCGTTACCATTCTCGATATTTCTCTAAACTTCTGAATCCGATACTACTCCCGATATTTCGCGAAACTTCTTATTCCGATTTCCCATTTTTATACATAAAACTAACACGTTTGTAAAAGAAAGTTAAAGAATTCGGTATTAACTCGAAGATTCAACTCCAAAGAATCGGAACAGTTATAGGTAATTTAGACTGTTAGGATATTAGAATACAAACACACACACACACAAATCTTAAAAATTGTCAATCCCGATTCCGAAGAATCGATACATTTAAAATGTGGTGTGGCCAACTTGTTTGAACATTACAGACCAACGTACAACCACAAACAATGCTTTTAGCTAATCAGTCGTCACAGTTTATTAATGCAGTAATCCAATCAGCGTGTTGGGATGTTGTCTTTTTTTTTCAATGGGGAGATCACTCTGTCGGATGTATAAAATACGTATGATACACGTTATCCGTACACTCTCAACAAATCGTGTAAAAGTTCAAAGTTTTTTTTTTTATGAATGATTGCAGGGCAGGGTCCGACGAGAGAAGTTCAGGGCCATCATACAAATCAATATAAAAATTGATAAGTTGATAAAATGTTTGATGTTAAAATGACCCGTAAATTTAAACCAATCGGGACGCATTTGGGCTTGATTGGCCCCGGAGATTTATACCTTCCGCTCCCGCACCCTCCTTGCCCCCCCCCCCCCACCCCTCACCAAGACAAATAATACTATGCATTTTTTTTCTTGCCCTTTTAGAACGATCTCAATGCACAGTTAACTTTTTTTGTTTAAACCTTGAACTAGGAAAACATTTCTTTTTATACCTTTTTACCTTATTGCCTATTTATGGTTTGCCTCAGGTCTGTATTTTGTTATGAATGATTGACTGTTTCCTAGTTTGTCTTTCAATGTGTCCCTGGGTCCGATTCTGTCTGTTGTATCTGCCCGTCAGTCACTATAAACTTGTCTGTCTCTAACCCTCTTTCTTTCTTTCTTTCTATCCGAGAGCGTACTCCTCTGGCCGATAGCAAGTCATTGTGTACGTCTTTAGGGAAAATGAGTCACTTTCATCCCCCCAAGAGCTACATATCAAATGATTTTGTGCCTAGAGCTTTATGTCTTAGACAACAAACACTCCATTGACCCACCCCACACCCTACCCCGCCGCCAACCACTTGCCTGTATGTTGGTACATAAATTTCTGGACGTTGCTCTCTCTTGGTCAAAAAGACCATTAACTTTAAAAGACCATAAAATAAAAAAAATAAATAAAAGTTTGGTCACACGAACTATTCACCGTCACGTGCTGACCACACTGGTCATTTGGGATGAAGGAAAGGAAGGGGAGGGGGGGCACCAATTTATAGACATGAAGATATGGACCGGTCAAACTTTAAGTGAGGGAACCTTGTAAACTAACGGTTCCACCGCCTGGTCCCATAAAACTGTCAGGAGATATCGGGCCGTTAGTGAGACGTGGTGGTGGTTGGGGGGGGGGGGGAGAAGGGGTTAATAAAGGGGAGACGATCGCTATTACGAGTATGATCAATGGCCCAATGGTGTTGAACAGGACAAACTGCGCTGACATGTCCTGCTCAGTAGATTAACCCCCTTGTTACAATCTGATACCATTATTGCAGTCGGATATGGTCAGTACTCAGAGTCACCACAATGCGTTATCAAAATTGTTTTTAAAAAAAAGGACTAAACCAGGATAAGAAATAATATAAATTAAATCAAAAACTGTCATTTATGTGGGTAGGGAGCAAAGCTCAGGCCAGATCAAACAGCTAGACGGGCCAGACAGGGGCGCAACCAGTATGTTGAAGTTGGTAGGGTCCAAAATATTATGGAAGGTGAAAATTGGTATGTCTGCCCCCCAAATTTTGGTAGGGTCGAAAACCAGTGGCTTGATTTTTGGTAGGGTCTGGACCCGCACGACCCGTGCTTCGGTTGCGCCCATGGGGCCGGACACAAGTTTTCAACCATGTCTGGTCTAATGAATTGCCCAGTCTGAACACTCTGGCAGAGTTGAGTTGAGAAGTGAAATTTAATCATGAGCAGTTATGTCCTGCTCGTCCTTCTGTATGACTTCTCAACAACGTGATCAACATTGTAGGCTATTTAACAAAACAAGACTTACAAAATGATATATACATCATGGGTCTAGGACTTATGGTTGCTTAGATATAGGGCGCTCCTTTGTTAATATAGCTTATATAGTAAAAAACGGTACTTAATATGCCACCTTTTTCGGCCCTCAGAGGTCAGATCGCGAAATGGACTAAAGTGTTTTCTTGGCAGGCCAAGACCTACAAAATGATATATACATCATGGGTCTAGGACTTATGGTTGTTGAGATCTAGGGTGATGACAGACAGACAAAACGGGGACAATAGAGCATTTAAAAAATGCTCTAAAAAAAAGTCTAGCTTACCGATCAAGCCTAAGGGGATATAACTCTATGCAAAGGTTTTGCAGGGTACAGCTAGTTAAGAAATAAATTCTGCGAATTTTTAGTTGTTTTTTTTTCAGTCTTATGCTAAAACAGACGGACTGGCGGCATGTCACATTAGCAAACATTAAACAACCATCACAATGCTATATTTTCTTTCTCTTTCGGATAACTTTGTACACTGTCCGTAGTTGAAGGTGTGAAATCTTTGTTTTTTTTTTTTTTAACGTAAACCACGCGACAGATTGTCCCATTCAGATGAAGAGCCCGGATGTTTTACCCCTCGGACCGAATTAACAACACATAGTTAAGGTCATTGTCTCGGAGAAAGGCAAACATGACCTCTTATAAGGTCAAAGGTCGCACGCGGCCACAGAGAATAATAGCAAGGGTACGGTAATTTAACGTGACGGAATTTTAACCTCAAAATTTTCTCGGTCTAGATGTTTCACTCGTGTACTTGGTGGTTTTTTAGATTTTAATTAAGACATAAGCCTCGAGGTTGTACAATTAATCATCCCAGTTATTGTTTATCCCGAACAAGGTTATCCAATGAACTCAGTAATTCCTGTCCTGGGTTGTATTGTTGCGATAAGTTTAAGTGCACGCCAAACTTATTTGTACCTATAAATGGCGTTAAAGTAAAAAAAAAATCACACACACTGATAAAGTATATGACAGTGCTTCTCAAAACTGCGGAACAGTTTTGTTCCATGAAAAAAAAAATTTCAATTCATACAGTCAGACACGTCTCTAGCTATTGTAGTGCCCTCACTTGGATCACAAAAAGTTTTTATAGACGGTAGCAGGACCCTCACCACCTTTTCTTTCGTTTAATGTGTAGAATAAAAATAAATATTTCGGAAAAATTCAATGCTAGTCAACTCATTCTCATGTTGTGTTATTTATTCAATAATGGACTTTTTTATTGGTCAACTCATTCTCATGTTGTGTTATTTATTCAATAATGGACTTTTTTATTGGTCAACTCATTCTTATGTTGTGTTATTTATTCAATAATGGACTTTTTTATTGGTCAACTCATTCTCATGTTGTGTTATTTATTCAATAATGGATTTTTTTATTGCCGGGGGGGGGGGCAGAAATGTTTAATAACGTTATTCATATCAAAAAAAAAAAAGTTTCGCTAACCCTGTCTAGACGAATTTAAAGTGATTCGCCTAGTCAAAGCTTTAGTGTTCCAAGACTTCACACATATGTGAGAACCACTGGCACAAGGACGGGGAAGTCTACTGCAGCTAAATGTTTATACCTTATGTTCAGATCTCTCCCCCCCCCCCTTTTTTTTTTCCTTATCTAGACTAAAGGATGTTCAGTTTCTATCGGTATTTCTTGCAACCTTTTAGTTGGCAACAGTACAGCCGGGCAGTTGCAGTTCTCAAACCGTGATAAACATATCTACCCCACAGAGCCCATTAAACATCACAAACAAAACGAGGTTATTTTTTTTTTCGATGTAACCAACCACTGATGCAGTGTGTAACCAACCACTGGTGCACTGTGTAACCAACCACTGGTGCAGTGTGTAACCAACCACTGGTGCAGTGTGTATGCAAAAAGTTCTATAGGAGCAATTTAATCGATTATTCATCATATCATCATTACTGTTGTATTAAATCTTTACTTTCGATTTAACGCAGAAACCCAAATCGCTATTATTTTATTAGATTCTGTGATGACCCCACGAGAATATGGGATCATGATGGTCGACAATTATCACACCATTTTTAAATATTTTTTTTTGTGTGAAAGTTTTCGTTGTAAGGGTCATAACATACTTGTTTTAACAGTGAGGCGCCTGTTGTGCTATCAAAACGGCCCTGCATTAGCGAAAGCTTTATATCTACACCACTAATAAACAATAGCTCTTTTTGAACTGTGTTTTGTTTTAGAACACAATGCAGGCCAGCCATATGACTATTACATTCGTTGTTAAAGAAACATTTCGGGCTAGAAAAAACAACAACAACCCAACATGGACAAAAAGTTGAGAATCATCGTAGCTAAACAATGGGGGCTTTAATGGTGGAGAATTCTGTCGTAACAGAAGAGCCTCAGTATGCCAGATGTTTACAAACGCAAGGCTGAGATCTGGAAACGTTAGCGCCAAATATGAAGAGATTGGAAGATAAATGACCAGACGTGGCTTTCGGATTCCTTCTTTTTTTTACACACACACACACACACACACACACACACACACACATATATATATATATATATATATATATATATATATATATATATATTGTTTTTGCACTTTTAGACCCAGAGTCCATTATGTGCACGCTGTTCTTTACGTTCGTTTAATTCAATTGTGATGTTTGTTTTTTTTTATAAAATAAGGATGAATAATGCGAAACATCCAGTTAGGTTGAAACGATCATTACTGTAGCTGCTGAGTCAGGATTTGTTGCGATTGTCAGTTGTACGAGTCGGAAGGAAATCCAATTAGTGGAGTCAGTTCAAGTCCCAAATCATACTAATACTGTATATATATATATATATATATATATATATATATATATATATATACCTTAGGTATGATTAACATAACTCGATAAAACTGAATGTTGAATAAAGTAGACTTTTTTTTACACATTATATGTGTGTCCATATTTGGCATGCTTGTTACATAAACCAGAGTTGACTTTGTCATAATAGAATGTGACTATGTCAGTGACAGGTACTTTAGAGAATTATAGTTTTATGGGGCCCCTTTTTTACAGGACTGCACCGGTCTCAACGGGGGCTAAATGTGGTTTGAAGAGTCCAGTTTAGTACAACTCACATTGAATTAGTTGTTGTTGATTATTGTTTGTTTTTTCTGTTATTTTTTATAACTAAATTTTGATACATGTATTTTTGTTGGGGCTTTTCATATGACTAGTTACTATATAAAAAATCCTGAACGCGGTTCTCATGCAGTTCTCATCAACATCACACGTCACAGGCTACCCTAAATAAAATACAAGTAGCACATTTTGGCTAAATGCAGAGGCGCAACTAGACCAAACTTCAGGGAAGGGGGGCAAAAAAAATCACTTATACTAAAAAATCACATTATTTATATATTTGTATTTTATTTTAAACAAATTTTGGTCTAATCTTTTAATTTTTTTTATTTAGGAGGGGGGCAAATGCCCCCAAAGCCCCCCCCCCCCCCCAGTTGCGCCACTGGCTAAATGTAATTTTATTTTTTTTAAAATCCATTTTAATCAAGTTTTTTCCTCCTATGAATTACCTGTCAAAATGTTTCTTCTTTTTTTTCATTTCTGTGAAGCATTTAATCGCATAGCTAAGACATTTACCTTCATGTGTCGAGGGTGGTGGTGGAAGTAAGTGGGGAGGGGGGGGGGTAAGTGGTGTTACATTTTGACATTGCGTATATTGTCTTTTTTTTCAAATCGGTAATGCTGAAACGTGTGCAAGCAGGTCTCATAGAAATGTATAATAACCAAATGCCAGTCATCAAAAAGCCCCACAGCTTAGCTTGTCAGCGAAATGTAAACACAGCACAACTACTCAAATAATAATTCTCGTATATCTTTCGTTTCTTCATATAACAGATATTAATTTTTTTTATTATAATTTTTTTCATTTTATTTAAACTGAGGGAATGATATTGATTACACACACTCACACACAAATCTCAATTCAGAACTGTTTTCGTTTTTTTTTTTCCGTTTCTATAAATTGGTTGAATAGTGTCTGATCGTCTGCTAGACAAAGCCGGAGGAAGAATGTCCGAATTATTCCAAACATTTTTGACCTATATTGTTTTTACTCCCCCTTTTCATTGCTCAGCTCCCTTGTCTATGTGCACAGTTTTTACCTGCCCCTGAGTGATCTTTTAAGCTGAAAATAAACTTCCTCCACCCCTGTCTTCAACTAGCAGCTATCAGACCTGTTTTTTTCCTTCATTTTCTTCTCCTTTCTGCAAACCGTGGGGAGAGAAAACGTAATGCTTTGTGGAGTTTTTATTCACACTACTCCCCCATGTTTGTTTTTTGGGTGAGCGCACGAAGAAAGAAGTTGACTACTGTAGATATTAACTCACTGCAGTAAGAAGTGGGAAAAAGAACAACACATGTATGTGTACGTGCACACGGATAATTCTTATTACAATGAACAATAATAATAATAATCCGCCGTTGGTGTGTTATTGTGGAAGTGTTACTTTAATTGTGAAACATGATGTGTTAATTATTTGAACCTCGCGAGGTTTTGTTTTTTTTTTAAACTATCGGACAATGTGTTTTCAATATTGTTTTTTTTTTTAGTTCGTTAATTAGTTGTTATAATGTTTTATTGGTTTCGTTAACTAATAACCTATAGAGTTGGCTCACCGTGAATTTTTTTTAATTGGCTAAAGAGAAGCACGCGCAATCCCATACGCATGCTAGTAATTATCTTTACCCATACACTGTTCAAGAAGGGTTATTGATGCCAACAAAGAGTTCATTCATAAAACATATTGTGTACGGAAAAAAAAAACGTTTTTTTTTGCGTCCACCCAGAAGGTAGCTACTTGCAAATATGAAAAGTTTACATTTGCATCTTGTTTTTTTCTTATTTAATTGAGGAATTGTTGTTCCCCCACCTCTCATTCCATGCGTTGTACGTCACTGTTGACCTGTTGAGCTGTTCTATTGCGTCATTCTGTTAATTTGTTTCCAATTACTCACAAAGAAGTGTAATGAATGTGAAGTATGGTGTGCTCTTATGGTGATCGTTTTAAATAATATAATCTGGTCGTTAACGTGTTTATTTTATGAAATGTTTCATTCTTCTCGAGGTAATGATAAAGTATAGTCTACACTACAGTAATAATGCAGTCTGTTATGCACGTAGTTATGTTACACATTTTAGTATTAGTTGTTTAAATCTCTCTTTTCATCTCTCTCTCTCTCTCCCTCTCTCTCTCTTCATCTCTCTCTCTCTCTCTCTCTCTCTCTCTCTCTCTCTCTTTCTCTCTCTTCATCTCTTTCTCTTCATCTCTCTCTCTTTCTTCTCTCTCTCTCTCTCTCTCTCTCTCTCTCTCTCTCTCTCTCTCTCCATCTCTCTCTCACTCCATCTCTCTCTCTCTCTCTCTCTCTCTCTCTCTCTCTCTCTCTCTCTCTCTCTCTCTCTTTCTCCCTTCATCCCCCTTCATGTCGGTCTGTGTGCCTTTCCTATCCAGTACGAATGTCTATTTAATGTGACTCTCTACGGCCATGTTTGCCTGTGTGTGTGTGTGTATGTATATATATATATATAAAAACAACTATGTGTGCGTCATGTTTTCGAAACATACTTACTAAATTTTAACTGCAAGCACGATATCTTTAGCGCTCACGTTCGTCCCCCCCCCCTTAATCTTCGCCTTCCCTAACACTATAAAAATCGAGCAGCTTGTCTGTAAGGGTTAGGGTGGATGCGGCGGCGGCGATAGAGATGTTTGGTGGGGGTGGTGGAGGGGGGGGGATGGGAGGAGGGAAAAAACCAGACAGCAGGGAGAATCTGTACACCCTTCTTCCCACCCCTCCCCAACACACACTCACACCTCCTAGACCCTTCCTCCCCCCCCCCCACACACCCTCGTCACTCCCTAACGTCATTTCAAACCACTGCTCAATTTCATCTGTTGTGCTACTCACGCTCAGATCCACGGGGGGGGGGGGGGGGGGCTGCTGCAGCACATTACTGTGTTAGTGGTACCTGTCTCCTGATGGTGGGGGGGGGGTGGGGAGGGGGAGGGGGTAAGAGTCGGATAGGTGATGGTACTCTGTTTAGTTTTAGTTCATAGTGGTTACCTTGTTCTTATAGTCCTCAATACCTTTTTTTTTTTTTAATCGCCGCGGACCGGGTGATCGTTGGATAATTTCACCGCGACCCCCTGGGAGGGGGGAGGGAGGGGAGGAGGGAGGTAGGAGTCTGATTATTTATATTTTCAGAGTGTTTCAATTTTACAATGCCACTGCACAATCCCTAAAGAGAAATACACAACAGTAAATAAATAAAAAGGAAGCAGTTTAATGTTGTTGTTTTTTTTTGAGCGGCCCAGTACGGTTTGATCCACGGACCGGTACATAATAGTCGCTGGGGGCCCGGGTAGGGGGAGGAGGGGGTGTTGGGGACCACTGCTCTAACAGACACATTGTATTAATTAAATATTAGATCTCGAGGCAGATGACAGATCGTTGCGGCCCCTCTAGCACCGCTGAAAAAGTTTTGACCCATTTTAAAATTAAAAAAAAAAAAGAGAGACCAGATAAAATATGGATGCAAGTGTATAGCTAGATTTGTCCCCCCCCCCCCATTAAAAAAAAATAGAATTAGGGGTCCATTTGGGCACCCTACGTGAGCCCACCGATAAATCCACCTATGATTTTTTTTTGGGGGGGGGTCTATCACCACCCACACAAACTCCGCCCCCCCTTCTCCTCCCCCTACCCTATCCAAAATGCGACCCAGTTTATATAGTCGAGCGATCAAAGGTTGTGAAAAAAAACCTGTTCGATTGCTCGATGCCATTGTAATGGGTTGATTTCTTCCTTTTTTTCGGTTTCATTTTTTAAAACACATATTGCTTACGCGTAAAAGTTAAAAAAAAGTTATACACTGTACTGTGAAATGTTTACATTGGAAATCCCCCCCCCCCCCCCCGTAAAGGTTGATGAACGATATCTTTGTGATAGCAGAAAGTATATACATGTAGTTCTAATATGGTAACATAAATAATATACTGGTTAAAATGATTCACGGACGCATAATTATAGTATGTTAACACATACACGCATTGATGGCGTATAATAACATACATACACATTTAGTTTATTGTATGATAGCGAAAACATCCAATGATAGTAGGATAAACAGTTGTGTAAGTGATAATGTGACTGACATACAAACAAACATAAAGTGATCGAGCGGTACACAGTCATGTAGTAATAGTAAACGATAAACAAACACTTAGTGAATTTCACAAATGTCTGCCACCACAGCGTTTCCTGTTTTGCTTCAATACTGTCACAGTTAGCATAACATCATTAAAAAAAGATATGGGGGGGGGTGTCTTTAGCAAAGCATTGGCTTTTAATGTAAACGGCTCTTCTTTCAAATGACCAGCGCCAATGTCTCCTCCGTGGTGCCTCCATGGCCATTGCACTATCGGCTATGTTTGGGATGAAAGAAGGACACCACAAAAACCGTCCCATTGGTGGTTTATAGGATCTAAGAGATTTCATCTCATCCTTACAGGGACTTCACACACACACACACACACACACACACACACACACACGCACGCACGCACGCACGCACGCACGCACGCACGCACGCGCACACGCACACGCACACGCACACGCACACGCACACACACACACACACACTGTCTCCTCCTCCTTCCCCCCCCCCCTTTTTTTCTTCCAGATGGTCGTCTCAGAATGTTGTTCCGTTTGCTTGAAATACAAGTCAAGTGACTGCACTTGATGTTGACCATGGCCACAGTGCGTAGATTGACCGATACAGTGACCGATGCACGCGATATTAGCCTGGTGTAGTATAAATGAGTAGGTCATGTAAACAAAAAAACAAACATCTGTTGTTGATTTTTTTTTTCCATGGTAAACAAACAGCTTAATTGCAGTGGAACGTGTACTCCCGCGCACTTGCCTAGGGACTATCTCATTTACGACCAACGAAATGTCCAGTTGGACTCTAGCCACCGGCGTACTGCAGGAGGGAGGGAGGGGGGCTGGGCTTTGACTTCTTATAGTCGTTGTGGGGGGTGGGGGGGGGAGAGCGGCGGCATTGTCGATATTTATTTATTTTTAAATATGTTTTATTATTTGCAGCTATTGAAACAGGACTTTTTAATTGGGGTGGTTTGGGTGAAAAGAGGGGGGGGGGAGACAGAGGGGGCTTCATTGGTCAGAGTTGGCCCTGAAGTTTATGGCTGCGGCAATGATGCTGCTGCGTTTTAATATCTCATAAATCAAAGCTTTCTATTTAGTATCGGTGGGGGGGGGGTGTGTTTTTTCCGTTTAATACCCTTAACCAATGTGGTCGTTGGAGGAACGAATGGACATATCTACGGATGTGCTTTCAAACGTCCTTTCTCTGGGCTTTTAGAATTTTGACCAATCCTTTAACCTACCCACCCTATACCTCCCTGATTAAAATGTTTTGAATGTTCTTTCCCAGTATCAAAAGTGGTGCAGTTGTCAAATGTATTTTTGAAAAGTTCCCAACCCCAAACTAATGCATTCGTATAGCAAGCGAACCATAGGAATACGAAATCATACAAACATATAACTGTGATATGTTATGAACTAATATACTATAATGATATGAGCTGTGTAAAATTCTCTCACAGTGCGACATTTCCCTGCTTATAAACATTTCAAGCCGGAGCACCTTGGCAGCACTAAGGCAGGCATTGCGTGGAAGCCAATCTGTTCATTTTTTCGCTATTTAGATCTATGATAAAATGTCCTCGATTTCGGAATCTGAGTAAAGAGATATGATGTAAGTGCGCATGCTTTACTTTACAGGCAGAAATGATTCAGGGGGAAGGGTAAGGGTGGGGGGGGGGGGAGGATACATGTATCTCTGATAGCGAAGTAAAAGGGGGGGGGGGGAAATATGATTCTCGTGTCATGTGATTCCGTGCACTTGGAGGAGTAAAACGAGGTCACTTGAGGGTCATGATGACATGACGTCATAAAAAAAAACTTGTTGGTGCGCGTTGGTGCATTATGAAGCCGTAAAATGAGACTATCAGGCATGCGATTTATTTTAATCTATTTCCATAATTATCTGTCTGTATGCCTATCTATCTATGGTTCAGGATACCGGGTTCGATTTCCAGTAAGAAACAAAGGATGTATCTCCCGTGGTGCCTTTATGGGCCATTGCACTATCGGCTATTTTTGAGGATGAAAAACTGCTGTCATTGGTTTATAGAATCTTCACAAATCTATATATATATATATATATATGTGTGTATATATATATATATATATATATATATATATATATATGTCTATCCGGCTATCCATCAGTCTGTCTGTAACCTATATATCACTAATATATGTCTCTCTCTCTCCCACTCTATCTCTATAAATCTCTCTCCACCCCCCTCTCTCTCTCTTAATTTCTCTCTCTCTCCCAATATCTCTCTCTCTCTCCCCTCCCCCCCTCTCTCTCTCTTAATTTCTCTCTCTCTCTCCCAATATCTCTCTCTCTCCCCTCCCCCCCCTCTCTCTCTCTTAATTTCTCTCTCTCTCTCCCAATATCTCTCTCTCTCCCCTCCCCCCCCCCTCTCTCTCTCTCACTCTCTCTCTTTATATTGATGAGGATATAATCAGGAGTATGAATACCTAATCGGATTATAAGTCAGATAGGTCACCTTGTGGTGCATCCCACCTCTATAGGCAATGTTTATCAATGGGATGGAAATCTTAATTGTATGTAAACAAAGTTGTTGTTGTTTGTTTTTTTTTTTTAATCAATGACCTTTTGCCAGATTTTTTTCCTTCTGTTCAGTTGTTGAATATCTTGTTGAAACTATTCACAAACAAAATGATTTTCGCTTGCGGCAGTTGACCCTTTTTTTTTTGGGTCACCAAAAAGTCGAGTGGAGCCTTAAGAGAATCTGTTAATACCACCAACGTATACATGTATCTGTGTGGCTGATTCTCTCAGTTATAGCCCCCCGGGGGGGGGGGGGTGGGGAGGAGATGGGAGGGGGTGGGGGTGTTGATGTTTTACCCGTATCTTAATTAATTTCCTTATTCCTATAAGGAGACAGGCCTAAATGGATATTTGTAAGCATAGCACACCAATGTTGGTCTTAATCGTTGTAAATGTTATTTTGCTCGCTATTAGTCGTTATCTGTAATACACGATCAACTTATATTATTTTAAATTATGTAATTGAAGTATTTATCCATGAATTATACAGCGCCAATGTTTCAGAAGTATACGTGTATAATTATGTTATGTTATGTCGTCAATTACTATGTCAGTTAGTTTATAGTGAGTGTTATATGGCGTACATTTCTAAGCCAGACTATAGTGAGTGTTATATGGCGTACATTACTAAGTCATACTATAGTGAGTGTTATATGGCGTGCATTACTGTGTCAGTCAGACTATAGTGAGTGTTATATGGCGTACATTACTAAGTCATACTATAGTGAGTGTTATATGGCGTGCATTACTGTGTCAGTCAGACTATAGTGAGTGTTATATGGCGTGCATTACTGTGTCAGTCAGACTATAGTGAGTGTTATATGGCGTACATTTCTAAGCCAGACTATAGTGAGTGTTATATGGCGTGCATTACTGTGTCAGTCAGACTATAGTGAGTGTTATATGGCGTGCATTACTGTGTCAGTCAGAATATAGTGAGTGTTATATGGCGTACATTACTAAGCCAGACTATAGTGAGAGTTATATGGCGTGCATTACTGTGTCAGTCAGACTATAGTGAGTGTTATATGGCGTACATTACTAAGCCAGACTATAGTGAGTGTTATATGACGTACATTACTAAGCCAGACTATAATGAGTGTTATATGGCGTGCATTACTGTGTCAGTCAGACTATAGTGAGTGTTATATGGCGTACATTACTAAGTCAGACTATAGTGAGTGTTATATGGCGTACATTTCTAAGCCAGACTATAGTGAGTGTTATATGGCGTGCATTACTGTGTCAGTCAGACTATAGTGAGTGTTATATGGCGTGCATTACTGTGTCAGTCAGAATATAGTGAGTGTTATATGGCGTACATTACTAAGCCAGACTATAGTGAGAGTTATATGGCGTGCATTACTGTGTCAGTCAGACTATAGTGAGTGTTATATGGCATACATTACTAAGCCAGACTATAGTGAGTGTTATATGGTGTACATTACTAAGCCAGACTATAGTGAGTGTTAATGGCGTACATTACTAAGCCAGACTATAGTGAGTGTTATATGGTGTACATTACTAAGCCAGAAACGTTGTGTTTCTCCCAAACCCCTCCCCTGACCCTCTGCTGTTTAAACAAATGCAACGTACAAAGCCGTCCAGTTGTTTTTACGGGAGTAAGTAATACATCAGTCTGACTCTCCAAACGCCAAGCCCCTCCCCCACCCACCCATTCTTTATAACTGATATACATGTTCATAAAGAAAATAAAATTCATATACATGTACTCTTTTTACGTCAAACCTGGTAATGTTTTTGTAAATGTGGTAATCTATGATGTAACGTATTGGTCAAAATCTTTCTATTTCGTATTCATATAATTCCCTTGAATCGATAGAGACGTGTTGAAAAGTTTGTAATTTATGGTGTACCATTTTGGTCAGTTCAGCTCACAGACATTATGTAAATCTATCTAATAACAACGGACACATAAAAAAAAAATAGTAATAAAAACAGCAACCGATTTATGACATTCAATGTTTTATTTTATGTAGAAATCTTTTCAAGTCATACACCATGAACTTGTTTCACTTATATATATATATATATATTATATATATATATATATATATATATATATATATATATATATATATATATGTATATATATATATATAAGTCTCAGTCGCAATTTATAGTTTGGGTGAGGGTGTGGAAGGTAGTCAAAAAATGTGTGTAGTATTTACTACGCGCTCAGTTCTTTAGTCATACTTAAAAATAAAATAACAACAAAGATTTGAATAGGTCATTGGCACGGAGGAAGAATGCGTTAAACCACCCTTGTTTACAGTTACGCTTGGTCAAATATTGAGGAAACAAATTTGAGAATTGTTTATGTTGTCCTTTTGTTGGTATTTTTTTTTTTAATTTTATTTATAAATAATCATCTAACTACGTTTTCTTTTATTCACATAAAATCAGAAGGCTTTACATCTGTGAAGTCCCTGTAAGGCTTTACATCTGTGAAGTCCCTGTAAGGCTTTACATCTGTGAAGTCCCTGTAAGGCTTTACATCTGTGAAGTCCCTGTAAGGCTTTACATCTGTGAAGTCCCTGTAAGGCTTTACATCTGTGAAGTCCCTGTAAGGCTTTACATCTGTGAAGTCCCTGTAAGGCTTTACATCTGTGAAGTCCCTGTAAGGCTTTACATCTGTGAAGTCCCTGTAAGGCTTTACATCTGTGAAGTCCCTGTAAGGCTTTACATCTGTGAAGTCCCTGTAAGGCTTTACATCTGTGAAGTCCCTGTAAGGAAGAGATGTTTATCTCTTAGATCATATGTCAATTTTTTTTTATAGTGCCCTTCTTTCATCCCCATCAAAAACGATAGTGCGATGACCACGGAGGCACCACGTTAACCGATAATGCAATTGTAATGAAGGCACCATGGGATACATGGAGGGAACTTACAACCTATGACCTGAACAATTCCCTTGGTTCTCACTTGAGATCTAACCCGGGTCTCTCAGGTCGACAGTCGGGAGCTATATTTATATTTTCTCTTAATTATTAAGCATAATTATTGTTTTTATTATTACCATCAACGCATTATTTTGCAACCCCCCCCCCCCCATCGCCGGTTTGCTGGAACCAAGAGTTTCCCGGTGACTGGTCCATAGTGTAGTTTATCTCTTGCCACCCAACCACTTTGACTACCCTCTAATCTTTGTACATATGACAGTGCCTGGACAAGTTTGCATTTAGCGTTTCACATAACGATTTCACCAATGCTTCGAATGACAGCTGTTGCCTGACAAAGCACAAACATCACATGACAAATTATAACCAGCACACGCAACACTTTAAAAAAAAAACGTTACAAAAGTAAAACAGCATTGAAATGATGTAGTAAAGTGATCTCTTAACTTCATGGATGAAAGATGCTACACACACAGTCCCGAGTTTTTTTTTCCATCTTCATCAATTATTGATTTCACTGGATCTGATTAACTTATATAGGTCAGTGTGTACTGTAAAGACATACTGGCTAGGCTTTCCCCTCCCCCCTCCAACCCGCATTCCTGCCCGTCCTTCTGTTATAATTTTGATTTGCTGTTTACGCTTCAGTGCTTTGACCTTTCTGACGGTACATCTATCTACACGCCCCAATCCCCCCCCCCACCCCCTTTGTTTCAAAACAAATCTCTTGATACTAACGAAATTAATAAGGCGCCATTGTGTTTTTTTTATATCCATGGCCTTCGGCATGAACAATAGAAATGAACACACACAAAATTGATTCTTTTTTGCTTTTTTTCAAACAACGTAATGGATAAAATATATTTGCTAAAAGTCTGTCAGTTTGCATAACGTTTTTGAATTAAATTCTATTAACTATCTTAGGACGATTATCTAGAAATACAGAGCATGCATCTATTCAAATTTGAGACATGTTCCCAACGAAACAAAAAATGCATTCTTCGACTCGCAAAATTACTTCCAATCATAGTCTAGAAATGATGATTTCCTGAAAATAAAAAGAAAAAAAAACATTCACTAGTACCTCATTGATTAATACAAGGGTGGGCAAACATTTTAAATCGCGGGCCACACTGGGCACCTATATTTCACTGGCCGGTTGATCAAAGATCCCGATGGATGGATGCAGTATTGACATGTTCTAAAATAAATCAAATGCAAACGTCATAACGTGTAAGGCTAATGCTGCGCTTCACTCTGAAACAAATGACGGGCCGTGGACCGGATTAAACAGTCCGGCGGGCCGTGAACCGGATTAAATAGTCCGGCGGGCCGTGGACCGGATTAAATAGTCCGGCGG